>JACGCM010000098.1:600000-861454 GCA_014058105.1 Kingdonia uniflora
TATAGATTAAAGCATAGATAATACTAGCTTTAATCGATCTCATACCAATTAAATCAAGGATAGCTCTTGGTTTAGCTGACTTAACCATCTCAATGATTGAAACAAATGTAGAAACTTGTTTTATATCAAAGACTTTACCAAACATTAGATAGGGCAAATGTAAAACGAGCCTTCATCTCTTTCAGCTTGTTTGGGACATTATACCAGTTAAATCAAAGATAACACTTGGTTTGGCTTACTCTGCTAAATCTCTGCGATTAAAACAAATGTAGAAACTTGTTTTATATCAACGACTCCAACAAACATAAGATAAGACAAAGGTAATACTAGCCTCCATCTCTTTCAATATGTCTGCAACATTACTACTGTTAAATAAAGATTCACTTGGTTTGACTGACTCAACCCATCTCTGTGATTAGAACAAATGTAAAAACTTATTTTATATCAAAGACCCTATCAAACATAAGATAAGTCATAGGTAATACTAGTTTTCATCTATTTCGCTTTGTCTACAACAAATACTATTTATTTTTAGGTTGCATTTACAACCATTACAATGGATTATTTTTTGTTGTTGGGATGTCAGCCATGCTTTCCCCTATAATAGGAGGTCAATCAGATTTCAGTTCCCGAGTTACAGCAACCATGCCCTGCTCTATCAGATCTGCAGGGAGAGGGCTTAATCTCTTTTCCATGGAGGTCATATAATTTCCTCGATCTATATCAACTCCATAAATGTATCCCTTATTAGATATACTCTTGAACAAGGTATCTCGTTCTAACTCAAGTCTTTTTACTTCTTCTACAAAATAAGCAACGATCGACTTTAACAAGTCTGAGCGTGACGCATGAGCTACAACTGTCTTTAAAAAGTGCGATCTCGCCTTCTCAAGGAGTGCCTTCAACCTCGCATATTGTCGCTTTTGATATTCCATATCCCTTTCTATCAGAGCATCAGAACCTATACTCTTTTCCAATTGTTTTACAAGAACATCAGAAGCTATACGAAGTCTCTCAATTTCTGCATTCAACTCTTCCTCCGCCGAAGTATCCTTTAGCAAGTTGTCTTTCTTCTCTATCAGAATCTCCTTCACCCTGATTTTCCCTTCCAATACTTTTTCCCTGACAAAAGCGACTTCCAACATATGTTGGCACTACCTTAAATTCGCATTCCCTTTCTGCACATGACCTTGAATTTGAGCTACGTCACCTTCCAGATCCCTAATTCGAGTTGATAGGCTAACTACATCCCCTTGGACAAGAGAAATCTTAGCATCATTTCTAATCTTCCTCGAGCGCTTTCTAGTTTCAGCATTTCTGACATGCGCCTTGGCCTACACCAATTCGGTCTTCAATCGTGTCACCCTCTCATTCAAATCGTCATAGTTCCGTTGTATCGTCTAAAACTCCACATCCTTGGCAGGTAAGGCTGTATGCAAGTGTTTGGCTATAGCTTGCGAAGCCTATAGATCCACTTGAGCTATCTTCAGCTGGTTATCTATTTCAACCATTTTTTTTTAGTGGCTATAGCTCGCGTCTACTATTATGAAAATCAGTTCGAAATTGTTCCTCTGATCTTTCTGGCATCTGAATTCGGTATTGAGTCATCTCAGTATGCCTACATTTTACCATCAGCGTGTCAATCTGACTTTGGTGCTTTGCTGCGTGTTCATTTATCTCCGCAAGCTTTTTTATCCCCCTAGCAATTTCGGCATCCTTCTCCTCGATCTTACGAGTGAGGTCAACAGCTGTTTGGGTTGCCTCAACAAACTTGAAGTACACCTTTGCATATTGGTCTTCTATGTCCCCATTCGCCTCTCACACCCTATCTAACTCCTCTGCTAATTCTCGGTTACATTGGAGTGCTTCATCTTCGCGCGAGCGGGCTGAATCTAATTCGACCTGTACAATACATATACGTTATATCCAGTTCGATTCAGAACACCCCCTCAACATACATATACACATCTCATTTCTAACAAGATATCTGATTTCTAACATCTATCGTGTGCAACTACTTCTAGACTTAGAGGTTGAAGTACAATCTCAGATGGATGCTCAAAACATATATTTTTAGGTCTATGGTACACAATCTCTATATGCTGCTTTGTCAAAAACTTTAATTTTTCCTATGTACTATTTGAGTATCAATGTCCTAAAACTGATAACAAGTTTTTGGTATGCCTCTACCTTCTATGTTATCTTATTTACTTGATAGCTTTATGTTAATGAAGCATACAAGTCAAAACATTGCCTGTTCAGACCTAACCTGCAGCTCCGCTTGCGAAGATAGCAAAGATGTGGAGGTCCTTCTTTCCCTAGCAAGCTCAGTCACTAAATCTTTTATTCTAAAGCTTGTTTCTCTAAGTGCCTACATAAGGGTTGCAAAAAAAAAAGAACTTAGCCTACAGAAATCTATTCAATACACAGTATCCAATCGATTTACATAAACATTTCCAAAAAATATTTGTATAAAATCATTTCTTTACCCTACCATTTCATGTTCCCCCTCCGGAGCTCGGCATCATCCCCTTGGTTGTCAATCACCGTCTGCCGAGAGACACTATCCAACCCATCAACAACTCCAGCCGTAACCCCTTTCGCCTCTTCGTCATCTCCCTCCTCAACGTAGGTGTCTACCTTAATAGCATCCACCTCATCCACTAAATAACCCTTTAACAAAAGGTGACACCCGAGTCTTTCGGGCTCCGCCACCTCCTCCTCTAGGTTTGCTCTCCCCTTAGCTTGTAGATGGCCAATCTCCACTACTTGGGAAGCCTTCAGGGCCTCTAGCATTTTTACATCCTTAAGCGCGTCAGCCTTCAATCAAGCTACCTTCTATTCAAGCTCGATCTTCCCCTTCTTCAGCTCAGGTTTCTCCTCTTCAACTTCGAGACATATCCCCCTTACCAAACGAGCAACCTACGAAGCACAATTCAAACTCATCGTGAGCTCGGAGCGCAATACAAAAATATATTTTACATAATCGATCTTAGAGACTTACCATTTTTCTCATATCCTGTTCCCCATGGAGAGCCGCCAGCCTGGCCCTTTCCTCCACCTCCTTCTGATCATCCTCAACAACAGATCGCTCTTCAATGACCTTCTCCCCTGACGTTCCAAAAAGTTCTATTCTTCTCTTTTTTTCTTTTCCTTCAACCTCACCACTTCCAGTGGTACCAGAGGCCGACGGATGCTTCAATATCTATCTTTTCGGAAATGTTGAAGCTAATTTGATCGACATAATAGATTTTGGATGAACCGAACTGTCCACTCTAAGGGCCCTGGGCAAGTTCGTTCGCCCTTCCCCACCTGTTCCTTTCCTCTTACCATCATCAGTACCAGCCATCAGCCTTGTTGATTGAGATTTTTAAACTTTTTTGGACTTGCTTCTTACCCGTTTCTTTCTGCTAAGGCCAAGTCCTTCCAACACAGATTCGAGCTCAACTTCTTCCTCAGCAACTTCGTCCAACAAAGAATCTTTCCTCTCCACCTGGGACTTCGGGCCTGCCATGCATAATATTTTTTATCGCCAACAAAGGATCATACAGTTCCAATATATCAATCTTATATGCTATACATTGTTATACTTACTTTATTTTACAGTTCTAAACAGAAGATCCAAGGTTTCTTTATCATTTATCTGAAGGCAATTACCTTCACCCATATTATGCTGTCGTTCCAGGATCGACATGCTGAGTTCAGATCTAAGAAGTGAGGCCGAGTTGCGCTCGCACAGAAATATGCCCCTCCACTAGCATGATAATTCTTTACCCCATAAAACTGTAAAACATACTTAGAGGATATCCTCCTCACTTTCACCTCCCTTTCCCACTTTTTATTCAGATGGTCGCAAACACTTATCACCTCCCACATGTTCCCGATCAATTGAATAGAACATGCCCCAATCATATTCATAATCCCTTTCGCCAAATTGGTAATTGGAAGACTCAACTCATACTCTAATTGAGACAGGTAATACAAAATCCCTCTAAAATGTTACTCCGAACACTTCTATCAAAATACTCCAACGAGTTCGATCTGTATATACCCCTATCTCGTTTCTCCTCCTCCAAATCGGCCAAAAAATAAAAATACTCCTCCCCCGTCGCTGCAGTACATCACCTAAACAGCCTACCGGTGTATTCTATGCAGTTACCCTATGTCCCTCCTATAGTAGCCTTGGCTTTACAAAAATCTTTAAATCCATCCGAATAGGGAGGATAGGTTACCAATTTCCTAGGGAAACCTAGAAATTGTTTAACCCCAACTTCAACCTCACTTCTAGACATATCAATTTTGGACTCTGCCGTTCGATCAGAGGTCGACACCTCGTTAATAGGTGAACTATCCATCCCAACTATAATTCTATAGGTAAGGGTTTTATTTTCAACAAATACCTCTCACGATCGACCTACATATAGGTCCAGGTATCTATCATTCGCAAACAAAAATCTTTTATATATTCTACATATATTTCAAATTTCATAGATTTCTATAAATAGTAATATTTTAGAGATTTGCTTAAAACTGATTATGATTTGAAAAACACAAACATGCATCGCACATCTCTACTAACCTTTTGTGTCAGAATGAGAATCCGAGGCTGCGCCAAATCCTTCCCTTACAATGCTGTTGTATAGGCACCTACGTGATTCAGTCCCCGCAACTCTCTTTAACTATTGATCACTCTCAGATAAATCATTACCAGATTCTCTGCAATTTTTTTGTACTTTTCTCTCTTTGCTCTCCAAGTTTTCAAAAGTTAAAAAATGTTTGAATGATGAGGAAGAAGCACTATTTATTATTTCTTTCTCTAACGGCTGGAAGTTATTGAGCCTCGCACGAGCCGTCCTCGGTTTTGGAACCAAGGCGTCCTTTCCACTATCCATGTCTGACGTCTTGTACCTTTTCAATAAAACCTCTTTTCCATCATTGCCCCTTCCCTTATATTTTAATCTATTTTTCTCACCTATTTCCATATCTCTATCTGACCTTCTTACACTCATGATGACTCACACTTATACGGTATTAGATTGTTGCAGCTTTACATAAAAAACAAAATTAGAAGCTCCTACTTTTTTTTGTTCTTGTTTCATTTACTTTTAGTACTAGTGATGTCATTTCCAAAGTTATCAAAATTCTCAAATGTATTCAAAATTGTTTATCACAACAGCCTCAAACGACATTTACAACTATAAATGATCAATTTGACTTTCATCTTTTCTTTTAGAAAAAATTCAAATACTTACATTTATTTGTGATTGTTCTTTATATATAATTACACCTAAAACAGCCATGATGACATAGGCAACCACATCCGATTAGATATCCTCCAACCATCATCACATCTTCAGATTCGAACTCCTCCACAACAAGTAATCTCACTGCTTCCTTTTGAGCTGTTGGGTCCACCATTATTTTTCGGAACATCTCTTCGTAAAAATGACGTTCGTATTCACGATCTCTCCCAATCATATCTAAACCCTCAACATTCACCTCCCTCACTGGCAATTCAGCATCATAGTCCAATAACCCAAAAATATGTTAACACACTTCGGCTACCTCAATAGCCAATCACCCCTCAGCAACGTAATGGATTCTCTCTGAATGAGTCCACCTCATCATTTTTTCCTTCCAAATAATTTTTCCTCATCAATCCTCCTTCATTTATACCCTGTCTAACTATAAAATTCCATGCAGCTCAGGATGTTATCCTATTATCTCGTAACATAAACCATAAAATCTTAGTAGAAGTTATATCTGAATACATCTCTTTTTATCGAACTATGCCATTTTGTCCTATTTCATATCGACCAGATTCCTTCTAACAAACTATCACGATCGCCCTGCCATTCTAAAATTTATACAATTTCCTTTCTTCCATATTTTTATCCAACCCCAGGTTGAACTTTTATTATATACATTACAAGCATATTTTAAACAGTCTGATTATAATAACAATAATTTTGATGTCATCTTATTAGTATCTTGGTGAAGTCATCGCATTATTTTTAGCTCAATTCCAAAGAAATTTTATTCTATATCAACACAATATTTGGATAACAAATATTATTCATTTCAAATCAGATTACAGATACGTTTACAGATAACAAGTCTTTCAAAGTACTCAGAGATCGAATATTTTTATAGATATCAAGTCTTACAATGCACTTCGAAATTAGGTACTTTACAGATAGTAGATCATTCAGGCACCCCGAGCATCAAGTCCTTCAGTTCATCCCACTTCAGTGATGTTTCATCCTGATGCATAACAGACATTGGACTCAACAAAAAGCTTCCCTCACATGAATTTTATCGAAGTCTGGTCGAACTTTAAATGGAAACTATGCAAGCTGAAGACTCAGTACTGGAACCAACACTTCAAACTGAAGATCTTCTTAGCGCCAAAATGTAATGGAAATGTAGAAGCAGACTTCCAGTTTTCGTCTTCCTCCTCCACTACTATCACCTCCTCCTCTCAAACCACCACCTCCGCAGAGTTTGTAGAGATGAGGAGAGCCCGACTTTAGAATCCATTACGATACAAGAAATCGGCATAACAACCCCACAGTTATGCTTATTCCTGCATCTGTCTCCCCAACCGTGTCCTCCACAAGGGTACGGAGACAAGCCCAACGTTCCTCGCCCGTCAAGACGATGACATAAAACCTCCACCTACAGTAAAATTCCTCCTCAGCTTCAACCGCTTCGTCTTCTGACATACTCTGATAAGTCGGAAGAACAGGAGCAGGTATGGACATCTCTAAGGATTGGTCGCCAAAGTACTTCGACTTTAACCTCTACATTTCATAAGCAATCCTCTCTTCAAGGATAATCCTTTGAGTCTTTGCCATCTTTAAAACTTTCAGAGAATTTGACAATAGATCACAGATCAACCGTAGTTTGTCATAATCCTCAGTACATGTACTCTTTATATAACCCTACATTTATTGTGCATGTACATTTTTCTAAGTGTCATCATTCAATACCGACGCAACTCTTCAAAATATAACCGTTACATACATCAACATCAACATTTTCATTTAATACACGTCATTTCCCTATAACCCCCGTAACTTCTATACAGTCAAACCCATCATTACTCTATTTCAATATTCAAATTCAACCCAAATACCAATTACCTGCAGACTCTTTCTCAACCAACGCTACTCGTGACTTCGGTTATGAAGGGGTGATTATAGGGGCCTACCCCTCGATATGACCCTAATCAAGCTGCTACTAGCTCGAACTTGTGACAACTCAGACTCATACATTTTCCACGTGACTTCTTAATTTTATATTTCAACCTCCTCCACAAACTGGTGAAGAACGTGGGTCAAACTCAAACTAAAAAACCTGAACAAGTCAAAGATACCTATCTCTCACAAACTCAATAGTTACTCAGTCAACCGCCACTAACCACATTGTTCGGAGAACGTACTCTAGCATGATGAAGAACTGCGAAGAGGGCCTATACAAGGAAGAAGTTCCAGAAGAGACAAGGACCAGATAATTACATGATAAATCACCAAGAAAACTACATATTCTAGATTCTCAAAAACTTCTTAGTTACAAGGCTCAAGCATTTCAAAGTCTAGAGATCACTTATAATAAGATATCTACCTCAAGCAATAAAAAATCTTTTACAAAAATCCTCTACTCGAGATCGTGGTTTTTTTACCTATTCAGAGGTTTTCCACGCTAAAACCACCTATGTCATTTCTTACTTTCCACAAGAATATTATCACAGGTTCATTGGTGTAATCGCAAATTCTAATCCATTCGAACCTACGGAATTTGGCCATTGCAGATACAAAATTTCTTTACTATTTTTCCTTAGTCTTAGCATCGATTACTATTTCCCTGTCATTAACGTTTCTCATCGAAGTTCAGGTAGCGAAGCTTCTCGAAGATAGTTCAGCAGTACCCAGCTTCCCGCCAAAACAAACCAAATTCAAAAAATTGATACTCTGCCCACTCTGGCGTAAAACCCAGCGATATCATACATAATCCGGCGTTCCATTATTAAACCCCTCCCAAAACTTGGAATTCCTCTGGAGTCGCACCGTAAATACAATGATGCCTAAAAATCACTCTTTCCACTCATAGCCACCCATTTCCAACAACCTCTCTCTCTGCAGCATCCTTTAAACCTTTACGACAACAATGCCTCCATCAATCATACCATCATCACTCCATATCACGACCAATTTTACCACAACCCTACCGCCATATTTTTAAAATTACTTCCACTTCACCAATTTAAAATACAATTATTTCCTACACTAGTACGACTGTGTCTACATCTACAAAGGGTTTCAACATAATCAAAGAATATCACACGAATGCAAGATAACCACTAATCTTGGATTCACACTGCCTCGGTATCCTTTTGTTTTGCATGGTTTCCCCTTTCAATCAGCACACTTATCTCCTCGTTCCCAATCGTTGACAAAGATAGCAGAGACGAGCATAAGGAATCTATACGTTCAACACTTTTTTCAGAATTTGTAAAATGTGAACAGTCGTCTATCATAGGGCTATTTATAGGCCCCATACGACTGTTCATCGCACCACTTCACGACCATTCGAGTAATCGAGCATAACATCTTATTCGTCTCCTCTCGAAGTCTTTGATCTTTCATCTTCTTTAAGCATAGGCCCATGCACTGTTGCTCCAACCCTTCCATATCTCTTATTAACTTATTTGATGTATCCATTATTGCCAAAGCACAGCCTATTTTATCAAAAAGAAGTTGTGCATCCAATTCCTTATACTCTAAAATATTACCTACAGGAGAACACCTAGCTATTTATATCCATCTACCTACACACATTTTTCCTTATTTCCTATTCTCCTATATTGTAAGGAAAATCTTAGGCAGCAATTCAAATTTTAAATTTTATTCGACAACCAGCTACCCAAAATTTGAATATCATCATTCACATACCCATACAACATTGTATTAGTATATTTCATTCATTTACACAAGCCAAATCATATTCGAGAACATTTTAATCATACACATCAACAACACAAAATATTTATTTATTTCGGACAACACCTTATACATAAACTTAGCTATTGCATACCAACAATACACATTTCACTCTTCAAACTCTTCGACCAGCCAAATTATCTTCTTTCTTTATCTTGCCGATGCATTCCGGAGGACTCGGGAATTGTAAGTTACAATGGAATTCATACTCCTCTTTTACCTCCTTCACCTCCACTTCACTCAACTTTTCATATTTGGGATCCACTGGCACCAATGGTTGCCCATTTATGGAACTCTTACAAAAATACCTTTCCAGCAACTCCCAATACTTCGTATGAACTTTATTGGAATGCTCATACTCCCAAACTTGCGATCTCATCCTCACCATCTCCACTCCTGCAAATATCCCCAGATTAAACATGGTATTTATATACACAGTAAACACGACCAGTCAAGCCATTCATTTAATTCACATTGGAACTAAACACATCCGAGTCAAATCAATCATCCTCGAAAACCATTTCTGGCCCCACAAAGTCAACTAACTCCAATTCGAGATCAAATAAACTCAATGACATAACCTTAAAATTTGCATACATTCACTAAAATCTATCTCGACATCAACTAACTCGATTACTTATATTCGGCTAATGAATTTCATTTCTTTGAGATCACCATCTATAAATGTAATACAAGATCAAAACAAAGTTTATTCATTAAACACTCTGTTGCATTTTACATTCAATAATTTACTCCTTCAATTACATTACATCAACCTACATTTAACATTATATCATTCGACATAAAGGACTTGAAGCTATGTGCTTCTTTTCACCAGAATTTGGCATATCCTCCGGCGATAGGGGCAACGATATCCTAAGAAACTCAATAAATCTCAGGCCAGGGAACTTCTAAAAATAGCTGCCTGTGTGTGCCATGCAGAGAGATAATAGCTAAAAATTATAAGAAGTTTTTTGTATTGACAAGAGACACTGGACACCCTACTCGCCTTCGCATCGTCATCTTCAATATGAGCAATGGCCACTTCTCCAAACATTTGATGAGCTCCAAAGCCTTCTACAACAACAAATAACACTAGCTCCTATGGACACACTATGTTTTGATGCTCTCTACCTCCACCTCCCTCAAATCTCCCAACTATCATAACCACCGGCTTAAGATTAAACAACAAAGACATAACACCAAGGTTTACCTCTGTATAGTCATCACAAATACAACTTGTAAACTTCTGCCACTCGCTATACTACGCCTGGGGCGACATCAATGCCATCACGGCTTAAAGCCGTTCACCTACCGAAAAACAACTTCTTTCTTCCCCTATTTATAACCCAACCCTCCAAAAATTATGAAGTCCAATGTTCTGCATTAAATGATCCTCATAAAGAACATGACCAGATTCATTTGCCTTTTACCTCATAAATGATATAATAAAGACTTATACGACATTCGATAACCACTTCAGCTTCCAATTTCTTTTTATACAACCACAAGTACTTATGTTGAGAATAGGGCGATTGTTGTATCTTATTTCCCAGATTCAACAAAGATAAGCCAAAGAACCTTAGTCGAATACATTTAATCACTCCAGAAGATGTCATGTCTGTGACCACAGTTCTCGACCAAGATTCAACAATGAGAGACCAACGGAGATTAGTCAAAGACATTCCATCATTCGAGAGGAAGTCACGTCTGCGACCTCAGTTCTTGATCTACTAAAAGTAGCCGTTGTGCTTGGCCAAAAAGAGCCATTAGAGATCCGCAATGTCCGCCCACTACCCCATAAATAGGAAATTGATATTCTTTTTATAAAACTGTTTGTATTTACTATAAATACAGGCAGATAATCAGTTATTCGAATCCACAATTTTACAATTCATTCATCCACACATTTATATCACACAACAAATTATAATAATTATAAACTTTTTGGATTTTGCATTAAAATCCTCCTCGAGGTCGCTGTTTTTCTCAGCCTTTACTGAGTTTCCTCATAAAATCTTGCTTGTTTAAGCTTAATATTGCATCATCCTTGCTAAAAGTATTGGTAAAGATTATCCTCCCAGAAAATACGCCATTATATGTCCATCTGGAACCTGCATACAGTTACGCCTTACCCATACAAGATGGTCGTTCCACGGTCTCCCAACAGATTCAAAATCTAAAAACTTCAGCCTAGACGAATCACTAAGCAGGTACCACTCCTATAAGCTTTCACGTGCCTCATTTTATAATATTTGAGTACATCATCTGTAATGAACTGCTTCATAGTACCATTTTATCTCCACCTCTCATTCAAAACTTTACACACCCTCATCATCACACAGGCATTCCCATTGATTTGTACGGGGCAACACTACAATACATTCATAACCCCTTTTTGAAAATAATTCAGGGGAATCCTAAGATGATAGACTACTTGGTTCAAATTACGTAGAAACCCATCATTCGAGCCTATTATTCTAGACCCATTATAGTACAAAATATTTATATCCCCCCTAATTCCTCTCTTTGAGTTCTACAGTTGAGATTAGGCACTCAATTATGTACCTTTTCCCCTTGCTCTAAAATAAAGGTCTTAAACCACAAGCCTTGCTCCATTATGTAATCTACCCACTTCCCTGTTAACTTTTTTTAAAATTTAAAACTCTTTCCCTATATGTACTCTTTTTGAATATATGTAAAATATTTCATCCTCCGCCCCTATTTCCTTATCCTGCTCTACTATATCCTCGACTTCAACGGACACCTCTGGTACTATACCCACTGTTTCATGCCTCGATAATCATTTTCTCTACCTGACGATGACATTTCCTCCGAACTGGACAAAACTACCAATTTACTACTAGGTCCTAAGTTTATAGAACGCATACTCGACCTACAGGTAAAATCAAACTTTTATTATTTAATTTGTCCCTATAATTCATTCCTTACACAATTACATGATATTCCACAAAAATAGAAAATTAAAACACCACCCATGCTTACTTTCCCTTACTACCCAGTATAAAAAATATTTCTTTTTTCATACTTTCCAAAACAGCAGAGACTAAAATTTGACTTTCCCCCTTTAACCACAAAATAGTAATAATATACGGAATTTCTGCAATACTAGCAAATACAGATGCACAATCTTTTCAGTTCCCTACATTCTACTTTGCCCATATCCAATCAATAGCATACAAAGGTGATTCGCAAACAGTGAATATAAAAAATACTATTTACTTTAACCGCAACATAAAATGAAATTTTTTTTACTCAACTGTACTAGAAGATCGTCAATCTTCTACTTTACCAGCAACTTTAAAAGAGGTTGAGTGATTACCCTGCTTTTCTAACAAAATCATTTTACTAGATGAAGCTTTTGTTAATGAGGGATTGTACTCAGAACTCAAACATTTTCTCTCCCTAGAAACAATGGTTACAACAATTTTCTCTCTCTCTCAATAACTGTTGTTAATTTATTTGGGAGAGAAACGATATTTTATACTTTCCCTTAATTTTTGAAATGGCAGCTCCCTCAAACACGTGTCGGTCACACCTACCGCCTCTGTAGGGACGTCTTTTTACCTCATAGTATTATCATTACTTCTGGGTTAATATGTTATGTTATCACGTCTACCCCTCGCTTCAGCCATTAAAAAATTCAATTCCTCCTTCCCAAGAAAATCTACACAATCACTTACCTTGCTTATTCTGAAACAAACTCATACTACACCGTCCTTCATTCTTATAACTATCCAAAATTTAAAATTCAAAATCATCAAAATAGCTATTGAAACTAGAGAGTTGTCATCCATCTTAACTGCCCCATAAGCAGCCTAACAAATACAATAGATTTCGAATACAGTTACGCCTTACCCATAAATGAAATACTTATGAAGTTAGCCGTTCCAATACCGGTATGATGTCGGCTCTCAAGGTCATGAATGATGCCTCTAAAAATTTAACATTCCTTATTAAGCTGCCCCGTATATGTACAATTGACACCGTTATACGATCGCCACATCGATTGGTCAACATAGGAGGAGTTGAATTGATCATGTAGCAAGGTTTTGAGATACTTGGGACCAAGCGCGTGTAAGATTCACAAAGTCATCGAACGACCAATTTTTTGAGTTCTCATATCTTTCTTTATCGTCATCAACATCATCCTCTACTACATCCTCAACTACAATAGGTGTCGATACAGTTACATCCTCAACTACAATAGGTGTCGATACAGTCTTTCATTTAGACTTTGCCTTCCCCCGTATATTACTTCTCCTAAGAACCGGATTGAGTTCCTTGGAGATGACCGGAGAGACAACCGGAGATTCAATCGGCGCTGTATTAAGATTTAAATCATTTAAATCCCATGTGCCATGCATCGGCGCGGTACTTGAACTTTCACCGGTGAAACCGATTTGAGATGAATAATATGGATTCCCCTTAGATCTTGGGAATTTTTAGGCATTTGTGATGAATCACTCATTCCGGATTGAGGAGGAAAGATGTTTTCTTATTGGTTTGTATTGGAGGATTGAGAGTGGTTTTGAGAATTAGATTGAGAGCTTGAGGAAGACATAGTGGTTATGTTTGTAAGGTAAGGAGGGAGGAGAGTATAGAAGATTAGAAGGAAGGAGAGTGTAGGAGATGATGAATAACATTAATAGTTGAAAAAAACTAGCTGTTAATATAGCCGTTAACAAGTGCAAAAAAAACTAGCCGTTAATATGGTCGTTGAGTAACTTAGACAACAAATTTCTTAAGAAAAAATCTTAAAAAAAACAAGATTAATACTCAAGATATTTTAAACAAAACATAGTTAAAACAAAACATAGTTTAAACAATATTAATATGCAACATAGTTTAAGCAAAACATAAATCAAAGTTTTAAATAAAACATAGCCTAACTTGGACGACCTCTCTTCTCTTTGCGGGCGCGTCTGCAACGCGTGAGACTCTAGTCATAGGTACATTGCACAACCGACTCTGTCTGGTAGGAAATGGACATCTCAACTAGTCTCTCGAACATCTCTCGGATGATCTCATACTTCTGTCTCAGCTATTCCTATAACTGTAGTAGCCTACTAGCAACCTTCGACTCCACTCCGACACTCGAAGGCTACTTCACAGCCTACCCAAATATATTGAAGCCCATTTAATCCTCAAAACAAGCCTTCTAGAGATCCCCTGAAGATGAAGCTTCGACACTGAACAAGCCTCGAGGACGGACTACACACATCACAGTAGAAACCCTTCGACCATATCTCTACATGGTTGAAATATGATGGGACAGGCAGCCAGCTCATCAGACAAGAAGGCACAGTGATTGGTCCTTACAACTACAGTGACAAGCCCAATCACTGCCGTAATACCAAAGTACAGAGACATCTCTAACAACTGTTACAGTGACAGTACAGACATGTCCAACACCCATACCCCCGCCGGGATATCCGGACAGTACCCTTGTAATCTAACCTAACCTTGGTGACACAGCCCATCATATGTTCTATAAATAGGAGAGATGGGGAACCAATGAAGGGTTAGAAAAATTCCCCCCAGCCCCTTTGTAGTTCACCTTCGACCACCCTGTAAAACCCAGTTCTCGAACCTTCAATTACTCTTTAGTAATAAAATCACTCTTAAAAATCCTCATCAGAGGTCGTAGAGCGTCACATTCGAGCCTCTGTGTAAGTATTTATCTATAGATTGTTCGTACTTTAGATTATTTACTTGCATTCCTATGATTGAAGATCAACCCCGTATTGTAAGAGCCAACTTCCCCTCTAAAAGAAGTTAGGGCCCTACAATTGGTGTCGTTTATGCGTCCCACCCTACCAATCACCTTTTCTTTTTCCCACCCTTTGTTTTTAACTTCCACAGATTCTCCTCAATGGCACCCACCCTCCTCTCCAGTTTAACCCATGTCGGCATCTTCATCGACGGAGTGGCCGCCCAAATGGCCTTACTATCTCAACAAGTCGCTCAAGCCGTGGAGTGCCAACATGCACAACTTAACCAAGAGCGTGAAAACTACCGCCTGGAGCTAGAAACTGAACGGAACTGCCATCTGGACGACAAGAACAGACAAAACTGGGCAATCGACAAATTACGTAATACCGTTCGAGAACTGCAGTGACTACAGCCTCTAGAACCTGCTCGCTCATCCCAAGCACAAGATCCGTCGCATATATCTTCCCGCGCCCATCTGGGACCCCTACCCACTCTTGGAGCATCCCAGAGCAATATCCAAGCTGAAGGCACTCCCCACACAATTCCTCCTACTGGCTCTATCCATCTCGTATTCACCCCACAAAAAATTCTTATGACTCAACTCTCCAATCCTCCCGACACCCCATACACCGCCCTACTTGAGAACGTCACGGGGAGCGCAGCGCTGAACACATTCTACCAGCTCAAATTTACCATCCTTGAAACCCTCGATCCCCCCTCATCCCGCTTATGTTGTGCAGCAGGACTTCGACCTCTAGGTACAACCTTCCATTCGGGTTAGTGCGAGCCCGAAACCCAACTCTTGGAATCGACTGAATAACCCTATTTGCCCTAAACTTCTTGCTATCGAGAAACCCCCAAATTTTTATGCCCCCAAACTCAGCAAATACTGTAATACAGACCCTCAATCACACATTCTCAAATTTTAAAATGCTCTGAGCCTTTATTCAACGGATGACTACCTGTTATGTCACCTTTTTCCTACCAGCCTTACTGATAACCCCCTTCGATGGTATCATAACCTCCCAAATGGCTCGATGCGAAGCTTCGAGCAACTATTACGACTTTTCCTTGCCCAGTTTGCTTTCAATAAGGACAGAGAAGTCAGAGTTGACGCCCTGCTCAATTTCAGAAAATCCAGCAACGAGACACGCAGAAAATTGAGAACCTTGATATACTCACATACTCGAAGGCCCTGCCTAACCACAGTCGAGTAAAAGAACACCTAGTTCTCCACAAACCTCAAACACTCGAAGAGATGCTCTCAAAGGTCAATAGGTATATTGACCTCGAGCGCTTCCGCGAGTCACATAAACTGAGCCAGCCTTCGACCCCAGCTATTACAAACCTCAAAAAAACCTACCTTCTACTCCAACAACCCTGATCGCTCCCGTCTCATAGGAGACGTAGAGCCGCAATGCCCTAACATTAATGACAGCGCTGAAGCCTGCAAGAAGTGGCCCTCCAGCGCTCTCTCAAACTCATAAATATAACTGCTACCATACCAATAAATGCTTCGCCCTCCAGCGCCCTCTCGAACTCATCCTCAAAGCAGGTCATCTATACCAATATATTACCGAGCTTCCCAGCTACCTTGACGGTTCTTACCTTCAACCTCAATCCACCCCTACTGCTGACCCGGCCGTGTTACATATCTATAGATCATGCTTTATCGAAGTCAACAACATCGACAGCGGCCGTTCCAAAAGCTAACGTAAGCGCGTCGAAGAATATTGCAAACTCACCTATTTAGAGAAACTTCCCACCCTCTTGCCAGAATTAAGCCCTCGTCCTCGACTCGAAGGTATTTCCTTCATCAACTGTGATACATCTCACGTTCGTTTTCCCCATTCCGATCCACTGGTCATTATGATTAAGATCGAAAACCTCGTCCTCCACACAATACTCATAGACATAGGAAGCGCAGCTGATATCCTTTTTCTCCCAACTGTTAAAGCCAGGAAGAAAATTGACCTCATAACCGCTACCAATATCGAATTGAAAGGCTTTAATGGGGCCACAGAGCTCTCTTTCGGTCGAATCTGTCTGCCAGTCACCACAGGCCCTACCACACTTCAAACCAGCTTTCTTGTCATTAATAAGAAGTTAGATTACCTCGGTATCCTCGAGCGTGAGTGGCTCTATACCATACGTGCCATACCTTCGACCTACCATCAGACCCTTCGTTTTGCCACTCCTAAAGGTACTTGGAACTTGAAAGGCTCCCAATGCCTCGCCCATTCATGCGAGCACCCGGAGATCGATCAGACCCGAAAATTTGTAAGCCGCCTATAGCAATCACTGTCACTTTCTATCCCCACACCTTTGGCAGATACCACCTCACCCATCGAACCCACTATTTATATTGAACTCGGCGGCCCTAGTCGAGGTACATTCATCATAACTTTTCTCGATGAGGCAGAACGCCTCGAGCTTACAGATTTTCTTTGACCAAACAAAGATGTCTCTGCGTGGACATTCCAGGAGATGCCCGGTGTCGACTCTAACTTGGCGTGCCATCGCCTTGACCTCATTCCCCATTCCTCAGCAGTTAAACAAAAGAAGCATAACCTGGCACCACGACTTCGAGAAATAGTGAACCTTGAAGTGGACAAGCTCATAGCCATAGGTTTTATCAGAGAAGTGAAGTACGCTGACTGAATATCAAACATTGTGGTAGTTCCCAAGAAAAATGGCAAGATCAGAATTTGCGTCGACTTCACAGACCTCAACAAGCACACACCGAATGATAGCTTCCCCCTCCCGGTCATCTTAGTACTCCTCGACGCTACCGCTAGACATGAGCGGCTATCCATGATGGACGCGGCTTTGGGTTACAATTAGGTACCCCTCCTCCCCGAAGATCAACTTAAAACTTCCTTTATCACTAAACAAGGCCTTTACTATTTCAATGTTATGCCCTTCGGCCTTAAAAATGCTGGAGCCAGTTACCAACGCCGGGTCATAACCATGTTTAAGCCCTTCCTTGGCAAGTCGGTCAAAGTTTACATTGACGACATATTATGCAAGAGTCTCTAGAAACATACCCATATCCAAGACCTAGCCGAAGTCTTTTCAATACTTCGTACATACAACATGAAACTCAACCCCGACAAATGCCAATTTGGCGTTTCGTCTAGAAAAATTTTGGGCCACCTTATCAGTAAACGAGGTATCGAGATTGACCCTATCCATATTCGAGCCCTCATCGACATGCCTTTGCCCCCAACCAAAATAGACGTCCAAAAAGTTGTTGGTAAGATAGCAGCCCTTAGCCGTTTCATTTCCAAATCCTCAGACAGATGTGCTTGACTCTTTTCCCTCTTATGCGACCAAGGCGTCCTCAAAGCAAAAAAGAAAAATAACCCTAAGATTAACTGGAGACCCGAGTGTGAACAGGCCTTTCTCGAACTTAAAACTTATCTTGGCTGACAACCCATTATCAGCGCCCCTATCGAAGGTTAAATACTCTCTTTATATCTTGCTGTTACAGACACCTATATCAGTTTAGTGCTTATTCGACTCGACTCAAACATCGAGAAACCTGTATATTTCATCAGCAAAACTCTCACACCCGCAGAAACTCGATATTCGAAGCTTGAGCATTTACTCCTCACCCTTGTCTATTCAGCCCGCAAACTCAAGCCATATTTTCAAGCTTACCCTATCCGTGTTATAACAAGTTACCACCTTTGAGAAGTACTTAGTAAAAAAAAGAATTCCAGATGAGTACAACAGTGGTCTGTATACCTTGGCGAACATGACATTACATTCGAGAAGCAGATATCCCAAAAAGGCCAAGCAATAGCAAACTTTCTTGCCGACTTCCCGGTCAAAGATGTCGATTGGGAAGAACACGAAAATGACTTAATAAAAGACCAACCTGGAACAGCAAATCCCTAGGACCCTCACACTGGCAGGCATTTATTCGTAGATGAATCCGTTAAACCTAATGGCTCAGGAATTGGTATTGTCTTGGTAACACCCACTAATGACCGAATAGAAAAAGCTGTTAAGCTTACCTTTGAATGTTCCAATAACAAAGCTGAGTATGAAGCCTTGATCCACAGCCTCGACCTCTCTCTCGATCTTGGCATTCCCAAATGTGCCATTTTCACAGATTCCCAACTTGTTCAGAGGCATTACACAGGAGAAAATAGAGTTAATGGTCGCATGGCTGACTATACTCTCTTTGGGCGACAGCGCATGAACTGATTTCCCGAGAAATCCACAATCACTCATTACCCTCGAGGAGAAAATAGACATGCAGATGCCCTTACCTACACAGCAACTATGCTTGGACAACCAGAATCTCAAACCCTTCATATCGAAGTACTCGAACGCCCAAGTATCGACCAGATGGAAGTCAATGCCATCAATATTAGGGGCTAGAGTCTCGATCCAGACGATTGGCGAACACCATTCCTCATTACCTTAACAATGTCACCTTCCCAGATGATCCTAAAGCCAGATGATCATTGTTAGAAAATTGCCGCAGGTACACTATCTACACAAATGAACTACATCGCAAATCCTAAAATGGCGTCCTCCTTGGATGCATATCCCAAGCGGAAGCCTCTAGAATTCTAGCCGAACTCCACGATGGAACCTGCGGGGATCATACTGTTAGTCGTTCAATGGCCCTTCGAGTCGTCTCTCAAGGATTATTCTGGCCGAATATGAAAAAATAAGCCAAAGAGTATGCCAAACACTGTGATAAATGCCAACGTCACGCTCATGACATCCATTGCCCTTCTCAAGACCTCCATTTCAGTCAAGTCTTTTGGCCATTCAATAGATGGTCTATCGATCTCATCAGACCCTTCCTAAAGCCTCAGGTTGCAGAGAAAACATCCTTGTTGCAACCGATTACTTCATCAAATGGGTCGAAGCTGTACCTTTATGCCGAACAAGAGAAAAAGAAGTTATCAAATTTCTATGGGAAAACATCATCACACGCTTCGGCTGCCCCCATATGATTTGATTGGACATTGGTCCCCAATTCGTCAGCAGCAAAGTCAGAAACTTTCTCAAAAAAACCAACATCATCCTCTCACCCTCAACACCTTACTATACACAAGGCAATGGTCAAGTCGAAGCAATAATCAAAACCATCGTCGATGGTCTCAAGAAAAGAGTTGACGCGAAGAAAGGTCGATGGGTTCAAGAGTTATAGCATGTCCTCGGAGCCTATCGAATAGCCCCAAGAAAATATACAAGTTGTACCCCCATCCTCCTAACATATGGTACCGAAGCTGTGTTCCCCACTCAATTCGAAGTACCCACACGGGATCCTAACCTCCCAGATGAAGACAATAAGTTTGAGCTCGCATGTAACATGTTATGGATTGACGAAACCAAAGACCGAGCTATCGTCAACCTTGACCGGTACCACACATCAATTCAAAAATCCTATAATAAGAGAGTTCGACCACAGAGTTTCAAAATCGGAGATCTAGTACTTTGACGTGTCAACTAATCCTCGAAACCTCAAAATGCCGGTAAGCTAGCCGAATCTTGGGAAGGTCCTTATGCCGTGTACGATAAAACTGACAAGTATTCTTACTACCTAATGATTGAAGGCGAAGAGCCTTTACCAAATCTGTGGAACACAATGCAGTTGGTCTCCTATAAATTGTTAAGGCCTCAACCTTGTACAACTGATATAACACAGAGTAATTAATAAAGAGTTTATCACCCATACTTCGTCTCCTCTTTTCATTAAATTTCTTGGTTTACCTTAGGTATCATGTAAACCCTTTGACCCGACTGATACTTAGGAGTAACCTTGAGAATTTTCAAGCTTCCAATTTCAAGCAAACTCGACGGGCAAGGATGGTCGAAAGACCGAACCTTCGAGAATGCATTGGGGCAAACAATTATGCTTCGATCCGGCTCTGAAGCCGTCAAAGTCCAGTCAATTTCCTGGTTTCTTCAAAGTATCATGTTAACCCTTCGCCCCAACTGATACTTAGGGGCGACCTTGAAATTTTTAAACTTCCAATTTTGAGCAAACTTAAGGGGCAAGGATGATCGAAAGATCAGACCATCGAGAATGCATTGGGGGCGAACAGTTGTGCTTCGATCAGGTTCCGAAACCATCGAAATCTAGTCAATTTCTTGGTTTACCCCGAGTATCATGTCCACCCTCGCCCCGACTGATACTTGGGGGTGATCTTAAAATTTTCAAGTTTCCAACATTCAAGCAAAACCGAGGGGCACGGATGGTCGAAAGGTCAGACCCTCAAGAATGCGTTGGAGGTGAACACGTCTTGTTTTGCTGTGGCTTAGGCCTTCGAAGTCCAGTAAATTTCTGGGATTCCTCTAGGTATCACGTCCCCTCGGCCCGACTGATACTCGAAATTCTTTTTCAAACTTCTAACATCGTTGTGGCTTCGGTCGTCGATGTCCAAAAGATTCTTCGAAGCTCTTCAAGATTCGGTCACTCCACAGCTATTCGACAGAAACAGTACATGCGGATACTATTGTACAAGAATATCTTCCATTCTACTAAGTGCACAGAAAATTCAAGGTATCATCCATCAGATAAACGGTTGCATTACAACTCAAGTTCAGTCATCAAAAGTTCAACACAAGCGAAGTCAATAGAATGCGCATCAATATTTCAACAATCTAGCATAAAGCAAGGCTAAAACAAGATAACAAAGTCAGTCAGAAAATTAGGCATCAATTCAAAAGCAGTTCAGAATCAACTTCAGAAGTTCCACAGATAACCACCTTCAGTACAGTACAACAACTCAAAGACATACCAAGTTCAAAGACCAACGCAAAAATAAACATAGTTCAAAATATTACAACTCAAGCACAAATCAGAAAAGGAAAGCGTGGAGCCCCAATTACAAATACCTCATATCGGCGCGGTTACACCATCTTCCTTCACAGGTCCCCAAGCACCAACACCCTTACCACCCTCAGTTGAAAGCTTCGACCCTGTACTATCGACAACCACACCATCCACAGTCCCACCACTGGCTGCACCAATAACAGAAGCCTCCACACCACTGGCCGCACCAATAACAGAAGTCTCCATACCACCTTCAGTACCTCCAGCTGCCCCATCAATAACATCTTCCTTTCCTTCTTTCATTTGCAAATCATCTTCATCAACAAGTTCTGGGGAAACAGGGAAGGGCTCCAACGTATCGAGGTTATATCCCTTATCTTCTATAAACACTTCCAACCTGACATTCACCATACATTCATCATCAAACTGCCGCTGGTAACTTATCTTCTGTAATGCCTTCTCCTTCTCTTATGCCGCAAGCTTTGCCAACCTCTCCCACTCCTGCCTTGACCGCTGAAACTCGAGCCTCTCATCAAATGAGTCAGTGATCGCCGCCAGATCACACTTCAACTTCTTAACTTCAGACAACAATGATGCCTCAGTCTTCCGAGAATGATCCAGACTTTCCACTGCTTGTCGCAACTTCCCCTTTACTTACTTCATTGCCTTATTGTGCGATTGTACCCAAGTATCCGTCTGCTAGAATATTCAAGCAGTCAGTAACCCTCAGAACTCGAAGAACTCAAAAGAATTCTCAGACTCTCACAGAAGAAATTCATAGATAGGTACCTGAAACATACTCCTCTTTATTTACTTCGAAGCCTCGTCTGGGACGTCCTCGCAGAGCTCAGCCATCAAAGTGTGTTTGGTCAGTGCCTGCTCTCGTCATTTAGCCTCCGTCATCTCTTCATCCTCATCTGCTGTATCATCTTCTCCCAGTGCCCTACGCCGTTTACGCTGACTAACCTTCAATTGTTGCACCTTCGGAGCTTCGGGATCTACCCGACCCTTCCCCTTCACAATCTGTGTTGGCACCTGCATCGACTTCAATCTCGAAGCATCGCCAGCCACTTTGGGCACTGGCGCTGCTTGCTTCGACCCCCTCCACATTTTCGGAACATACTAAAAATTTCTTGGCAACTCTTCCCCTCCCATTTCATCTGGACCCTTCAAATTACCTTTGCCTCTCCTTCTCTTTGATGGCTTCAGCGTAACGGGTACGCTTCGAAGCAGGGAATCTGCCTTCTTCCTTCTCTGCCTCTTGATACCAAAACTGTCAAAAGAAGAATTGACCCAATCCTCAATAGCTTCGAGCAAAGTATCAATATAGTTCCTTGAATTGTTCCACGACATATTCTTCTGACCTACAGAACAAACAAAAATATAATTACCATCTATTCAAGACATACATCAACAATAATCCTTTGACAATAAGCTTACTCTGATTATACACCCTATGATGCAACATATAAAGGTCCTCCCCCTCAATATTCTCGTAGATGCCCCGTACTATCAATAAATCTTTATTTGACCCTCAACCCGTCGAACATAGATCAAAGAACCAGAGCTTCTTTGGGTAACATTGGATGTGGTAGGTACCTGGGTTCTAGCTCGCCTTTTTCGAGTAGAAGGCAATAATATCAAACCACTTATCAAACCCCTCCCCTCACTATTCAACTTTGCATTCATCCCCTCTATAACCCTCATCATCTAATAAAAATTTCCATTTATTTGCGCAGGAGCAACCTCCCAAAAGTTCAAAACTTCTTTCACCAGTCTGCGAAGAGGAAGTTCCATTCCTAATCGAATCTGACCTCTATAAGCCATAATCCCTTCCCCAGGGACCGATTTGAAAGTTAACCATGTTCCCACCACACTCAAGAATACCCTAACTTTCGACAGCTCAAGCTTGGCAGTAAAACGATCTAATCTAACTTTATCTCTAGCCAAAATGGCACCTTTGACCCTATCCGACTCAGTCGAATCCCCACTTTCATCATTCTGCCCCGTTCTTCTTTCTACCACTAGAAGGCCCACATTACCCTCACCTCTCTCCCCTTATACTATCTCCTCCTCCAAACTATCCTCAGTCACTACCGTCCTGCGATATCTTGTAATCGGCAGCTCACCAGCAGACGGTACCATAAATAAAGGGGCTTCGGTTATTACATTTAACACCTCTAAGTCACTGCCCTCATCCATTGGGGCACGACAAGAAATACTAGCTTCGAATGCTTCCATCTCTTCGTCTACCAGCCTCTGTCTCGATGCTTGATGGGTATGCATCTTACCCTACATAAGAAGAGGCACGCAATTAGATTAATATATTCGATAATTACGTATCAATAACCCATAGCCCATCTACCCACCTCAACAGATTTATACACATTCGACACCTCGATCCTAAACCTAGTGCCTCCTTTGAAACCCCAAAAATCACAGAATAAGTCAAAACCTAGACAAATGAATTCTCTTATCCTCGAAGATAATCTCTAAACCCCAAACGCAGACATTTTACTTTCAGACACAAAAGAAAAATCAAAATCAAAATTGGCAGAGTTCAAGTCACATACCTGTGTTAGAACCACTATACTCGAAACAGCAAGATCAATAAAACAACTTTAGCAACTTTTCTCAAAGCACCAATGGCGTACGCTCTCTTCTCCTCACTCTCTCTGATTTTATCTCAGTAAACAATACAGTAATTAATCCTCTCACACTTAAATACTCTCTCAAAAAGCCAAAACCGCCTCGATTTTCTTACCATTATCATTACCACGACCCCATTACCCTGGCTTTTAAGCTATAATGTGTTTTGACCGACTTACCCCTCATATCCTTCACGTGCGAGCGGTACACTTACTTCAACATACCCGCAAAAACTAAAGCTTCTCAAACCCTTTTACCCTTACTCGAAGCTAAACATTCAAATCCAAACAGTCAAGTCACAACTTTTTCGTAATACGAGCAAAAATCATGATTACCTTTACGGCACACTACCCCAGGTGCACGTACCGTTCTGAAAGACCAGTTATCTAGGCTGTCAGTACGACCAGTCAAATCAAACAAAACCTTTCACACACTCCTCAAATTCGAGTAATCGACCGCTCTGCGTCTCGAAGACTCATCAACAGATAGTCTCAAATTCAGATCTCAAATGTATCGACATTCGATCTGCAACACATTCGTCATTCATAACCTCATGCCTCTATTATCTTGGCAGATCACCCTTTTTCCTTCGACAGATCACATTAACCCTTCGACAGATTACAACCATACATTTTGGCAGTTCAAACATTTATGCTTACAGACCCAACCTTTTGCACCAACAAATTAATCTTTTCAGCTTCGACAGATAATACTCCAACTTCGGCAGACTACAACTTTTCACTTCGGTAATTTAAGATTTTTCTTCGACAATCCAAACACTATACTTCGACAGTTATATTATTAATTCGACAGCTCACGATACTACTTCAAGAATTCGGATTATACTATTACTTTCAGTTCGACAATTAAAATTATTACCTATGAAGAGCAAGAATACTACTACAACACGACTTCCAAACACCAATTTCATTCAGTAAGACAAAACATATTACAAGCTTCATAAAAAGAAAAAGGGAGAGGATGAAGAACAGAAGAAAGTAGCAACAAAAGCACCCAACAGACAGAGGACCCTAATTATCAACGGGATGCTCCTCTTCAACCATGGCTACAGCATCCGCATCTTCCTGGTCCACTATATCCACTGTAAAACCCTCAAGAAGACAACCGATGGCCGAGTAACGGCCCCATCATCTGCAATATACCCCACCAGTATGCGGAGGGCATGCCAAGAATGGGTGCCCTGGGTTTTGCCTCAAAAAGATTCGGCATCTCCGCATCAATGTCTTCTTCAATACCAAACCTCCATCGCAGCTTCACCGTCTTCTCCCGTATTCGCCTGACTCTCACTACTGCCTGATTCTCTTGTGCGGGTACATTTGTAGCCATTCTGATCTGAGTAAATAAGAAAAATGATGAAGAAAGATTGCAGAATGATAAAAAATCCTCTCTATAACAGTTCCTTTTATACCCAAAATCCAATTTCAAGTTTCCCTCTTCCCTAGCCGTATTAATTGTGATCTTCAATTCCCCACCTCGAAAACTCAATAGCTAACCTCTTCAACTTCCCAGACGTAACAATTTTTACTTCACACGCATGAGCACACCATTTACGAGGACTTGCAGTCGAACCTTTTCATCAAACCATCGATAATTTTCAAAGCCTACCAGTTGATTACATTCGACCAGATCATTATACTTTGAGAACACATTTTGCAGTATTAATTAGTATTACCCGTTAACATTCAATGACAGAAGTTTGCTATCATGACTAAGCGTCTATTTGTTTCCAATGCCTAACAGTTACAAAAAACTCAAATATGCAGCAAAATAATATTCTCATTCCATTCCACCACATACAATAACAAAACAACAAAATTCACACCCAAATACATTCATGCAACCAACGCAAGCAAAAACCTCTACATAAAACCTCAGAATACAGAGAGACCAATCGTCACCACTTCAAACAGCAACCCTACTTCCCGAAGGCCCAGCTCCACTCACCGCACTTTGCTCCTCCATCTCCTCTTCCGCACAATCAAGACATTCGGCCAAAGCCGACAGAAAGACATAACGCTTCTCCGCAGTAGTAAATTCGTACTTCAGTCGGTCCCAAAGATAGGCATAAGGCACCCCATTGATATGCCCATCAGCCTCTACCTCCACCAGTTCGGGCATATCCCAGTTTAGATCATGATGCACAAAGAACATTATATGCATTTCACCAGTCTTCCGCCCTACACGACGGTCCTCGGCAAACCCCATCATTTTCTGATATCGCGTGTTGGGCGTGGTATCCATAGAGATTGTAAAATTTACAGAGAAAAGAAAGAAGAATGAAAAGGAAAAAGGTTGCACAGTACCCCTACTCCAATACCCATACTTATAACCTCATTTCATTGATTACCCTATAACCATCTATACCTCTTAATTACCCTCTTTTATTACTTACCCGAAAACCAATAGTCAAACCACTCAAATTCCAAGGCAAAAATAGTTTTCTTAACTAACGCCTCTCCACATGGCATCGGGACCCTTGTTGAGAGGGGGCAAATGTAGTGGCCTACTCGCAGCCTTTGACCCCACTCAAATACTCGAAGGCTACTTTACAGCCTACCCGAATATATCGAAGCCCATTAAATCCTCAAACAAGCCTTCCAGAGATCCCCTGAGGACGAAGCTTCAACTCTGAATAAGCCTCGAGGACGGACTATACACATCGCAGAAAAAACCCGTTGACCATATCTGTACATGGTCAAAATATGATGGGACAGGCAGCCAGCTCATCAGACAAGACTGTACAGTTATTGGTTCTTGCAACTACAATGACAGACCCAACCACTGCCGTAGTACCAAAGTATAGAGACATCTCTAACAACTGTTGCAGTGACAGTCAAGACATGTTCAGCGCCCATACCCCCGCCGGGATATCTAGACAGTACCCTTGTAATCTGACCTAACCTTGGTGACTCGGCCCATCCTATGTTTTATAAATAGGAGAGATGGGGAACCAAGAAAGGGTTAGAAAAATTACTCCCAGCCCCTTTGCAGTTTACCTTCGACCACCCTGTAAAACCCAGTACTCGAACCTTTGATTACTCTTCAGTAATAAAATCACTCTTAAAAATCTTCATCAGAGGTCGTAGAGCATCACATTCGGGCCTCTGCGCAAGTATTTGTCTATAGATTGTTCACACTTTAGATTATTTACTTGTATTTCTTTGATTGAAGATCAACCCCATGTTGTAAGGGCCAACTTCCCCTCCAAAAGAAGTTAAGCCCCTACATTAACTCGGTCGTGCGCTCAGCGTATTGCCTAGAGTCGTCATATGTTGCATACCGCATTCCTTGGTTTTGATGCCACAGCTTATCCGTACTATACATAGGTGGGCACGGGTACGGTACCTACATCACCGGGATCGGTATCCGTCAAGGTTGATCGCTCATTCTTGCCATTTCTATGAACCATCCCATATCATGTGGATCACCGGTCGCCTGAATACCATAGTCTTGCACCTGTGAAGACATAGTTAAACTCGATGTTGGTGGCAAGTGTATATCGTGCCTCACTAGATCACACCCGACTATCGAAATATTTCCCACCCTCTTTACTAAACTGCAACCGATCATAGGAAACAAGATAATCGTGACAATCGAAATATCACGCCCGACGATCGAAATATGTCATGTAATCTACGTCTGAAATAAGATAATCATGACAATCGTATAAGTCCACATCTTTCAGACCCTGATATAACTCTCGATCTTACCTTGGGAATTCCATAATCTTCTGAGGGGGTCATAGGGCACACTATCATGCCCGATCATCTGACGCATACATCTGTCTCCCAAATACCAAAGCGTATTGTGCCCTTATGGAATTGACCCTAATGGAACCCTCTGGAAGCTCACCGCTGAAGCTACTCTTACTTCTGGATGGATTAATTGCCTAGACCTGTGCCATGATTGCCAATCTATGTTGGTTTTTTCCTTCCATTCTATCATATCTCTCATCACAGCAAAAAAGTGATGGATTTTTGACCCCGTACTAGCCCTTTCATCTTTCCATGCACCCATACAGGGATAAATATGGTTAAAGTTTTATACATTCACTAGATACATTCCAACCCGACAGTACTCAAAAAACCATAACTCCAATATCGCATATAATTTGGTGATCAATTTCTTCACCTTCCCCTCCTTCAGAACTGAGACTTCATCAAGCCCCCGATACAAAGCTGCCTTAATCGGCGTACCCTAGTCAAAACGTGATGCACCAATAATACCATAGTCTGTCAAGGCTGCAAGATAACCCGCCCGAAGAGATGTACTACCATTTGAGAAGAAGTGATTACCCATTATATAGGCTATAAATGCCCTCGCATACACGATATCCATTTGTGAGTCGTAATTTTGGAGACGAGAATTCAAACGCTCTTTCCACATTTTTAAATAGGCGAGAGTGATATTACCGTACTTGATGTCAAAGCTTGTGATTCCCGGGAACATCTTTTCTGCTTCCTCTAACTTGGTGTACCTCTTGTCGTACAGGAGTTCACGGCCCCTCTCAAAAGATATGCCCGTTAACATGACGAAATCTAACATTGTGAAACACAGTTCCCTGCAAGGGAAGTGAAAGGTATGGGTGGAAGGCCACCACCATTCCATGAGAGCATGAATGAGACAGTTATCAGAGTTTCCCGACTTAATCGAGCAAAACTCCTCAAAATTTAAATCGTCGACCAACTTCTTCAACGTCGGGTACACGCAAATCAATTGGTACCACTTTAATACCTTATCTAATGATCTCCTACACTGCAATTCATCTCGGTTCTGACAAAAAAAAGTGTATTAACACGATAGAAGTTCATTCGGGCATTTTATTGAACGCATTGCAATATACGTTAATAACACTTAAAAAATTTATACAAAACTTACCGACATTTCCTCTAATCCAACAAAAATATGAACCCAGCCGTCCGGGAGGATATATACTCGGCTCAACTCTTCGAGCATTGGGGAGGGATCGTTGTCCGACGTCAATTGTAACGGCCAAATATTTGTAACTTTGGCGTACCCCCTTCGTTTTACTTCCGCATTTACGTTGCGTTTAGTTTTGGAGAAACTTAAGAACGGTCACGAACTAGACCAACCCGGCATTTTTAAACAAAAAATGGCATCGATGACAGAGGAAATGGGTTGGGTTAGGAAACTTATATCGTAAGGGTTGGGTATGCCTTAGGTATTTAGGTGAAAATGGTAAACTTGAGAACAATAAAGAAAGGTAAAACAAGTTTAGACTCAGCGTTATGTCGCGCGGTTCTGAAATGCGCGGCTATTTATTTTATTTAAAAAATTGGACGGCTGAGATAATTACACGTGGCTCTTTCTTGGTCGTTGGTGTTCCCGCGCAGTTATGAACTGCGCATTGGGAATTCACCTTAAAATTTACCTTGAACTGCTGTAAAAATATGTTGGGTGGATTGGATTCACCCTGTTGAACTGCTGTGGATTTTCTTAGGGCTGCCCAACAAGGCAACAGTATCATTGTAGAATATATCGTTTAATGAGTAACACCTACCTCGAGGTCTAGGGTTTGATTCTCACCACCAGTAGGTTTTAAGGTTGGTATTAAGTCTGGCTGGACTTGTGCCAATGTGTCGGTCTTGTGGTTCGTGGGCAACTACATGACCCTTAAAGATCTAGACGAGAATTGACGGTCCGGCTAGTGTTTCGAGTACATCTAGTGAAAAAAATAAAATTCTATAGCACATTTACACTATTCACCATTGTTATATTATCAACCCTTTTACTACTACTTAGGTTTCAAACTCTTTTGTGAACATGTGGTCCAATAATGATGTGGGACAAAGTCGCGTGTATCACATTTCCGGATAGGACACAAGAAAATAAAGAATTTATTTATACTTATTGTATCTATCTATACTATTAGAGCATCTTCAGCAGTAGTTGGGTGTGAGTTTGGAGACCTGGCCCACCTTGTCAGGCCCAAACACACCTAACCCACACATATCCCTTCCAGTAGTGGGTGTGAGTTATATTTTATTTTTATTTTTTTTAAATTTAGTCTGCGGCATAAATTTTTAGTCTGCAGAGCATTCTTTAGTCCGTGTGGTATTCATTACTTCGCACAACTATTCATCTCCTCTCACACATCAATAAAAAATATTTAGTCGATGCGGTGTTCTTTAGTCCACGCGGTAATTAGAGCACCGCACACACGACAATCAAAAGTATGCCAAACTCATTTTATTTAGTGTGAAAAGCTCACACTCAGTTGAGTTCTGACAGTGCCACATCAGCCAACCTAAACTCAAATTATGAATGCTGGAAGACATTTGGGTTTGGTTTGATAAAACAAACCCAACCCAAACCCAAAATTAAACCGTTGGAGATGCTCTTAAGCTCATTGCCATTATAGTGTTCACGGTTCACAATTTTATTTTTTTGTGGTCCCTCTATCCAATAATAATGTGATAAGAATGTTTTAGATTAGCGTCTTGATTATCTACACTACTAAAGGAAAAACCATGAAATAAGGTTTCATCTCAGCCGTTGATCACATTTCGCTACACATGTTTATGAGCTATCAAAGGCTATAGTTATAACCTCATTATGAGGGTGTGTTGTGAACCATTGGATCAATTTTGACCAAAATAGCCGAAAAGACTATTTTTTCCTCTGTCTATAATACCCCTTGTCAAATACATAATTATCAAGTAAACTAACTTCACACATTTGTCAAACTTCAATTGTTTGATGGTATTATTGGATCCCCGTTAGTACCCCTATAAATTCAATGTTAATGAACAATCAAAGGCTATAGTATAGTTAGAACCTCGTTATGAGGGTGTATTGTGAACCATCGGATCATTTTCGACCAAAGTGGTTGAAAAGGACTTTCTTATCTATCTATAATACCACTTGTCCAATACATAATTATAAAGTAAACTAACTTCACACAGTTGCCAAACTACAATTATTTGAGGGTATTATTGGATCCCCGTTATTACCCCTATAAAATTTAATTTTAAACCTTGAACTTAAAGAGTATAATGTAGTCTTGCAACCCTCTTTCATGTAAATCCCATCTTCCTTTAAACAAAACACTAATTCAAAATTTGGCCTCCCTCATCTTCCCGAGTCATCTCTTCTCCAGGTTTGATTTTAATTATTTATGGTTTTCATTTTACAATTGTTGATTTGTTCTTTTGGATATCTAATAATTATGAAATTGAATGTGTATTTTGATATAATTTATTCTCTGGTTAGTGCTCTATGGGTTTTAGGAAGATTGGGTAGTGAAAGATATCTCTTCATCAATCTCTATACATATCAATTTCATCATTGATAATCTACAATTGTGTAAAATAATTATTGGAAGAGTTTGAAAACTCGATGAGGAACATATAAAACTCTCTCTTTTCATCAAGTGATTTGTAAAACTTATTTAACTATTACAATTTTTGACCCAAGATTTGATTGATTTATCAAATTTTGTGCTTTTTTCATAAGTTTGGTAGACAACTACAAGTTGAGTTTAAGATGACTATATTGAAAAAATTGATCAATCGATTTCTAGGATCAAACAGAAGATTCGCTACAACAAAAATGAAAAATTATGATTCATGAAATCGACAAGGCACCATGTCGCTAATTAGCGACTATGCTGCCTTCATTTTCCTATGCGTCACCTCGCTTTTTCACGGGTCTTTCTTATTTCTTTTTAAGCTTCCTCGTAATTTCCCTTTTCAATTGCTTGTTTAAGCTCTGCAAAGTTTAACTTTTCACTATCTTAGTAAATAAAATTTGGGATTCAAGCTAAGCTCAAGGATGATTTGAGAACAATTTCTTTCCAATTGTTCAAGAGAGAGAAAAAGAGAGAGAGTGAAAGAGGTGATGATGCAATTGAAATGCATATGAAGCAATCTATAGAAGATGGAATTTAATCTTAAAAAATGACAGATCGGTGGGTCTGATCCTAATTACATATCATATGTGATTCATGGGTGAATAATTTTCTATGATATTCTATTTCCTTATTTTCCAAGGTGAGTTCCCTGTTGAAATCTATTCTCTGAATTTTTTAATTATATTTAAATTGTGAATTTTGTGATAGATATTTTTTTGTATGATTAGGGCTTATAGGTACGGAGCTCTCTTGTAATCTTCAGATGTTATGTCTGTACTTCTTAATGTGTTCTGTAGGTACGGGACTCTCTTCTCAATCATGGTTTATAAGTATGGGCTTCTCTTTTAAGTCATGGGTTATGTTCATCTAGAGGTCTGAAGTAATGGGTTGTCTAAAATATTCTTAATTAGTCTGGGATTGTTTGTTTCTCAGATATTGTTGGTGAGCTGTAGTTAAGATATTGCTTGTTTAAGGTTTCTTATTCTTACATTAGGATTATGTTTTAAGAACTCTAGTGCTGATACATTAAAACATATGCATTACTAGGGCAAAGTACTTAAGGGATTGGAGAAATGACATTGATATCTAGGTGCTAGTGCGGCGGTTAAAATGAATCAGACTGAGACAAAAATCAATAAAAAGTACTCGAATGTGGAGGTGAAAAGTGTTAACTGTTTTATGGCAATATTATCTTATTACTGTATAACTTAGTATCTCAGAAGAAACAAAAACTATAACCGTAAAAGCAATTACACCCTTGCAGAAATGGTAAGGTTGAGTTTTTATGTCTATATATACGTCGATGCTACCGCAATGAAGTTTCTTTAATCTTTTTGAAGCTGCATTTGCTAGTTATTTCTCTTAATTTTTTTACTCTTCCTACATATGAATATTCGTAGTTTAGAGATATTATATTAGGCTTAGAGTTTGACAATGTGTTTCTAAAAACAATGTCAACAGTGTTTACAAACTTTTGCTTATTTTCCAAGTTTCCACTTTAATGAGTACATGATCTAAAGAGTAGCACCATCCTTCTCATATTCTTAAAGTGCTAGATTATTCATTTGAGCAGGGGAATTTTTTGCTTAAATTGGTAAGTGGACCATGGCTTCATGTAAGCGACTCACCTCAACCTTGTCATAGTAGCATAGGCTATGGAGATTGAGCCTTGTTAATGTATTTATCTTCCCATCCTTCTATTACTGTTTCTTAACTATGATTCATATTTTATGCAAAAGGTAAGCGTCTCACTCAAAATATTTTCTTTGGTGCGACAGGGTAGAGAAATTGATTAGAACTGCTCCTACACAATGAAGATATTCAAGAAAATGGCAGCTTTGCGGCTATTTATTTATGATTCTAGTGAAAAGTTAGATTGAGGTATGAAAGTTTATTCCTTAACTAGTCAACAAATATAATTCCAAGTCAAGTAGTACTTTTGACATCTGTCAAAACTGGCATTTTCGTTGTGAAACCAATATCTCGGGAAAACCATTGTTGGGTTTTCACATATGACTTAAACTCCATGGTACTTCCTGAGTATGAAATGAGTAGCAGAACTTGGTTGCCCGTGGACTAAACTGCAAACTGGCTTTATAATTATGAGTATGGGTTTTAGAGTGCTAAGTAGTTTTGGACAACTTGAATAATTCAGGACTTTGCAATGATGGCTTGAACGATGTAACATTAAAGAATACATATACATATACTACTTGTTATATTTTTTTTAATACGCTTATTACATCATCATTATTTGATGTGGTGAGTTCTTTGTACTGGCCCTAAACTAATTTGATCACTTTCTACATAGGAATATTTTAAATGGTAGCAACAGTACTGCTACTGAAAGTCCTGATAGGGGTGATCAGAAAAGAATGATATATGCGTTTCAGTTGCAAAAATGTATAGAGTCCAAATAAACTATGCAGCCAAATTTCTCATGCTGGCTGACTGATTCATTGCATGGACCGGAATCACACAACTCTCAAGAAACACTACATGTTCATGGCATCATCTTAAGGCAACATTCTTTTATAAAGTAAGTTGTTTCTTTTGTTATCATTCGTTGTCATCTGCTTAGTCCCATGCATAGTTGTTGGATATTTGCATATGGGTATCTTCTTGTTGGTAATCATTTTTCCACGGCAACTTCAATAATTTCACGGATCTTGGAGGTGAAGTTCTGGGATATAGGGATTTTCATAGCAGCTTTAGAACTGTTCATGGTGGATTATCTCTAATTTTTTGTACTAGCTGATTATTTCAATTGGTTGCAGTATTGCTAATAATATAATCGTGAAACTATGTAGTAGCTGACATTTGAAACTTCAAGTGCTTTGGTTTAAATCTAAATGTAAAACCCTATTTTTTTTTTTTGGATTCAAATTCTTCATTTTATTTCACTGAAAAATGCTTTTAGCTATAAAATTATACACTGAAATTAACCTCACTATAATCTTTATCTTTCTTAGGGCACAACAACTCATTTATTACTCCCTTCTTCATTATTACTTTCCCTGCCTATAAATCATTATAAAAATTAGATGCACCAGGCAGTCCAATTTAACACAAAAAAAAAACTAGATATCAAAATACAACACTCCCAGGAGCCTCACTTTACAGCAAGACAACCCCTTAAATGCTCTCCTTATGTTACTCAATTAATCTTTGGCTTCAGCCTTTTTGGTCTTAATACAAACCATAGCACCCCCAAAATAGCCAGAAACGCAGATATTGTTGTCATGTCTACCTCTACATCAACTTTCCTCTCTCTGGTACAGTGAATTGGATGGAGTAGTGCAATAGTTGCATTTACAGATTCCATAAACCCTTTGGATACATCCTCTAGGGTATGTAACAGCCTCATAGCATCCACATAGCGCAACTCCCCGTAATGGTTGATATTCTTCTCCACAGGCCAATAACCATGATGTATTTGTTCACTAAATCACTCTCCTGTGACTGGAAAAGCTTAAAACTTTGTGCAGATGTCAGCTCCATGACCAGAAGATGAACTTCTGAATTGACAAGTTGTATTAACTCCTCAAGAGTAGTGATGATATAACTCTGAGCTATTGTATCAGCCTGAAACTGTAAGATGTGCCATCCTTGAGATGTGATGGAGGATTGCACCCAACAAACCATATCCAGTCCTCAATTGCAGTTTCATGGACCTGACTGTAAACCAGGTGAAGGGGAAGTAAACCAGATAGATGCTCAGCAGTAGCGGCTAAGGCAGCTTTTATAGGTCTCCTCAAGTCCCATAAATTACAACTTTTCTGTTTTTGCTATACAAATGGTTGGAAAGTTTACTTCTGTATTTGAGCATGCCATTAAGGTGTTATCTTGCAGGGAAAATATATCTGATACCAGGGATGATAAAAATATTCTTTGGCAAGTGGATGTTGATATGATGGAGGTTCTTTGCACAAGTCTTGTTGAGTATCTAGAACTTAAGGATGCATATAATATACGTATATTAAATCCCAAGCATAACATAAAAAGGCATAAATATGGCTATCGGAGAGGTTTATCTAAGTTTGAAATAAGTTTCCTTAAGGAGAATAAGAGCTTGCAAACGAAAATTCTTCAATCTACAAGTGTTAAGGAAAAGGCTTTCGCTATTGATAAGATCAAAAGGCCTTTGTATGAAAAGCGTCCAATGACAAAGTTTACCTGGACCTTATCTGAAGATACTGATACATTGGATTGGTCAAACATCTGCCTAGATACCCTAAATAATGTTAAAAAATTGTATCAAGGAAAGGAAACAGCTGATATTTTGCATAGCAAAATTGTTCAGTTGATGAACGGCAAAAATGAAGACATGCAGCTCGTCCTGGAGAAGGAATTAAAATCTGAAAAATTAGCCAGTGTTCATGCTGAATGTCTCACCAATACTTGGATGAGAAAAGATTGGTTTGCATTTATAGATTTGAGTACAGGTCCATTTTCGTGGGGTCCTTCTGTTGGTGGAGATGGTGTCCGCACCGAAGTTAGTCTTCCCAATGTAGAGAAAACCATTGTGGCAGTAGTAGAAATTACCGAAGATGAAGGTGAAGATCATCTGCAAGGTGCAAATCCAGGAAAGGTTTTCAGTTTTGGGTGATAAGGATCACCAAGCCATTGACATCCTTTTAGCAGAGATTGATATATATGAGTTTTTCGCATGCAAACACTGCAAGGGAAGAAAGGCTAAGCTTGCTCTTTATAAAAAGCTTGATGAGAGGATGCGAGATTTAAATAATGAGCTCCAGTCTTTCGAAGGAGAACAATATGATGAAGCTCATAAGAGAAAGGCTGAGGAAGCGTTAAAAAGAATGGAGAATTGGAATCTGTTTAGTGATACTTATGAGGAGTTTCATAACTACACTGTTGCACGTGATACTTTCCTTGCTCATCTGGGTACTACATTCTGGGGGTCTATGAGGCACATCATTTTGCCTTCAGTCACTGATGGAGCATTCCACTATTATGAGACGATATCATTTCAGTTATTTTTCATCATACAGGAGAAAGTCGGACATATTAATAAATTGCTTGTGGATCTCAAGGCTCTCATGGATGGACTTTCCTCTTTGCTACTACCAGCTCAAAAGCCTATGTTTAGTTCTCATATGTTGCCTCTTTCAGATGATCCAGCTTTGGCAATGGCTTTTTCAGTTGCAGTGTACGGCAGCTGTCCCTCTATTATTGGTCAATGGGACATACCGAACAACCATTACTCCTATATAAACTCTTCCATTCTCCAGCATTAGTTGCATAGGCTAAGCGAACAAGTTTTACTTAGAGGGAAACATACACATACCAGATCTACCCTAGAAATTCCTATATTCTGGTTCATACATAGTAAACCACTATTAGTTGACAAGCATTATCAAGCTAAAGCACTTTCTGAAATGGTCATTGTTGTTAAGTCTAGACCATCATCCTGGGAGAGCCGTCTGCAGTGTATTGGAAGGCTTAAATGTAAAACCTCATTTGCCATATTTTTGATTTACTTAATGATATCAATCTTATCGGAGTTTTGAGATGGTAGTATAAGCTTTACAATAACAGTTTGTCTGGAGTATTCGCTTTATCTTGGCTAACATGCCTCAGTTTGCATATGTAAATCAATTCAACTCCAAAATTTTAGCTCCAACATGTTAGTTTGACTTTTGCCAGTATTTGTTAATTTGTGTTTCTTTGTTTATCATAGGCAGAAGAATAAAGTTGTAGTTTATTCATATTTTTTCTTATATGCAACAACACTTGTGCTAAATGATTTCCATTAACTTGACTAACTGACTCCCTACAAACCTTAATACTTGAAGCCTCATTTTGCTGAATTTCATTGAAATCAGTTTTTTTTAACTTAATTCACATTTTGTTTCTACGGTTCCTTATGTTTGGTTTTGTGTTTATCTCAAGTAATCCATTTATGGTGAGGGAGAATAATGTACTAATATTTTAAGAGTGACTGATACGTTAAGAGTTCAAAGAATTTTTGAGTTTGGACCAAACCTTATTTGAGAAAAGGCATGCAAAGAACAAGTGCTCTCCATTTTTAATGGGAAACAAGTTGTTCGAAGATGTTTTCGCTAGTTAGATTGCAGTCAATGCCAGATTATGGTGAAGGGATAGAGAAAGTTCTCTTTATTAATGATTCTAAATTTATGTAATCTTACAACATCGTTTTGTGAATAATGATACATTATATTTTTTGATTAATAATATTTTTATTTCTTTGTTATTGTTATTTTTTGCTACTATATACAAAAAAATGAAGAAAAATATTTCCAGTAAACTGCAGTGGTTTTTGTTTACTTATGTTAGTGGGAAAAAAATGGCATGTCCTAATAGTCGTATTTAAACGACATGTCCTAATAGTCATATTTTACCAGTAAATGCTTTGCTTGACTTGGAAAAAAATGACCGCTTATTGTTGTCGAAAATTAGCGACGGGTTTACATAGTTGCATCGACGTTGAAAAATGGTGGCCAGTGGTGCCACTACAACAAAAACAATTTTTTACGTCATTTAATTCACGTCATTTATTTGGGAAGTGACATAAAAAATTTAATTTAACGTTATTCTCTTGTAATTGTTTATCATACTACGTCATTCTCGGAAAAGTGACATTATTTTGTTTTTACGTCAATTTTGACAGTGACGTAAAAACAAAAATATCATTTACGAGAGCATTTACATCATTACATCATTCTAATCTTTTGCGACTTGAATGTTTTGGTCTACTATGATGAATCTTCTCTCTTTCTCCCCCATTTACTTGAATTCGTCTGCGCTCGCATATGATTTGAAAGTACTCTCTCTCTCCCCGACTTTAGTTATAAGGGTTCAATTATCTCTCTCTCTCTTTCTCTCTCTCTCTCAATTTAGGGTTCTCTCCTGTTCGACACACACATACACACACTCTCGATTCGGGTTTTAATTACTCCATTAATCTCTTTATCAATAAGGGTTTTAACTACGCCCCATAATCAACACTCTGCCTCTATATATGTGTCTGTATCTGATAGTGGTTGAGAAAAATTCATCTCCAAATTCTTCTTATATGAAGCTTCTCCTTGATTTATTGATCTTTGTTCTGTGAGTGAGGATAATTGGAGGGTAGTAAGGTATGTTAGTGAAGTGCAATTCCTTTTCTTCTTGCTTTATTGCAATGGTGGAATTTCATTGTTACTGTTATTATCATGTACAAGGGGGACTTTTTTGTAATGAGTTTATCTCAGCCTTTTACATTTTTTTTTGTTATTTCTTCTAGAATTGTATATCCAAGTAGTAATTTTCATTAGTATTTTTCTGGAGTATTTCTGTGTGTGTCATATTCACCTATCTAAGATGTAATTTCAGGCAACCGAAAGAGTTTGTTGGTGTTCGCAGACACTTCGGAAGGGGAATGGGAGAATGATTGCATGCCGTGGCTTTGGTAATTTCTTGAACCATACCTAATACATTAAGAGAATATAATTAAATGTTTCCATAATTATTTATATGCATTATCTAGTTAGTGGCGCAAATTACCTCAAGGTTGCCCATTAATTTTCTAGGACACCAGTATGTGCTTATCATCAAAACCTTTATCAGTCTTTGATGAGATGGAGTAGTGGGTTTGGTCGAGGTCACATTGAGTCTCCTTTCATTTAGGTACCGTACTATGTGTTGCTCCATGAAATGATATTGTGTTAATTCTAAAATATATTTTTTCATTATTTATGCAATTGGCTATGTGAAGGCCGAGGAATGTTGGAAAATAAGATACTTCTACCAGGCGATAGTTGTCACCGATGCAAGGCGCCTAGTAACTTTAAATTTTGGCATATTATTGTGATTTTTTCAATGGATCTATGAAAAGGTGCTCATTGGTTTCTTTGTGAAATTAAGGACATCTTATTTAACATTGCCTAAAAAAATGGTGATCCAAATTGTGACATTAAAGGAGTCAAGCTTCCAACTGGAATTCCAATGCCAATGTTAGTTGCTGCCCCAAATGGCATTAATGCATTACCAAGCTGTACCTTATCTATTCTCAAGAAGAATGAGTGACTTATTTTTATTTTCTTACATTAGGAGTACTCCTCATAGTCTTTCTTTCTCTGTGGATTTTTTTTAAAAGGATATTTACTTTTAATTTTTATCCAATTCAAAATAGGGCTGCATTTGATAAGGATCTGGAAGGAATTAATGAAGGGTGTTGTGATGACAAGCAAGTACTATTTTATTAGCTTCTGTGAAAAATGTTAGTTTCTATTCCGCTTGAACTTATGCAATTTCTACTTGCAATTCAAATAGTCTATATCCTAGCACTTTTAATTCTCTTCCTTGCAATTCAGGAATGCACATCTAATTGCAGTAATGGTAATCATATCAATAACTCATGCCTTTCCTTTTGAATTTGCGTCTGATGCATAAGTCTTCTTTTAGAAATAAATTCATGCATAAATATTGATCATTATCGCATGTTCTTATACTTGACATCAGTGGTTTATTGGGTAGTTACATATGATGTTATTTCATGCTTTTTGTATATATATTTTTAATTACAGGACCTGCTCTTTCAAAACTATTGCTTCTTGATTTACTTGGTAATATATGAAAACCTAAATACAAGGTCTGAAAGAAGTCTAGTACACAATGCTCATGGTGCATTTATGAAGAAGGTAAAGTCTCATGATCATTGGTGTGATGTAATAGGGCCTAATGATAGATGGTTTTATCAGATATTGAGAAGATGGTATCCGTGATAGGAATGATCATTCGTTGTAGTTCGCTTATACCTGAAATCAGAGAAGCTGTATTTCAGTGCCTAGTACGTGGTTACTTTTCTGACCTCATTAATGTCGATAAAGGTAACTTGCTTCATTTGTTTGTATTCTGATATATTTTAGTTTGTATTCATGATATTGATTATTTATGTGTTGCTATTAATGGGGTGATTATAGGCCGAGTAAATGAACCCAAGCGATGTGGCAGGCAAGAGTGTCTTGCCATAAACTCCATGACACTAATTCACAACCGATCCAGGTATAGTTCTCCCTTTCTATCCCTCATCTTTCTTTGGATAATTTGGAGCACTATCCCATGGAAATTTTTTGTCATTTTTGTCAAATACGAAACAGAGAATCATTTATTAGTCCTTCGTTTTAAATTTTATTTATCACTAACCTTATTATGTTATTTTTCATAAAACACTAAGCATTAAGGATGGTTCAAGTCAGCGGATGATCCAACAACCATTGCGACGTCATGTAATTGAAGTAAAAGTATGCAATCTAAACACTAATTCAGTGCTTTGTTACGAACTTGATTTTCAAGGTAGGGAACAAAGAATATTTTTTGCTTCATTTCTAATCCCTAATTCCTACTTTGTACAGACTTGATTCGCATCATGGAACATCAATAATGGTAAATAAAGCATCTCTAAGTGCAAGAGAATTGGAGGTGAATCAGGTGATTCTATCCTTCATCATAAATATAAATAACTACTAGAAGTCTTTCTTGGATGGAATTTAGACTCATTTTGGACTTGAAGCCAGTTAGTCTAGAATAAATCCATTGGCAACCCCAAAAAGGATCCACCTGAATAGAGGTACATAATTGAACGTCAGGTTTTTGAGTGTCTCATATTTACTAGTTCAGAGTCGGGAAAGTTTCACCCAAAATGAAATTTGATTCAAAGAAACTATAGTCTATTTTGTATATGTTCCATTACAGCCAAAAACAGATATTTAACAAAGATCATGTGATTCAAAAATGGTCAGCTCATAAAATATATCACTCTTTTTTGTAGCAAAGTATAAGTGCCTCCAGAAGCATTAGTAAGGCCTTTACAAAACACTTCCTGTCCACCTTCTATGCAAACTGCAAAAGCGCTGGTGAACTTATATAAGGGACCATTCCTCACCATCAAAGGTCAAAGGATTTAATGCGTATTGGATGTACTTTGGAAGTTGTCAAGCTTGTCCTTCTAGAACTGGAACATAACAACACCACCTTTGATTATCAACCATTGTGACCTGCCTGTGTCATCGTTGTCTACATCAGTGGTAGTCTTTGACTTGCGAGTGAACAGCCTAGTGAACTTAGTCCAAAATGTTTTGGGTTTTGATGTGCACAAAGAAGAGGCGGGTGAAGGGACATAAGCGGGAGCTGGAAATGGAGCATTTGGACCCTGTGGGGCAGCAGATGGACCCCTACTAGTTGTCAGAACCCTTTGTTGAATTGAGGTATATAATTTCCTTCTATAGTCATAAGCTCTTCTTCTAGTTTTATTCGACAACAAATTTTAGGCCTCTGAAAGGATCTTAAATGCTCCATCTGCTCCTATTGATTTGTTTTTGTCAGGGTGAAGTATGAGAGCCATCTTTCTATATCTGGCCATGAAATGACCAAAACTAGAAACATTTATCTGATAAGTATTTATGTTTATAATGTACATAATAGTATTCATACTCAATATATCCGACACATTTTGGTGTCAATGATGCACATGCGTCATAAAAAGAAAACTTGTGAAAAGATGTATGTAATTCAATTTATGATTTATCCTATATTCACATGTATATCTTGATGTTACACACATTTCAAATAAATAGAAAAATAATTTGTGTACAAAATTTCTCCTGCATTCTTTGATGTATCTGATATATCTTGATATTTATCACATTCTTACAGTGTCATCAAAAGGTAATATCTGAGATATAATCTAGTAAATATTGCATCTGTATTGTAATTGTTGCCGATAATTTTGATTTTGCTTTATACTTTAATTTCAAATTTTCTTATGGGGAACTTAAATTTTCAGAAGCTGGGTCTAGCAGCCGGAACTCCTGTTGGCACTTCATTAATTGATGCTCATGCTGGTGGCCTGGGGGTAGTAGAAAGTGTGCCTATATCGGATTCCAGTCGGAAAGGTTTCCCTTTTGTATTATTAGTCATATCCTAATTCTAAAATGCCATTGTAAGCATTACCTAATTAATTTTATAACTTGCAGAGGATGATAAAGAAGATATATGTCATCGTATGGTTCAAGTCTGCAGGACGTCTACTTGCCAATATGGCTGTATCACAGAACAAAGTGTTCATTCCTGGGGTATGGGGGACCTTTCTGGTCAGGTATATCTTTGTCATATAATGATCACAGTTTGGTTGATAATAACTACAGTATATTGAAACCTACATGTGAAGCTGTACCGCTTGTGATTGTGCATTCTCCTTTAACACGCAGAATGTGTTATCCCCATTGTTGGGTATGAATGCAAAATTCTCTGCAGAAAGTATGAGCATGTATTATTCTTTTTGCCAGACCCATTTGTATATTAGTTGCTGATCGCTATCTTGTTAAACTGATAAAAAATATATCAATAGGCTATATTGTAAATCATAATGGAACAAATCTTCCTTTACACATCAATGTTTTTAGAAAATACTTCTTATTGCAATTTTATTTTTAACAAGTAAAAGCCTTGTCGACTATCACATTTCTATCATTAATAGATTAACTGGCTTCTCAACAATTTCCTTCTTACCAAAATTGAATAGGAAAAATAAGCCATGTCTAAAATGTAGGTCACGGCACCATCTGAGAGCTACTCAAAACGTGGGTCATGCCATTATGCACAAACTTGATAATACACAATGATTATGAAAATTCATGGATTTCATTCTATACAAATTTACTAAAATATTTATCCTAAATACACAATTGTGGCCAGTCCTATTCATATCAACCTATATAAAATTCGTTCTAACATCTAGGTTCACGTTTTTCATTCTCTGATGCCTTCATAGTACTACCGTGCATAAAAATTACTTAGGAGTGGTCAGCTGTTTGATTACCTCTTAGTGAGGGACGACATTGTGCGTACAGCGTACCAGATAATCTTGAACTCCAACCATGTGATGTGTTTGCATCCGAGCAAAGTTGTAGTCGCCCACCTCTAATTAGTGTTACAAAATCCAAAAGGTGGCCTGGTAAAGAGCAGTTGGAGTTTGGAATTGGTGCTCAACAACCACTATGTGGTGGTTTTAATAAAAGCAAAAACGTTATGCCCATAGCTTGTTTGTTATGAGCAAGATTTATTATTCTTTGTTATTTCATTTCAATCATTAGTAACTAGTGGCTATTACTTTCCATTTTTTCTGCAATGCTACCTGAATACTGGCTCATAGAAGGTGGGCAGAGTGCTACTGGGGCTTTATTAGATTATATACTAGTTGCTATTACTTTCTATTTGTTCAGCAATGCTACCTGAATACTGGCTCACAGAAGGTGGGAAGAGTGCTACTGGGGCTTTATTGGATTATATACTAAATAACCATGTGGCTGCTCCTCACCTTGCAAACCATGCTGCCTCTCAATGTGAGTTCCTACCGTCACTCTGGTATATAATATAAGCAAAACAGCAATTAAATTATTTTATATACACATCTTAGTATGTTTTTCCCTTTATTTCTATTTCCAACATTTACAGGTATTTTCACGTTTGAACTACTAAACAAGATGTTAGAATCGATGATGAATGAATCAAAGGCTCCATTTCTTGCTATCTTAAAGGAAGATTTGTATGTTCTTCCTGACTTCCATGGGAATTGGTATAAAGTCCAAACATAGTGGTAGACTTGTATTATAGAATGGCAAACTTTCAAACAATTTCCCTAAGGAAAACTTATTTCCAAAAATTTATTAAGTGTTAAGATAACTCAAACAGTGAAAGGACACAAGTCCTCGTAATCTGAATTCCTAAAGCTTCGTAACTTTTTTGGTCATAAGATATAGGAATAGTATTTATCTGCAAATCTTCCCTGTATTGATATGGTTCTGAATTATAATAGAACTTATCTTTGTGATAACCTAGTTCTCCCATGGCAGACCCAGTTTCCAAAGGAGTGATATGTGGTTTGATACTTGATTCAAGTGAGAAGTAGCTGGCCCTTCTATACCTCGCCACAGTTCAGAGTATTGCATATGGAACTAGGCAGATTGTGGAGCATTGCAATTCCCATGGGCACAAAGTAAGTATTTGAGCATCGTGTTTCTACTTGTGGGTGCTTCTACTTTGTTTATGAAGTCAGCTTTATCTGCCATGCTGATCATGAAAGATCTTATATACATGTAGTATTTATATTTATTGACTGCAGCCTCTTCATCTGTGGACTACGCAGGTTGCACTATTACTCTTCCAAGGGAAAGTGAATTTGTATTGTTGGGTGCTGCCATTCTTGGTGGTGTTGCTGCTAAGAAGTATTCTGGTCATCGTGATGCCATAAGGGCACTGAACTCGGCTGGTCAGGTACGCTTTCAAATACTAACATGTTTTACACTATTTTCTCTTTGAGTAGTCAAATAGTTTAGATTGAATAACTTGATTCGTCAAAATCATGTGACTGCTACAATTATTGTGGAGCTAGTTTGCTAGTACAGATCTGACTTAATTAAATTAAAATGAGCTTGGTACTAAGCAGATGTTAGAACTTACTAGCTCCATATATGTGCTACGCATGACTGTTTTGAACGAAAAAAAAGGAAGTTATGATAACACATGATTAATTGCAATTGGCTCTATTTCTGTAAATTATTCAGTGTGGAGGTTGTTAATAAGATCTCAAAGAACTTTTCAACAAGACAAACGAAACAAATATTTATATCAAAAGTTATGAGACTCCAAAATATTGCTGAAACTATCAATATAAATTTCCAGATATTTATAGTACTGTAGAATGTAAGTTTTTAAGCAAACAACAATTATATTAGAAAATAACAAATTGTACATACTGTCTTAAGATGGAAAAATCATTAATTAGAGATGTTGGGATATTTCCCTGCTACATTAATTAGTTACCAGGCCACCAGAATGTGACAGCAATTTCCAAAAATCAAAAATTGGTAATACTTGTTTAACAGCTAGTTTGTATCTTGTTAAAATAATTATAATATATTATATTACTCTTGAAATAATTATAAGTCTTTCTTGTTCAGTATTCTTTTTTTTTCTTTTCTTTTACAATTGCAAGCATCTTATTGTGTTACTCACATTTACAGAGCTAATATTTAATGTATGCTTTGACAGGTTTACAAATTGATCCAGATTAGTATAAACACATAAAGGCACTCAAAGGCTCTAAGCATTCTGGGAGTAAAACATCTGAGACCCTTCTTTATGGTTTTTTTTTTAGTTTTTTTTGTTCATTGGTTAAGTTTACTAGTGATTTAGCTCCGCAATTCAAATAATGAAGTGATTAAGTTTGAACACATTGTATTAAATGAAAGTAATATGATTTTGCCAAGTATTTTACCTTTTGTGGAATATGGTGGTGGTCTTGTAGAGAGGATAGGGCAGTGGATTAACAATATTTGATTTTTAATTTTTAATTTTTAATTTATTTTTTGAGGTATTAACGTCATTTTAAAAATGTCATTGTTGATATATGAAAATGCTATTACGTCACTTTATATATGACGTTAAAAGGGTTCAACTACGTCATTTTTTAATGACGTTATTTAGTGACGTCAATAGAATAAATTAGCCGGCTGGCCACCGGAATTGAGTATCAATAACATCATTTTTAAGAGTTCAAATACGTCACTTAATTAATGTCGTTAGTGCTTAGCTTCCCGTCACTTATTTAATGACGTTGTTAGTCCCTACATTTCCACGTCATCGCCTTCGACGTCATTTGTACAAATGACCTTAAATCCCTTTTAACGTAAAAACTTGTATTTGTTGTAGTGTGCTGCTAAAAAATACGGCTCACCAACGGCGGTGGGTAAAAACTTGTATTTATGTAAAAGCCACGGACTACTACCCTCGTTTTTTAGCCTTTTTGTTGTAGTGATTACTTTTATTCATGGTTTTTCCCCTTTTGTTGTAAAAGTGGTGATATTGTTATAGATAGGGTTATCTCCTTTGTCAAAATTGGGTAATTGAAGAGTTGTAAGATCATAATTTAGTCCTAATAGAAAAAGATTACAATTTAGTGACGGGTTTATATAATTTGTGCTATTATTAATGATGTTTAATTGTAAGGTGTTTGTGTTTATTCTTCGAAATGATAAAATCTTGATTTTATTTGTATCTATATGAATTCGCATACGCATGCAGTTAGGACACTTCCTCTACAGATTCATGGATGTCACTTTTGAGGGAAAGCCATGCACTATCTATTCCTAAGAAGGTAACCTGATGATATTTAATGTTTAGTTACTGTGATTGCAAAATCATAGTATTTGACTAAGCAATATCTCAAAAACCTTACGTTTCATCTGCCGAATTGAGACCTACTTATATTTGTAGTGGTATTGCTCTCACTTCATGGGAAAGGAATTTCTTTAACACAATGTCCACCTATTCCATTCGTAGAGCTTTAAGGTACACAAAATTTCATTTTCCCAATAAGTGCATATTCAAGGTATTTAATGCATTAGGTTTGATGCCAACATCAACATCAAGTATCACATTAAGTAATAATGTGTACCTAAGATCTTGCATATGTTATTGAAGAGAATATATGTTAAGAAATAATGTGTAAGATATGTTTCTGTGAATGTGTAACCTTTGTAACTATAAAGAGGCAGAAGTTTGTACGATTAATCAAATTGAATGAAATAATTATATTTTTTTCTTAAATCAATTATGGTATTAGAGTCATTGATCTTAAGAGCTTATTGATCCCTTGGCTAGAATAATTATTTTGCAAACTCCTCCCCACCAATTTGACACCATCAAGATTGTTTCATCATCTTCTTCCACTATAGGGTGTACTATTTCTCTTGGAGGCCTATCCAGTATGGTTTTCGTAAACCTAAGTTTCACCAATTTCTTGGTATGGAAGAGTCAAATTTTCTTATTTTTGGGGAGCTAAAAATTGCTTGGTTATATTGACGGTGCTATCACCATTCCTAGTTTGATGATTTCTAATGAAGAAGGATCTTCCGAAGAGAATCCGGATTATCATCAATGGAGACTTACGAATTGTTTTGTTACAAGTCTAATCAACTCATCACTCACAGAAGAAGCAATGAGTGTAACCATGGAAACGAGTACATTTTGTGAGCTTCACTACACCAATTTAAGTAAATTACCATGGTGTTTTTTAGTGGTAATAGCAATTTTACTACATATATTTTTTGTGACGGACGTCTGTAATAAAATGGCATGACACTTTTTTTATCACGGATCAAATCTATCGTTTCATTATTTATTGTACAATGGAGTATATTTGTGGCAATAATTTTACCACATACATAATCAGCGGTAGTGTAGGGATTGTACCACTAATTTAGTCAGTGGTTAATAATATTGCTACAGATTTAATAAGAGTTCAATGTGTTAAAATCTACAACGGTAATTTAATTTTCCATGACCCAAGTTCATGGAGATTTAATTTTTATTTGTTGAAAAAAAATAGCAAAAAAAATATGCAAAATCTGTAATATTCTCGATGCACCTGTCATTTTCTCTCCTGAACAAATACATATAAACAAAAAAGACAATTTATATTAACTAGTTTTATTTATAAATATTATTAAACAAAAATCAATTTACATTAGTCCATATATATACCAATTAAAAAAGAAATTATACACATGTTCCCTATAATGAATCAAAAGGAAATAATAGATATACCAAAACGAGCAAAAAATATAGACGATATATAGTGATTTCAAAAGCAAAAAGATTAAGAGAAAGGTGCTCAAACAATAAGCATGGAAGTAGTACCGGATCCAAGAATAGTACGCGTCTTCAATCAATTATAAGCATCCACAAAAGTAAAGAATATCAAATCAAAAAATAGAAATTGTCTTCAATCCCTTATGAACATCCAAAAAAGTAAGGAATTCAACGACGGAAAGCACCTACAAGAAAATTAAAATAACAAATACATATAAAGGTCAAACTCTTTGAGCTTATACTTGATAAATGGATAACGAGAAGAATTTAAAAATGTGTAAAAGGGGCTAAGAAGGATAATCACCTAATAGGTAATATATAAAAGAATTTTCGGGTACTTAATCTTCGTGCAAATTAAAAGCTCTTCGAAGAAAACCCACGTTAACCAAATACTGGGGAATCATGTTCAAAAATCATATCAACAATAACCTCATATTCCACCTCCTCACTTTCCTGGTGACTGAGAATTACTAATGTAGTGGCATATCCCTCAATCTAACCCAATTCGAGTTGCTTCCAGTTTAATTACCTCCAAATCATACTCGCGCATTCTACATGTGACATAAACTATCAACATTGGCACTTACGCCACGAACTGATGAAGAACGTGGGTCGAGCTCAATAGTAGAACACGAACAAGTCAAAGACACCTATCTCACAAACTTAACAGTTGCTCAGTCAACCGCCACTTACCAATTATTTGGAGAACGTACTTCAACATGATAAAAAAATGCGGAGGATGTCTATATAAAGAAAAAGTTCTAGAAGTGGCAGGGACAAGAAATAGATACGAGAAATCACCAAAAAAACTATATTTTCTAGATTCTCAAAATACCAAACTTCATATTTACAAGTTCAAGTATTTCTAGTTCGAGAGATCACTTGAAATAAGATGTCAGCCTCAAGCAATAAAAGTCACCATTAGAAAAACCTTCAACTCAAGGTCGTGGTTTTGACCTATTAAGAGGTTTTCCACCCTAAATCGCTTGTGTCATTTCTAATTTCACATTAGTTTTTATCATAGGAACATTGGTGTAAGTATTAATTTTGAGCCATTTTGAGCTTACGAAATTAGGCCATTACATTTGGCGCCGTCTGCAGGAAAGAAGGCATTTCCAAAATATCCTAAGGTATACATTTATACTACTACAAATTTCAATCATGGTCACTTCTAGACGACAAACAACCAAAATCTAGCTCCATCATTCAATTGAGCCGAAACAACTTACAGAGCTACGGGAAAATCTCCACGCTGAAATAGAGAAGTGCAATGAGCTTGAACATCAGTTAACTTTTGACCGAGAATACTGTGAGAAGGAGCTCGAAGCCGAGCGATATGCTCGTTTAACAGAGTTCAAACGATAGGAAGACCAGATAATAACCATGCAGACTACCTTACAAGCTCTGCAAGATACTCAACAGGCTCTTCCAATAAGGGATCGCAATCAATTGCAAGAAACCTTATGGGTATTCACGTGGGAAAGGTTGGGACCTCGGTGAGCCACAGGCAAAGCTATTTTAAGAAATATTCAGTACGAACATCAACCTTCCATTTATTTGGGCGGTGAAGTTCAATCCAAAATCAGCCGAGGTTACCGATTTTCCAAACATTAGGAGGAAGAACAGCGACCTCAACCTCAAATTCCAGTACGTGATTATTTGAGTGAAGGTACTGGTACTCACAATCCTCAACCTCCTCATCAAGCAACTCAACCGATACGTCAATAGGTCACACAAGAGCATATGGATCAGTGTTCAGGTAGTTGATCGAAGCATAAGTTCTGGGCACTACATGCGACCTTACCAAGTTACAAAGGAGTTCAATTGCCAAAGAACTATTTGATATGGAAATAACAAAAGGTTTCCATACTTCAAAAATTTGTAAATACAAGGGAACCGATCTAAAGAAGCATATTCAACAATAACGTGATTCATTAGGGTTGTACTCCAATCTCAACCACATCTTTTACCATTTGTTCGCAATAAGTCAACAAGAAGAACCACTCCGGTGGATCCACTCTTTACCTAAAGTTTTCATACACACATTCAATCAGCTGCAAAAACAATTCATCAAGACGTATGCTCACAACAGAGACAATGAGGAAAATTTATAATCTCTTATTAGTCTTAAACAGTCACACGGAGAAAAGCTCAAGGTTTTTGCAAAGAAGTTATTGGAGCTCGCTCGTAAAGTAGACAACCTCGGTAAGAAAAAAGATGTTACTGCTTTCACCAATGCGCTTTAGCTCGAATGTAAGATAAAAGAACACCTCTTCCTCAACAAACCTATGACCTTGGAGGATAAGATTATCAAGGTCAATGTTTATGTCGACCTGGAAAGAATGATGTCCGAAAGGCATAAATCTACCAAATTTGTTCTGACCAAGAATGGTCCATCCATAAATTGAAAAACTAAACCAAAGGAGGATCAGGTGATCAAAAACGTTCCATGGGAAATACTGGGCAGCCCTCAAAAAGGTGGTTCACTACCCAAACCACTCTTAAGGATGAATGTTCGAATCTTCACAATGTTTCCAATCCTCTCCAAGGATAAGTTATACCATTCCTCTCCACCATTGGAACCAATCAAGAACTGCCCATAATGCATGTATCACAAGGTAAACCATCATTCTACCGACAACTGCTATGCTTTATAGAGGTTGTTGGAATTCATTTTCAAGGAGGGACGGATGTTCGAATACATTGTCGACCTGGAATCATGTAAGGATGGCAGTTATAGGAAGTAGCTCAAAGTAGTCCAAGTCGATGATCAAGCAGAGGAGAAACATCTCTACCATATGTACCACAACAACATGATCAAAATCTATCAGATCACCAACTCTTGCCTATTCAAATGCAGGAGAAATTTAAGAAGAAATTTTATAAGATCCACCCACCAAAGCATTTGACAAGCAAGCTGAATGGATTATCAGGAAAAGGTGGAGACTTCTTACAGATTGATCAGCAGGACCCGCAGGGTCAGGAATTGGAATCGTATTGATTACCCCTTCCAACGACATAATTGAGAAATCAATCTGTTTGGTTTTTGAAGCTTGCAACAATGTCACCGAATACGATGTTCTCATTTATGGACTCCACTTCGCACATGAGCTCAGCGTTCCATAACTCTCAGTCTACACAGATTCATTACTTATCGTCGACTATTACTCTAAGCAATACAAGAAAAACGACAAGATGATCGAGTACGCAGCCCTCATTGTAGATAAGATGAGCAAGTTCGCGCAAGCAACTCTTGATTATCTTCCTCGAGGTAAAAATTGACATGTTGATTCCTTGGTTTATCTAGCTAAGGTCTTGGGAAAAAAAGCTCGATATCTCTGGATCGAAGTAATATCAAACCTCAGTATTGATCATATTTCTCTATGCACGATCAATACTGGGGGCGATAAAGGGGAAGACGACGATTGGATAAAGCCCTTTTTTGCGTACCTTGGTACCGACAGAAAATGCAAAGGGCCCCTTCCTATAGATCCAAAGGAGCGCCGACAGCTGATTGACAACTCAAAGCGCTACACAAATTAAAGCAGTTTTTTATATCGTCGTTCAGTCATAGGGCCTTACCTCAAGTGCCTCTCCAGAAAGAAAGCAGACGAGATGCTCAGAGATTTACATGAAGGAACTTGTGGCTCCCATACCGTAGGTCGATCACTCGCATAAAGAGCAATTAATGAAGGAGTATTCTGGCTAGGCATGTGCAAGCAAGCAGAAGATTACTCACACAAATGTGATTCATGTCAACGACATGGACAAATGATATGTGCCCCAGTGCTTGAACTACATGCAAGCAAGGTGTTTTGGCCATTCAAAAGATGGGCGCTCGATCTTGTCGGTGAATTTCCTAATTCTCCAGGTAACCGCCGATACCTTTTCATAGCTACAGATTATTTTTCAAAATGGGTATAAGCAGTTCTACTCGGTCAAACTAAAGATGAAAAGGTCATCTCTTTTATCTGGGAACACACCATTACTCAGTTTGGATGCCCCTACCTAATTCGTATCGATAATGGGCCACAATTCATTGGAGAAAAAATCGTAGCTTTCCTCAACAAACATAATATTATTCACTCACCATACAACCCCTACTACCCTCAAGGCAATGTACAAGCTGAGATCACCAACAAAACCATCGTAGATGGACTCAAGAAGAGGCTACACTCAAAGAAAAAAGGAAACTGGGTACAAGAGCTTCCTCATGTCTTATAGGCATACCATACCACTCCACATCAATAAACCGACTATACCCCATTCCTTCTCGCCTATGGGACCGAAGCCGTCATTTCAATAGAATTTCATCTTCCAGTCAGAGATCACGAGCTAACTGACGAAGAAAATGAATTTGAATTAGCCTGCAACTTAAATTAGATTGATGAAACTAGGGAACTCTCTATCGCCAACCTAGGTCAATATTACCATATGTTGGCCAGTTCGTGCAATAGACGAGTCAGAAGTCGTACTTTCCAAATAGATGATCTCGTCCTCAGAGAAATCCCTCAACACAGAAAAGAGCCACATGCCAGGAAACTAGCAGAAGATTGGGAGGGTTCATTACTTATCACTGGTCTCACTGGCCTAGGATCATATTACCTCATGACCAAAGAGGGAGTTCATATCTCAAATCCTTGGAATACTAGGCGACTGAAACGTTACTATCGTTAAGTCCCTCACTACTCAATTTCCAATTCTCATTTTTTTCATTCCAAAAGTGAGATTTTCATTTCCATCCAATGTACATCCTATTCTATTCAATGGAAACTTCTAAGTTTTTTTCCACACGCTTCTCTACTTATGAAGACAACATAAAGATTAAAGCAAAGGTACTACTAGCTTTCAATCGACCTCTATTCTGATTAAAGCAAAGGTAAAACTAGCTTTGATCGACTCTATATACACTCTGCGATTAAAACAAAGGTAATAATAGTTTTTAATCAAAGAAATCTACCAGACATAAGATAAAGCAAAGGTAAAACTGGCTTTCATCTCTCAATATGGCTGCGACAATTATACTCTACGATTTAAACAAAGGTAATACTAGTTTTCAATTAAAGAACTCTACTAGACATAAGATAAAGCAAAGGTAAAACTAGCTTTCATCTCTCTCAATATGGCTGCGATAATTGTACTCTGCAATTAAAATAAAGGTAATACAAGTTTTCAATCAAATAACCCTACCAGACATAAAATAAAGCAGCGGTAAAACTAAATTTTACCTCTCTAAATGTGGTTGCAACAATTATACTCTTCGATTAAAGTAAAGGTAATACTAGTTTTCAATCAAAGAACTTTACCATACATAAGATAAAGCAAAGGTAAAACTAGCTTTCATCTCTCAATATGGCTGCGACAATTATACTTTGTAATTAAAATGAAGGTAATACTAGTTTTTAATCAAAGAACTCTACCATACATAAGATAAATCAAAGGTAAAACTTACTTTCATCTATTAATATGTCTGTGACGGATACTTTTTCAGGTTACATATATAACAACTATAAATGATTTTTTTCTGCTATTGGGAGGTCAGCTATGCTTTCCCCTACAATAGGAGGACGATCAACCATAAATTCTTGAGCTCAAACAGCCACAGTGACCATGCCTTGCTCTACCAATTAAGCAGGTCGAAAACCAAACTCCATTTTTATGAAGTTCATACAGTTTCCTCGATCTACATCAGCTCTACAAATGCATCATCTATCCATAAAATAGTCATGCAAGGTATCCCTCTCTAACTTAAGCCTTTTCACCTACTCAACAAAATAAACGATCACTTCCATTAACATCTCTGAGCGCAATGCCTTCGGCAAGACCATCTTAAAAAAAAATTGTCATGTCGTTTAAAGGTGCTCTTTCAACTTCTTGTACTGTGCTTCTTGCCATTCCATTTGACTATCTGCACGGGACATAAATTCGATGTTCTCCTATGTCTTCTTATTAGCTTTAGCTAATTCAACTTGATTCATCAACTTCAATTCTCCCACATCAGCACGAAGTTCCTCGAGCTCCCAATAAAAATCTTCCCAAGCAAGAGATTTTTTTAGCAATTCATCTTTTTTTTCTATCAAGATCTCCTTACCTCTGATAACCAACTCTAATTCTTGTTTCCTGGAAAGAGTAACATCCAACTTACTTTGGCACTCCCTTAGCCGTTCATTTCCTTTATGTACATGACCTTGAGTTTGAGCCACATTTCCCTATAGCACTCTGATTCAAGCTGATAGGCTAACTACATCCCCTTGAATAATGGAGACACTGGCATCACCTTTATTCTTTCTCAAACGCTTTCCAGCCTTGGCATTTTTGGCAAGTGAATTGGCATGGGCCAAATTGATCTTCAACTGCGCCACCCTTTTATTCAGCTCATCACATTTCCTTTGCCCCAACCAAAACTCCATATCTTCAGCAGGTAAAGCTACAGTAAACTACTTAATCACAATTTTAGAGTTAGATAGATCATCTCGAGCTCTCATCAACCCGTTATCTTTCTCAACCATTTTCATCCTTGATTTCTCCAGTTCACCCCTGGTATTCCCTAAATCAGCTCGAGTCTGCTCTTGTTCAATCATTTTACTGGTTTTTTGGTCCTTAAGACTGGTAACAAAATGACATAACTCATTCTCTGATGTTTCTAACGCTTGTATACGGTATCGAACCATGTTGGCCTCTTTACTCTTTACTATCAAGGCATCATTATGGCTTTTAAGCTTTATTGACTTTTCTTTTGTCTATGCGAGCTCTTTTTTCCCTTTACTAATTTCAACATCCTTCTCCTCGATCTTCTGAGTAAGGTCGCCAGCGGTTTGAGTTGCCTCAATGAACTTGAAATGAACCTTTACATGTTGATCTTCCCTATCTTTATTCACCTCTCTCATTCTAACAAATTCCACCGCAAATTCTTAGTTACATTAACGTGTCACATCTTCTCTCAAGCGATCTAACTCCAATTCAGCTTATACATAACAGATACAATATATCAAGTTTGATTTAAAATACTCACTCAATACATGCAACTTATTTCTAACAAAATTTCAATTTTTTAACATCTACAGAATGGAACTACTTATAAACATAAGTTCGAAGTATGCTCTCAATTTGATGAACAATAACATATACTCTCAATTTCAAGGTACACATTCTCTATATTATAACTTTTACAATACTTTTATATTTTCTGAACATAATTGAGTGCCATTTCTCCTAAACTGTTAACATGTTTCTAGTTTGTCTCTGCACTCTAATTTTTACTTTATAGCTCTAAAACAATGAAATATACAAGTCAAATTATTTCTTGCTCTTTTCAAACCTGTAGCTCTGTTTGTAAAGACAACAGGGACGCTGAGGCATCTTTCTCCTTAGCGAGCTCATTCTCTAAATCTTTTATTCTGAAGTGCATTTCCTTAAGTTTCTACAACAAGGTTTACAAGAACATTTTAGCTTATAGAAGCCTACCCAATAAACAAAATTTCATTAGATTACAACATTCCAAGCCCTTCATAATCAAACAATCATAGAGTCAACATTCTACTCTACCTTCTCGTTCCCTTCCTCGGGGTGTTCATTGCCATCCCCTTGGTTGTTTCATACCATTTGGGGAGAGACACCATCTAACCCGTCCACAATTCTAGCAGCGATCTTCCTCCTCCTCAACATAGGTATCCGCCATAATGTCGTTCACCTCAGTTTTGGAGTACCCTATTTTTAGGAGGTGGTGCCCAAGTCTATCACATTTGATTACCACCTCCCCCACATTCTTTCTTGCCTTCGCAGTCAGCTCGTTGATCTCTGCATCATGAGAAGCGTTCAGGGCCTCTAGTCGTTGATCTCTGCATCATGAGCTAGCGTGCTCGGCGCAGTAGACTTTGGCACATCCATAAAGTCCACTCTTGAGGCCTTAGATAAGACCACTTGCCTTTCCCCATTAGTTTCCCTCTTCTTGTTGCTACCAACACCCGTCATTAGCCTCTTTGTTAAAGACTTTTGAACTTTCTCGGACCGGCTGTTAGCACATTTCTTTCTACTGATGCCAAGTTCTTTTAAAATAGCCTCGAGCTCAATCCCTTCCTGAGCTAAAATATCTAAGAGAGACTCCTTCCTCGTCACTTTTGATTGAGGACCTGACAATCAATAACACATTATCATCAATAAAGCAACATACAATTTTAATATTTCAACATTATACATTATACATTGCTATACTTACTTTGTTTCACAGTTCTACACAGAAGTTCCAATGGTTCTTCATCATCTCTTTGAATGAAATCACCCATCACCCATATCATATTATCATTCCACATTTGACCTACTAAATTAAGATCGAAGAAAAGAGGTCGAGTCAAATTTGTAAAAAAGTATGCCCCTCTACTTGTAGAAAAGTTATTTACCCCATAAAGCTGTTGGACATCTTCAGGATATATCTTCCTCCTACAACTTATTCAAAAATTTACAGAAATTTATTACCTCCCACATGTTTCTGTTTAACTGAACAGGACATGCCCCAATAATGTTCATAATCCCTTTCGCAAGATTGCTAAGGGGCAAGCTCAAACCATACTCCAACTGAGACAGGTTGCACAAAAAACCCTCACCCAAGTCCCCCTAGAAATTTTCATAATAATACTCCAAAGAGATCGATTCGTCTAAACGCCTATCTAGTTTCTCCTTCTCCAAATCAGCCAACAGAAAGAAGTGTTTCTCCCCAAATCCTACAATACAACTCCTAAAATGCCTACCGACATGTTCTACAAAATTATCCCATCCTCTCCCTACAAAAGCTTTGGCTTTACAAAAATCTCTAAACACATCTAAATTTGGAGGATAGGATACCAATTTTCTAGGAAAATCTAAAATTGAGCAACTCCTACTTCATCCTTCCTATTAGATATTACATTCTTAAACTCTGCCGATCGACTAGAGGTCGACGCCAAATTAATGGTTGAAGTCTTCATATCAACTATAACTCTGCATATAAGGTTTGATCCTACATAACACTCCTTGCGATTTGACCTACATACAGATCCAGGTATTCCATCATTTATCTTTTCATATACATCACCCACATATATATATCTTTCATGTCTTATATTTTCAAATATATCAAGCAGATTTGTATAGATTGTTATAAATAGTAATTTTTTAGATTTGCATACCACAAAAAAAGATTATCAAAAGAAACACATTATAAGGATCATAAATCATCTAATGACCTTCTATGTCAAAATATAAATCTAACGCAGCGCCAAATCTCTCACTGACAACGCTGCTGTATAACCACCTTCCTGACTTGGTCTCTGCAACTCTCTCTAACTTTAATTATTGAACACTCTCGATTAATTTCTCATAAAATTATTTGCTATTTTTTCTCTTTCATCTCTCAATGCTTGTCAAGTTTTTAAAAGTTGATAAATGTTTGAATGAGGAAGATGAAGCATTATTTATATTTTTTCTCTCTAACTACTGGCAGTTAGCGGGCCTCATACGAGCTACCCTCAGTTTTGGAACTGAGGCATCCCTTCCACAATTAATGTCAAACGTCTTACACCTTTCATATCTCAATATGTCTATGATAGATACTTTTTTTAGGTTACATATACAACCGCTATAATGGATTATTTTTTGTTGTTTGGAGATCAGCTACGCTTTACCCTATAACAGAAGGACGACCAACCATAAATTCTCAAGCTCGAGCAGCCACAACAATCCTGCCATGTTCTACCAATTCAGCAGGTCGAGAGCCAAACTCTGCTTCCATAGAGTTTATACAATTTCTTTGATCTATATCAGCTCTACAAATACATCCCCTATCTGAGAAATAGTCATGCAAGGTATCTCTATCTAACTCAAGCCATTTTGCCTCCTCTATAAATAGGCGATCACCGCCATCATCAATTCTAAGTGTGATACCTCGGGCATGACCGCCTTAAAAAAATTTACTCTCACCATCTGAAGGCGATTATGCAACCTATTATACCGTTCTTCTTGTCATTCCATTTAACTATTTATTCGAGCAGTGAACGCAATATTCTCATTCACCTTCTTGTCAGCTTTAACTGATTTAGCATGATTAATCACCCTCAAATCCACCACCTGACCACAAAGTTCCTCAAGCTCCCTATTTAAATCTTCCCCAGCCAGAGAATTCTTTAACAAATCATCTTACTTCTTAATCAAAATCTCCTTACCCCTGAAAGTTTGCTCTAGCCCTTGTTCCCTGGTAAGAGCAGCGTCCAACTTACTTTGGCACTCCCTTAACTGTTCATTTTCTTTTTGCACATGACCTTGAGTTCGAGCTACAATTCCCTCCAGCTCCCTTATTCGAGTTGATAGGCTAACTACATACCCTTTAGCATAGGAAACCTAGACATCAATTTTATTCTTCCTCTAGCGCTATCCAGCCTTGGCATTTCTGGCACGCGAATTGGCCTGCACCAATATGGTCTTCAATTGTGCCACCCTTTAATGCAACTCATTATACTTCCTTTGTACCATCCGAAACTCCATATCCTTAGCAGGTAAGGTTGTAGTCGACTGCTCAACCGCAACTTCAATGGTAGATAGGTCATCTCGAGCTATCTTCAGCTTGCTATCTTACTCAACCATTTTCTTCTTTAATCGGGCTAGCTTGTTTCTGTTACTCACTAGATCAGCTCAAGTCTGCTCATGTTTGATTATTTTGCTAATCATTTGATTCTTCAGACTGGCCATAGAATGACTTAACCCTTCCTCTAATTTTTCTAACGCCTGTATACGTTATCGAGCCATGTCAGCATCCCTACTCTTTTCCATCAGTGCATCATTCAGGTTTTCGAGCTTTGCTGTATGTGTTTTCATCTCCCCAAGCTATTTTTACCCTTTACTAATTTTGGCATCCTTCTCCTCGATCTTTCGAGTAAGGTCATCAGCAGTTTGGGTTGCCTCAACAAACTTGAAATGTACCTTACATGTTGATCTTCTCTGTCTTCATTCGCCTCTCTCATCCAATCAAACTCTTCCACAAATTCTTGGTTACATTGGCGTATATCATCTTCGTGAAAGCGAGCTAACTCCAATTTGGCCTGCACGTCATAGATATAATATATCAAGCTTGATTTAGGATATTCACTCAATACATACATCTTATTTCTAACAAAATTTCTATTTTTTGACATTTACTGTGTGAAACTACTTCTAAACTTAAGGCCAAAGTACAATCTCAGTCGGTTGAACAAAAACACATACTTCCAATTCTAAAGTACACATTCTTTATTTTTTTATTTGTCAATATTTTGATATTTTCTAAACACCATTGAGTGCCATTGCCCATAAAGTGATAGCAGGTGTTTGGTCCATCCCTACACTCTACATTTTACATTGTAGCTCAAGACTAATGAAGCATACAAGTCAAATATTTTTTGCTCTTTTCTAACCTGTAGCTCTTCTTACGAAGACAGCAGGAATGCTGAGGCGTCTATCTCCTTAGCGAGCCCAATCTCTAAATCTTTTATTCTGAGGTGCATTTCCTTACGCTTCTACAACAAGGTTTACAAAACCGTCTCAGCCTATAGAATTCTATCCAACAAACAGTATTCCATCAAATTACAACATTCCAAACCATTCATACAATCACAGAGTAAACATTCTACTCTACCTTCTTGTTTCCTCCCATTAGATGCTTATTGTCATCCCGCTGGTTGTCTCGCATTGTTTGGGGAGAGCCACCGCCCAACCCATCCACAGCTCCAGCAGTATCATCTTCCTCCTCCTTAACATAGGTGTCTGTCATAATGTCATTTACCTCATCTTCGGAATACCATTTGGTTATAAGGTGGTGCCCGTGTCTATCACGCTCAGTTACCACCTCCTCCATATTCCTTCTCACGCCCGCTAAAAGATCGTTAATCTCCACCTCTTAAGAAGCCATCAGGGACTCCAACCTATTCCCCTCCTTAATCAAGTCAACTTTCAGTCGAGCTACCTTCTTCTTAAGCTCAACCTTCCCCTTCTTCAACTCAACTTTCTCCTGCTCGACCCTAAGGCATAACCCCTTTATCAAATGAGCAGCCTATATAAACAAACAATATCGAACTCACTGTTAGCTCGAATCACTATAAAAAATTCATCACATATTCAAACAACTAAACTTACCATTTTATTCATCTCCTCCTCCCCATTGAGAGTTGTAAGCCTCGCCCTTTCCTCCACCTCTTTCAGGTTATTGCCTATAACAGGTCGATCCTCTATGACCTTCGCCTCTATCAGTTTGAAAGGTTCAACCCTCCTCTTTCTTTCCCCTTCATCGACCTCACCACTTATTGTAGTTCCAGAGGTTGAACCCGCTTTAGCATCTTCTTCTTTGAAAATGCCCAAGCTATCTTTCTTGATGTTGTAAACCTCAGCACACCCGTGAAGTCCACTCCAGAGGCCTTGGGCAAGTTCACTCACCTCTCTCCCTCAGTTTCCCTCTTCTTGTTGCCCTCAGTGCCCCTCATTAGCCACATTGTTTAAGACTTTTGAACTTTCTCAGACCGACTGTTAGTACGTTTCTTTCTGTTAATGCTGAGTTCTTTCAGCACAACCTCAAGCTCTGTCCCTTCGTGAGAATCAGTGTCCAGCTGAGACTCCTTCCTCACCACATTTGATTGAGGACCTATCGGTCAACAACACATTATCATCAGCGGAGCAACATAGTTTAAACATATCAATCTTATACATTATACATTGTTATACTTACTTTGTTTTATAGTTTTACACAGAAGTTCCATGGGTTCTTCATCATCTCTCTGAAGGCAATCACCCTTCACTCATATCACATTATCATTCCATGGTCGGCCTGCTGAGTTCAGATCGAAGAAACGAAGCCGATTTGAACTCGCAAAAAAATATGCCCCTCCACTTGCAAAAAAGATTTTTATCCCATAAACCTGTAAGACATCCTAAGGTGATATCCTCATTTCAACCTCATCCTCCTCCCACAACTTATTTTGAAATTCACAAACATTTATCACCACCCACATGTTCCCTTTAAACTGAATAGGACATACCCCGATGATGTTCATAATCCCTTTCGCCAAATATTTAAGGGGAAGATTCAACCCGTACTCTAACTGAGACAGGTAACACAAAAAACCCTCTGCCAGACCGCCCTGGACATTTCTGTCAAAGTACTCCAAAGAGATCAATTTATCTAAAGCCCTATCTCATTTTTCCATCTCCAAATTAGCTAACAGTAAAAAGTATTCCTTTCCAGTTGTTGCGATGCAACTCCTAAAATGCCTACCGGCATGTTTTATATAACTACCCCATTTTCCCCCTACATAAGCCTTTGTCTTTTACAAAACTCTTTGAGCAGATCACTATTTGGAGGATATATTACCAATCTTCTAGGGAAATCTAGAAATTGAACAGCCCCTACTTCTTCCTCCCTATCAGATATTACAATCTCGAACTCTGCCAATCGACCAGAGGTTAGCGCCTCATTAACAGATAAAGTCTCCATATCAACTACAAATCTGCATATGAGGGTTTAATCCTGCGCAAACACTCCTCACGATTGACCTACATACAGCCCAGGTGCCCATCAATATCTTTTTTATATATATATCTTTTGTATATCATATATCACACATGTTTTTATAGATTGTTGTAAATGGTAAATTTAAGATTTCCATAACACAAAAAATGATTTTCAAAAAACAAACATTCAAAATATCATAAATACTTTACTAACCTTCTATGTCAGAATGTGAATCTGATGCAGCGCCAAATATTTCCCTCATAACGCTAATGTATAGCCACCTTCGTGATGTCCTAGGGAACTACATCCAATCAGTTCTCCTCTAGCAATCCTCATATCTTCCAGTTCGATTTCTTCTTCAGCAATCAATCTCATAGCATCTTTTTGAGCTACAGGTTCCACCATTACTTCCAAAAATAGCTCCTCATAGAAACGATGTTCATACTCACGTTCCCTACCCATCCAATCTACACCATCAAATTGACACTCCCTCACTGGCAGTTCAGCATCATAGTCCAACAAGCCAAAAATTTGTTCCCGCACTTCAGCTATCTTTATCGCCAGCAGCCCCTCAGCGGCATAACGAATTTTCTCAGATCGAGTCCACGCCATTTTTATTCTCTTCCACCTGTTTAAAGCTCATATCCCCCAATTTTATCAGTTTTCTAGATTACTGTAAATCTACCACATTTCGTAATATTATCCTGTTATTTCATAACAAAAAACCCTATTATCTTGAGAAAAGTTATTTGAACATATCTCTCCCTATCGACCTCTGTCATTTTGACCTATTCTATATCAAGTTTATTCTTTCAAAATCTAATTTTTCAAAATGGCCTCTCTAAGTTCGATTCTCCTTCCTAAAGCTTTTAAAGTTTTCTCTCTCCCCCAATAAAATTTTAGCCTCCAGGTCGAACATCATTCATTACACATATTTCATGTTAGAAACATATTTTTACAACTCTATTATTATAACCAGGTTGTAAGTTCTAATCTCGTACAAAACATTTCATCCTATATTCGTAAATCTTAGAATCATTCATAGCTCAATTTCTAGAGTTATTTTATACATATATCAACACAGAGTTTGGATAACAAATTTTATTCAGGTCGAATATAAATTACAGGTATTTAAAGAACACAAATATTTCAGGTACTTTACAGATAACAAGTCTTTCAAGTACTCCAAAATTAGGTACTTTACAGATAATAAGTTTTCAAGTGCTTTATTGATAGTAGGCCTTTCATGCACTCTAAAACATTAAATCCTTCAGTTCATCTAACTTCAGTGATGTTTCACTCCAAGAATCCTCTAATACAATACAGGCCTTGGAAGTCATCATAGGTCGTTCTTCCTTCACTCCATCTTACTCTGACCAAAAACTAGTTTTGGAGGAAGTTTGGGCATGAAAGCAGGGGGCTCAGTACTTAAACCAACTCTTTAAACAGAAGGTCTTCTTAACGCCAAGTAATGATGGAGGTACAGCAGGAGACTTCCATTCTCCATCTCCCTTCTCCTCTACTGACGTCACCTCCTCTATAACCACCACCTCTGCAGAGTTGGTAGAAATAAAGAGGGACCGACCTTAAAATCTTGTCCTACGCAAGACACCGGCCTAACTGCCTTGCTGTTACGTCAAACCTCGCATCTGTCACCCCAACCTTATCATCTACAAGGATGCGGAGACAGATCCAATGTTGCACACCTATTAAGATAAAGTGATAAAATCTCTATGTACAGTAAAAACTTTCTCAGCTTCAGTCGCTTCTTCTTCTGACATACCATGATACGTCAGTGGAACGGGAACAGGGGTAGGCATCTCCAAAGAATGATCACCAAAATATCTCAACTTCAACTTCTGCATCTCAACAGAGATCCCCTCTTCATGAACCATTCTCCGAGTCTTCACCATCATCAATAAAACTTCTAGAGAATTTTATAATAAACAACTTACTTTGCCACAATCCTCGGTACAGGTACTGTTTATATAACCCTAATATTTAATGTGTAGGTACGTTTCCCCAAACATCATCATTCAATAAAGACAAAACTCTCAAAACCCTAACCGTCGCGTACATCAATATTTCCATCAACATTCAATGTACAAATATCCCTCCATAACACGCGCATTTTCCATAAAGTCAAATTCACATCATTACTTCCTTTATTTTCAAACTTCTAACCCACATACACATATACCCACAAATTCTTTCTAAACCAAAGTCACTTGGTTTAGAAATTTTAGGGGTATATCCTTCGATCTAACCCAAATCAAGCTATTCCTGTTTGAACTACCTTCATGTCAGCCTCACGCATTCTATACGTGACATTAACAGTCAACATCAATACCAACTCCACAAACTGATAAAGAACGTGGGTCGAGCTCAAATTGAAAGACAGGAATAAGTCAAAGATACATGTCTCTCATGAACTCAACAGTTACTCAGTTAACCGCCGCTAACCACATTGTTCGGAGAACGTGCTTCAGCATGATGAAGAACTGCGGAGAAGGCCTATATAAAGAAAATATTCCAGGAGAAATAGGGACCAGAAAAATACACGAGAAATCACCAAGAAAACTATATTTTCTAGATTCTCAAAATATCAAAACTTCTTATTTACGAAATCAAGTGTTTCTAAGTCGAGAGATCACTTGTAATAAGATATCAGCATCAAGTAATAAAAGTCACTATTACAAAAAGCCTCAACTTGAGGTCATGGTTTTTTACCTATTCAGAGGTTCTCAATGCTAAATTACCTGTGTCATTTTTTATTTTATGTTACTTTTTGTGACATGAACATTGGTGTAAGAGCTAATTCTAAGCCAACTCGAGCTTACAAATTAGGCCATTACAGGTATTATGTGATTCTTGTCGATGATTTTAGTCGTTATATGTAGTTCTATTATCTCAAGACTAAATCTTAATTATTTCCATCATTCATGCATTTTCAAAAATTGGTTGAAAATTAATTGCATCTTAAAATTAAAGTTTTCCAATGTGATGGTGGTCTTGAGTTCTCAAAAACTAAATTTTTTAATCATCTTGATTATTGTGGTATTCTTTAACGCATGTCATGCCCACATACCCAGGCACAAAATGCTCAGACTAAACGAAGACATCGACATGTTATTGAAACCAATCTCACCTTGTTATTTTAAAGTAATATTCCTGCTGCCTTTGGGTTGAAGCATTTGCATATGCAGTCTATTTGATCAACCGGCTTCCTACGAAGGTTCTTATGCATTCTTCACCATACTCTACCTTGTTTGGTTAGCTTCCTAACTTGCCCACGATAGCGCGTGCCCGTCTGCCAGTGGAACTAACATCTATCGATTGAAAGATATGTATTTCTTCATAACTCTTTGTTCTAGACAATTACCATAGTATCCTCAATTTAAAATTACCAAAACACCCTTCTTCTCATCGTCTAAAATCTTCTCTCTCTTATCTTCATTATCCTCTGATCTGCTAAAATATTGTACTCCCCAACTCCAAGGTTTAACATCAAAGACTTAGCAAAGAAAATGGTAGATGAATGTCACCATACTATAAAGCTTAGTTAAACTTAAGTAACATTTTGTCACCCTATTTAAGTTAAATCATTATTTCAAGTAGTTTCTTTTGGGCATTGGGCATTGGGTTTTGGGTGCTTAAGATTTCAAGAGAAATTTCCCATTGAATAGTGGTGATTTAGGTAATGGGGTTATAAGTATTGATTTTTACAATTTAGTTTCCCTCTATGGCCTTCCCTTATACGTTTCTTTCTTCCTCTTTCTCTTTCCCATATACGTCTCTTTATCTATCCTTGGAAAACCCCAAGAACAAAACTGTAAGTCACCTCTCTAGAAATTTTAATGCTTCTTCACGCTAGGTGATGAGTTATTTTGGTGGTGGTTTACTTCGATATGTAGTTGACGCAAGGAAGTATTTTTTTAGGTGAAGAAGAAAAGAACTTTGGGCTCTATAAACTAGATCGTGTAGTGTTGATTTTAGTTCATGGACCTTCAGTGGTGTTATATTTTTATCAAAATTGAAACTTTGGATTTGTGAAAAAAAATCAAGGATACATTATTATGAATTCTTACGTAGGGGGTAATTCGTCTGTAGAAAGAGCGATGCAGCAATATTAAGCATAAATTTCTCGATAAACTATGGGTATATCTCAACGAGATATCATTTTGATCGTAAATTTATTCGCCATTAGAGGTGTTGTACAGAACATGAATTGAATGGGTTTGTGCGTGTAATAACACTAGTAGTAGTATTATAAATTTTAATGATTGTCCTATATGGCGTGTCAAAGAGGACTAGGGACAAGATGGCGTGGCAGATGTGAAATTGATCAATTGACAAAGAATGTGCCACATCATTATTCCTGTACGTATCTCCTTTAACCGCATCACTATATAAATTTAAATTTTGAGATTGATTACATAAAACATTGCTTTGGAATAGAGCCATTGTAGCTTTTGGAGAGACAGTCCATGGCAAAAGTTGATTTTGAATAGTCCCACATTGCCTACAAGCCTTATGTACATGTGGCAAATAACGCGTATAAGAGTTTTTCTCCTAACTATTCAGGCTTTAAACCCAAAGAATTGACGATAAACTGGTTTTCATTCATTTAAAAACACACTATTTAATATTTTTATCTACCAAGGATTAAAGCCGTGGAAATTGTTAAGTGTTAACCACAGATTTTGGAGATGGTATTTTCAAGTCGTAAACTATGGAGTTACTCTGTGTTAAATAAAAAAAGAATACAGGTTTTTCCATGAACCCTGCACCGATTTTGGTCATGGTATTTTCCCTTTCACCACGGGCAATGGCCATAGGAATTTCAAAATATTGGTGTAGTGACTAACTTCTTTAAACAAATTTGTTCCATATTTTTATCCTTCTTGTGCCCCAATATGTATGTTCATATTGGTCTTTTCTTACTTCAACAAAGACCCGACATAATTTTGATAAATTCTGCCACACATAAAAGACAAAATCCCCTTCTACAAAGAGATAATCAAGAGCCAACATTTGGGTTTTGAAAATAGTGCGATCGAGATGAGTTGGGTATATCTCTAATCTAGCGAATTAGGAATTTTAAGAGATATATACTCTCTCACATACTCATTAGTTGTAGACATGAGTAAGTGAGAAGCATGTAAGTGTGTGAGTATGTTGTGGGGTTTTATTCCAACACTCTTGCATGCAATCCCTCGGGCCGAGCGAGGCCTGCTCGAGATTTGGGATTTTAGTAATTGGCTCTTCAAGGCTCTGGGGCATAAGGGCCTTCTCTAACATTTTACTGAAATGTTCTTTAAAATAGGCTTGGGTTACATGGTTCCTCGATTTCCTTTCCCATAATGTCATTTTCGTCAATAAAAAAATCCCTTAACCCAATGTTTTAATCATATCATAACACATTTTCTCATTCTCTCTACCTCTTTGTTTACATATTGAATTAACGAGTTTTACGAATCTGAGTATTATAGAAGTGCAAAGTACATAAGGCTTCTCTCATGCAAGAGGGTATCCAATTATCCTAAACTACTATTTTATCTTAGAGGCAACCGTGTGGCGATAAACTACTTGCTGGAAAGTGCGCAGAAACGTCTTAAAGAAAGTGATATTGTCCACGAGTCAGCTCTACTCCTATTCCAACTTTAATCATTCTTCCAGTGCTACTACAACTTCTTTCTCCGATTGCATTTATCTCATTTCGGCTTCTTATTCATTTCATATTCATTGCTAAAAATGAGGTAACATACTTTATATTTCCAACAATTTTAAGATGTTTATTTTACTACTATGGAGAGCGATAAACAAAGCAAGACATCTATTTTAATCCGGCAAAAATCAACCCTTCAAGTTTGAAGGTTTGCATTTCAAATGGTGGAAGCAGAAGACATTCTTACCTTACTACCAAGAAGGTTGTATCTGTTACTGCGACAATTAAACCGTATCAGAGGGTATCCCGCTCGATGAGAAATGCTAGGTTGTTATCCTCATAGAAAAGCTCCCGCCTGGATGGAAAGAATTTAAGAATACCCTTAGGCACAAATCAAAGGAATTTTCTATAGAAAGTCTAATTGTTCAGCTAAGGATTGTAGAGGAGGTTCAAAAATATGATATCAAAGAAGAAATTATGATTATCTTGAATAATAAGAATAAGGGAAAGGCAGTTTTCAAGTTGAATAAGAAAAACATAAAACTGAACCAAAACTGTAAACTAAACTAGTATAAGAACGGTCAGAATCTGAATAGGAACCAAGATTAAGGTGGACCCTCTTCTCAGGTGGCTCCTGCAACTGACTTTGTTTAGTTTATTCACTGCAATTTAACAAAACTGGCCATATGATTACATTCTGCTGCACCCCAGGCATCCTAGGCCTCCCCAGGCTCAGGTGCATGTGGCCGTAAAGCACTTTGTGGGTATGATATTAGAGGTTAGTTTGATAAGTGGAAGAGAAGGGTGATGGGCTAATTTTGGCGCTACCCGTCATGTCTATTATGAGAAAGCCTGGCTCAAAACCTCTACTGAGGCTGTAGAAAAGAATGTGATGCTGGAATATTCCCACACCACAAAGGTACACGGAACTAGGGATGTAGAGCTGAACTTCACTTCAGGAAAGACATTTTTGCTGAAAGATGTCATCCACACTTAAGAAATGATGAAGAATTTAGTTTTAGGGTTTCTTCTTAACAAGGCTAAATTTTTACAGACTATAGGATCAAATCAGCACACGATCACTAAAAACGGTGTTTTTTTGCAAAGATATGCCAGTGATGGAATGTTTAAGATGAATGTTAAAATTAATAAAATTGCTTCTACTTACTCTGTTTGCACTTTAAATTTTTGGCATGCCAGACTCTATCATGTTAATATGAAACTTAATAAAAAGATGGGTAATCTAGGGTTGATTCTCAAGTTCTCCTTGGACATCTTCAAAAAATGTAAGTCTTGTAGTCAGGCAAAAATTATAAAGATTTCAAACAGATCTGTCCAAAGTGAAACGGAACCTCTAAATCTTATACTCGAATATGTGTGAACTGGACGGTGTCTTAACCAGAAATGGGAAGCAATATTATATTACCTTTATCGATGATTATTTGAACTATACTTATGTTTATCCTATGGGCACATGAGAACGAAGCTCTAGAAATGGTTAAAATCTTTTTAGCTTATATTGAAATCAAATTTATAAAGAAAATTAAACATTTTCGTAGTGATAAAGGAAATAATTATGATTAAAGTATTTTCAATGATTTTTACAAATTAAAAGGAATTATACAAGAAACTATTGTACCTTATTCACCAAAAATGAACGGTAAAGCGAAACGCAAAAACTGTACCCTTACTGAACTTGTAGTTGCCATTATAGTTAGTTCAGGTGCAGCCCCTCATTGGTGGGTAAAAATACTTTTAACTGTATTTTATGTATTAAATAGAATTCCTAACTCTGAGATACTTATTTCACCACTCGAGTTATGGAATAAAAGAAAACCTAATATTTCGTATTTTAAGGTTTGGAGATGCTTAGCCTGTGTTAGAATTTCTGATCCTTTTAGGGTTAAACTTGCTAGTCGTGCATATGAATATGTTTTTATTGGTTATGTTATTAACAGTAAAGCGTTTAGATTTTATGACTTGCAAAACAAGGTTATTATTGTGTCTCTGGATGTTGATTTCCTTAAATATTAATTTCCTTTAAAATTTTGAAATTATGAGGGTTCATCTTCCGATAGTACTGTACCTAGAACAAAAGAACCTATAATTGAGGAGACTAGAGGCACAAATTTAGAACCTAGAAGAAGCAAGATAGATCGTCTGAAGAAGGAATTTAGTCCTGATTATGTTGTTAACACTTTAGAGGATGATCCATTTACCCTTCAAGAGGCTCTTCGTTCTACAGATGTTGATTTTTTGTAAGAGGCCATTAATGATGAAATGGACTCTCTAGAGTTCAATAGAACGTGGGTCCTTTCTGACTTACTGATAAGAATCGAGGTAACTACTTTCTCCTCCCTTATAAGAACGATACGCAGAAATCACCAACACAAGAAGTAAATCAACAATGAACAATAAAGGACATGAAGATTTTTTCAGGATGAGGAAAGTGGAAAACGTTTGCGGATGAAAAACCACTCCCCACGAACAATTCACTATGATATCAAATAGGTTATAATGATCTCTCAAGCTTCTCAAGCTTTAATGGAGTCTCTTCAAACCCTAGCCTTTCTAAGGTTAAACACACCAAAAGATAACTAACAAAAATAACTAAGTCATCTTTATAAACTAGAGGACCAAAAATATAAGTAGTACGAATCTCGAGGCAGAAGTCTAACATCAAAGGCAAACCTACACCAAGCTCGTTCGAATGACTCCAAGCTCATTTGAACGACTTTGCGATAGTTAGTCTCCAACCGTAGAAACATAACATCTCGTTCGAACGAGATCCAAGCTCGTTCGAACAAGATTGACTTCTGGGCCAAAATTCCAGAGAGTACAAGAGTTCGTTCGAACGACATCCAAGCTTGTTCGAACAAGATTGACTCTTGGACCAAAATTCCAAGGAGTGTGAACGCTCATTTAAATGACTATGAAGCTCGTTCGAACGACTTCGACAATTTCCCAACTTAGACAATCCTTCAATTCGAGTTCATATCCAACAATCTCCCACTTGAATTCAAATCCCGTATCCCATTTCCAGATCTCCCAATGAATTGCTCGCACTACCCAGACCTTCAATGTTGAAGACTCACAGAAGTTGTACATGTCGTCAACTTCTAAAAAATCACCACCTTCGTAAACATATCGACCGGATTCACATCTGTGTGAATCTTTACAAGCTTTAGCATACCATCCTTGAGGAGCAAGCGAACATAGTGATACCAAATATCAATGTGCTTCGCTAAGTGTATAGTGCTTTGACTATCAATATACAACTTAGGCGAGAATTATTCTCAACCAAACTCTTTCATCAACCCTTTGTGCCAAACCATATCTTTGCACGCTTCTGTAGCTGCAACATATTCTGCCTCCATCGTAGACAAAACTACAATCTTCTGTAGCCTAGAAACCCATGTAACTGCACCGCTTCCCAATGTAAAAATGAAACCATTAGTGTTCTTCTGTCTATCCATGTCACCCGCCATATCAAAATCAACAAAACCCTGTAAGCATATCTGAGAACCCCCATAACATAATGCCATATCTTGAGTCCCGTATAGATACCTCAGTATCCATTTCACAGCTCTCCAATACTCCTGGCCTGGATTGTTCATATACCTACTAATAACTCCTACTGCTTGGGCAATGTTCGGTCTCGTACAAATCATAACATACATTAGACTACCAACCGCAGATTGATAAGGAACCTTCCGCATCTCATCGCGATCCTTCTGCGTCTTCAAAAAATAATCCTTTGATAATTCGAAGTGACCTCCCAATGGTTTACTAACAACTTTATAATCATCCATATTGAACTGCTTCAGTACTTTGTCGATGTACTCAGCTTGAGACAACTTCAATTCTCGCCGCTTTCTATCCCTCGTAACATGCATAACAAGAACTTGTCTCGCCGCACCCAAGTTCTTCATAGAAAACTCTTGGATAACAGTTCCTTCAACTTAACTATTTCTCCCATGTCGGCACTTGCTACCAACATATCATCTACATACAGAAGTAGAATAATATATGAGTTCCCCGCATTCTTGGTAAAAAAAACAGTGATCCACATTGCTCTTCGAATAGACATTTCTGGACATTAGCTATTTAAACTTCAAATACCACTGTCTTGGCGATTGTTTCAAACTGTATAAACTCTTTGTGAGCATACACACAAGATCTTCTTTCCCTTTAGCCGAATACCTTTCTAGTTGCTTCATATAAATTTCATCATCAAGGTCCCTTTAAATGACTTCTACATCACCCTCTTGAGAGGGTTCATCATCTTCAATGTCGACACTTTCCGCTACTTTACCTCGAATCCTTTCCACAGGTACTTTAAAATCTTTCTATAAGACTTCCTCATTGAATGTAACATTATAGCTCTGGATAACATTCCGATTCTTCGCATCTCAAAACCAGTACCCAAACTCATCACCACCGTATCCAATAAAAATGTACTTCATCAATTTTGTATCTAGCTTTGTCCTTGTATCTGAATTATCAAGCACATATGAGGTACAACCAAAAATACGCAAGTAATTAAGATTTACCTCTTTACTGATCCATCCTTCTTTAGGAAGTCCAAAGTCAAAATCCATTGAAGGCCCTCTGTTAATCAAGTACGCCACCATACTAACCGTATCTGCCCAAAAATACTTTGGTAATCCAGCGTTGAGTCTCATACTCCCTACACTTTCCTTTATTGTTCGGTTCATACGTTCTGCAACACCATTTTGTTGCAGTGTTCTGAGAATAGTCTTTTGTCTCCTAATCCCGTTTGATGCGCAAAAGTCATCAAACTCATCATTATAGTATTCGCCCCCGCTATCTTACTTGAGAAACTTCAGCTTCAAACCGGTTTCATTTTCAACTAGAGCCCTCCACCTCTTGAATTTATCGAACACATCTGACTTGTTCTTCACGATGTAGACCCATAGTTTACGAGTGGCATCATCGATAAAAGTAACATAGTAATGAGAACTACCAAGATAAGGCACCTTGGTTGGCCCCCAAATATCCGTGTATACAAGATCCAGGTTTCCGGGTTTCCTTGATCTTCCAGATAATTTAAAACTCACCTTCTTCTACTTTGCAAGAACACACTCTTAACAAAACTTGAGATTAACCTCAGCAAGTCCCTTTAGCTTTCCCTTTGTTACCATTATCTTCATCCCCTTCTCACTCATGTGACCGAGCTGTTTGTGCCACGTACTTGTATCAATCCTCGGAGTGGCCGCACAAATAGTGGAAATTATACTTTGTATTGTATACAAGGTTTCTTGTCGCAAGCCTCGAGCTACCAACATAGTTTCTTTTGTAACCTTCAAGAAGGTTGCGCCAAAGGTACATTCATATCCGACATCATCCGCCAATTTGCTAGCCGATATAGGCTTACGCCCCAGTTTAGGTACAAGTCGTACATTCTGTAAAGCCACTGCTCCCTCTAAAGGCAACAACAGCCTAGCGTTTTCCTTTCCAGTAATATTGTGTGCACTCTTATCTGTAAGAAAGACCGTACCGAGGTCGCCTTTAACAATATTAGTAAGAAAACCTACGTTCGTAGTAGCATGGAAGGAAGCACCCGAATCAATAATCCAAGATTTGATAACATCGTCACACGATAATAGTAGAGCCTCGTTAGAACTAACTTGTTCAGTAAGGTTCATTGTATCTTTTTCTTCATCATCAATCTTTTTAGAAGAAGAAGAGTTGCAATCCTGTCTGAAGTAACCCTTATTTTCACAAGTCCAACACGCACCGGGTGGCTTAGACTTTCCTCTTGACTGTGATGGACCCCTTCCAAATTTTGGCCCTTTTATGTAAGACCTACCTCTTTCCTCGACGTTTAACATACTGCCGTTTGAACTCGAAGATGGTTCAGATGTTTTACGTCTATTCTCTTCGCTCATAATCAACGAAACTATAGTGTCAAATTTAATGTCTTCCTTCCCTGATGAGTTGTTCACAGCTGTAATGAATCATTCCCAACTTTCTGGCATCTACCCTAGAAGAGCCCACGCTCTTACCTCCTTGGTAAAAGTGATTTTAACGGATTCCAGTTGAGCATGTATGGTATTGAACTCACTGATATGAGCTTGTACACTACTATTCTCCTTCATCTTCAAAGTAGACAAGCACCGTAAAAGGTGAACCTTATTTACCCCAGACGGTTACAAGTACATAGCGGACAACGTCTCCATCAAACCCTTCGTAGTCGAAACTTTGGAGATTATATGTTGAATTTGAGATGACAGCGTTAACCTAACTGTTCCAAGCGTTTTTCGATCCAATCGCTCTCACTTAGTAGCATCAAAATCTACTGGCATCATCTCAACTCCACCCAGTGGTAAATCAAGATCCTTCTGATAAATATAATCTTCTATCTACATCTTCCACACTCCAAAATTTGACCCATTGAACTTCGTGATCTTCAACTTCTCCTGATCTGCCATCGCTCTTTACCATACAAGTTCTAATACTCACTCTGATACCAATTGATGAAAATTGAGGCAGCTACTCTCTCTTCCCTTACAAGAATGATATGCGGAAATCGCCAACACAAGAAGTAAATCAACAATGAACAATAAAGGACATGAATATTTTTCCCAGAGGAGGAAACTGGAAAGCACTTGCGGATGAAAAACCACTATCTACGAACAATTCACTATGAAATCAAATAGGTTACAATGATCTCTTAAGCTTCTCAAGCTTTAATGGAGTTTCTTCAAACCCTAGCCTCTCTAAGTTTAAACTCACCAAAAGATAACTAACAAAAATAGCTAAGTCCTCTTTATATACTAGAGGATCAAAAATACAAGTAGTACGAATCTCGAGGCAGAACTCTAACATCTAAGGCAAACCTATGCCAAGCTCGTTCGAACGACTTTGCGATAGTTTGTCTTCAACACTAGAAACGTAACATCTCATTCGAATGACATTCAAGCTCGTTCGAACGAGATTGACTCCTGGGCCAAAATTCCAGAGAGTACAAGAGTTCGTTCGAACGACATCCAAGCTCGTTTGAACAAGATTGACTCTTGGGCCAAAATTCTAGAGAGTACAAGAGTTCGTTCGAATGACATCCAAGCTTGTTCGAATGAGATTAACTCTTGGACAAAAATTCCAGGGAGTAAGAACGCTCGTTCGAACGAAAATGAAGCTCATTCGAACGACTTTGACAATCCTTCAATTCGAGTTCATACCCAATACTTACCTCCTGGTTGCAAGACTATAGATTGTAAATAGATCCTTAAATGTAAACTTAAACCTGATGGTTCAGTAGAGAAATTCAATGCCTGACTTGTGGCTAAGGTTTTCAGATAGAGAGAAAATGTAGATTTCTTTGATACTTGCTTCAGACAATTACATGGTTCCTCGATTTCCTCTCCCACAATGTCTCTTTTTCATGTATAAAGGAAACCCTTAACCCTGTGTTTTAATCAAATCATTATACATTTTCTCCTTCTTTCTACCTCTTTGTTTATGTATCAAATTAACGAGTTTTACGAATCCAAGTACAATAAAAGTGTAAAGTACAGAAGGCTTCTCTCCCTATAAGAGCGAATCCTATTATTCTAAACCACCATTTTATCTTGAGGCCGACTGCACGGCGATAAATTATTTGTTGGGCAGAGCGCGAAAACGCCTTAAAGAAAGCGACATTGTCTGATTCTTAGCTCTACTCCAATTCTAATTTTAATCATTATTCCAGTACTGCTATGAATTCTCTCTCTAGTTACAGTTATTTCTTTTCGGCTTCTTATTCATTCCTGAAAATGAGGTAATACAGTTTATATTTCCAACAAGATGCCCATTGTATATCTTACTTTTGTGATTACCAATCTACTGTAATTGAGTTAGCTAAAGCTTGTTGGTCTTTGTTGGGAAATGTTTGTTCGAGATTTACATAATTTATGATTTTACTAACATCTCTAGCGGACAAGATCCATAAAATGCATTTCTGAGAGACTAAATATGAGGACAAAGGTGAAAAATATTCCAAGTGCATACCTATTATGTAGGTGCAGGTATTGATGACAAGGGTAATATATACATATATATGCCTCTCACTGTGGGGTTGTGGTCATGGTTATTAACAGGCTTCATAGCCATTCGAATGAGACTCAAATTTTAGCCTTTAAACTGACCCAGTTATAGTTAATTGTTGAAGGCTCATCATCGTTCGAACGTGCCTCATAGCCGTTCGAATGACCATCAGTTATTGGCCTAAAAACTGACATAGTTGCAAGCTTCATTTTGGCTTGCTTGAATCTACTCAAACGAGACTCATAGTCATTCACACAATAATGCAAAGATTTGTTGTGAGGTTGTTTAGACCGACTGTTTTGTCTTGAGATCAGTGTTGATTGTAATAAGTCTCCTAAGTATATAAGGGATATTTAGGATATGATTATAACCCTTTGTGAGATCTTTGTGAGAGGATTTTCTTGAGAGAAAACCTCAGTGTTGTATGATTATAACCTTGGATCATTAGAATAAAACTATCTTTCTTTCTCGTGTGTGGATGTAGGTAACTTGTTGAACCACCATAAATGTGTGTTATCTTATAATTGTATTTATTTTTTGAGCTTGTTTGTGCTTTAATCGAATCGAATCGAATCGAAGTTCAACTTCCACGGCACGACTCAATTATTTGCATCAAAGCAATATTCTATCCTCAGTGGTTCTTAGAATTGAAGTAACGTTGACTTATCTTAATTTCATTTGGGTTTTCAATTTTGATTAGTGTTTGAAAATTGGAGGAATAATGGTAAAAGGAGATGAACCTAGTCCTTTGACGGCGGGCCTAAACAGAATGACACTACAGTAATGTTTAATAATGCCAAAATTAAGGTTATGAAATGTAATGGCATGAATAACTTTGACATGTGGCAATGAGAGGTTATTGATGTACTTAGTCAACAAGATTTAGATGATGTATTAGAAGATAAATTGGATGAGGTAGAGGAGAGTGTTTGGAAGAAGATGAACAAAAGGGCTTGTGGTCAAATTTGTTCATGCCTTACTCATGACATTAAGTACCTTGTAATGAATGAAACCTCGGCAAAAGAAATTTGAAGGATTCTTTAGGAGAAGTATTTGGTGAAAAGCATCCAAAATCGGCTCCATTTGAAGAGGAAGCTTTACCGCTTCATGATGAGATAAAATATTTTTATATCGGAGCACTTGAATGATTTAACCAAGTTATTAGCCAACTTGGCAATACTAGAGGAGATTGTTGGCGATGAAGACAAAGTACATTTGTTCTTGAACTCGCTTCCCAAAAAGTACGAATACTTCGTTACGATGATAACGTATGGGAAAAGTTCTTTGTAGTACTCGGCTGTGACTATGGCGGTGGTGAACCATGAGTACCAGAGGAAGGAAAAATATGAATCTGATAAGTCGATGTCCGAGGTATTGATGACTAGAGGGTGGTCTTCGGACAAAAAGAAGTCTAGTGGTAACAACTCTCTATCGAAGTCAAGAGGCTGCGGTGTAAATCGTAACAACTTGGGAAAAAACCAATGCGCATTTTGTAAAGAGGCAGATCATTAGAAAAATAAGTGTCTTGCGCTTCTTAGAAGAAAGGTTGAAAATCGAGATCTTCAATAAATATTGCCTAAGACACGGCAAATAGTGGTAATGATTCCAATTTTCTTTAAATATATCATCGAGTGCATGTATTGTTGATTCAAAAGAATAGGATCATGGATTCGGGTGCTACTTATGATATTTGTCCCGAAAGGGGATGTTTTTCTAGTTTCAAAATACAAGAAGGTGAAGCTATATTGATAAGAAATGATGATTCCTGTCGCATAAGAGGGATAGGTATCATTCGTCTAAAGTAACACAATGGGTTGGCTAATAAGATTGAGGAGGTTCGGAATATTTCGACAATGAAGAAGAATATATTCTTAACGGGTTTACTTGAAGCGAAAGGCTACAAGGTTGTATATGAGAATAGTATGAAGAAGGTACATAAGGGATCCATGGTTGTGTTAAGAGGTCAAATAAGAAGTAACAACTTGTACTATTTTGATGGTAAAGTTGTTCTTGGAGAGGTTGCTACTGCAGGAAGTTTGGAGACTACTTCCAGAAATACTACTAGACTATGGCTTATGTATTTGGCACATGCGGGGAAGAAGTCCTTAAGTGTTCTTGCGAACCAAGGGCTATTGAAGGATGCAAAGGTGTACAAGTTAAACTCCTGTGAACATTGTGTCCTGGGCAAACAGACAAGGGTAAAGTTTGGCATAGCTATCCATCGTACCCGAAAAAATAAATTACTATGTTCATTCAGATATTTGGGGACCCTCCAAGAATGTATTACTTGGGGGTAAATATTACTTTATGTATTTTGTATATGTTTTTTCTAGGAGTGTGTGGGTATATACCATAAGGAGGAAGGATAAAGTCCTTGAAATTTTTATGAGGTAGAAGAAGTTGATAGAAAATCAAACTGGCAGAAAGATTAAGTTGATCCATTCAAATAATGGTGGGAAGTATATAAGTGATCCATTTTTTTAAGTATGTCAGGATGTAGGAATTATTTGACATTTTACTGTTAGAGAGACACTGAGACAAAATGGGGTAACAGAGCGCATGAATCGTACTTTACCAGAGAAGGTGCCATATATGTTATCTAATTCTGGGTTGGGCAAAACATTCTGAGTTGAGGCTTTGACATATGCATGCTACCTCATTAATAAGTTGTCTTCAACTGAAATTGAGGGTAAGACACTAATGGAAGCTTGGCCAGGAGAACCTGCTATAGATTTTAATACTCTTCATATTTTTGGGTGTCTGGCATACTATCATGTAAAAGATGGTAAGTTGGATCCTCGAGCAAGAAAGGCCATTTTTCTTGGTAAATAGAAGGGTGTGAAAGGCTAGAAGTTATAAGATATGAGAGGATCGAAAGATTATTCTGAGTAGGGATGTCACTTTTGATGAGACTTCTATGATGAAGTCATATCTCTCTGAGCACGAAAAGAAGACAACAAATAAGACTTTATTGCGGGTAGAGATTGATGCGTCTTCACTTAATCCAGATAGTTTTGTACCAAAGGGGGTGTCATCTACCGGTATAACAGTGGGTGATGAGCCATTTGTTCATATTCTAGATAATGAGGACACAGACGAGAGTGAAGCATTTAGTGGTACAGATAAGGAGACTCCGGTGGTGGAGTCAATTACAACTAATAAACCATAGAGGAATTTGAGTAAGTCAAAAAGGCTTACAAATGACATGGTACTTCCAAAGGCAAAGGTCATGGTAGCCTACACACTACTGGTCGCTGAAGAAGATGTTTCTTCCACTTATAAAGGAGTTATTTACTGTTCTGAGGCTAACTATTGGGAAAGAGCGATGAAGAAAGAGATATATTCTCTTTTCAAGAATTAAACTTGGGAACTTTAAAAGTTTCCTAAGGGAAAGAAGATGATTGGTTGTAACTGGGTCTACACAAAGAAACAACGATCTTAAGATGGTGATATACACTTTAAGGCAAGACTCGTAGCCAGGGGCTATGCTCATTAGGAGAGGATTGATTACAATGAATTTTTTTCTCCAGTGGTAAAACACTCCTTCATTCGTTTCCAATTGGCCTTGGTAGCGTAATTTAATTTAGAGTTCTAACAACTCGATGTTAAGTCGGTGTTCTTACATGGTAATTTGAAAGAAGATATCTATATGACTCAGCCGAGTAGGTTTAAAGTTGCGGGAAAGGAAAACTATGTATATAAGCTGAAAAGATCGTTGTATAGTTTGAAGTTGTCTCCAAGACAATGGTACTAACAGTTTGATCAGTTTATGATTGGGCAAAAGTACAAGCGAAGTCATTATGACCATTATGTCTATTTACGCAAGCTATGTGATGGGTTCTTTATTTACTTGCTTTTGTAAGTGGATGATATGCTTATTGCGTGTAAGTGCAAAAGTGAGACTGACAAGTTTAAGAAGCAAATGGGTCAAGAATTTGAAATGAAGGATCTGGGTAATGCGAAGAAGATTCTTGGAATGGAGATTCATAGAAATAGATAGAAGGGAATAGTGCATCTCTTTCAGACAACGTACATGAGGAAGGTACTTCAAAGATTTGGTATTGATAGGAACACAAAACCTGTAAGTACGCCCCTTGCTTTTCATTTTAAGCTTAAGTCTTCTATAGCTCCAAAAATTGATGAGGAACGTGATTATATGAGTCAAGTTTCTTATCTTAGCGCTGTTGGTAGTTTAATGTATTCTATGGTTTATACTCGGCCTGATATTTCACATGCAGTTATATGGTTTGCAGATATATGCATGATACGGGAAGAGATCATTAGCGAGTTGTGAAATGGATTCTATGGTATATCAAAGGCACTGTGGATATTGGTTTGGAATTTTGTAAGGAGAATTCGATTGATCAGGATAAACGCGGTCTACTATCGAGTGCGTTTTTATATTGGGTGGAGGACCGGTTAGTTGGAGAACTACGCTATAGTCAACTATGCCCCTATCTACTACTATGACAGAGTATATGGCGGTGACTGAAGCGATAAAATAATCTATTTGGATGAATGTCCTTTTGAGCGATTTGGGCATTAAGATTAATCATCATGATGTGTTCTGTGATAGTCAGAGTGTTATCTTCTTAGCCAAAGATCAGGTTCATCATCAACGTATGAAGTATATTGATGTGCATTATTACTTTGTCAGAGAAGTCCTGAAAGAAGGTGAGACCTGTCGAAGAAAATTCACACCAATGATAACTTGGTAGATATGTTTACGAAAGTTGTTTCGGGGATTAAGTTCAATCATTGTTTGGACTTGGTCTAAATTCTTCACATGGATTGATTGGATTTTGGGAACTACGGACGACTTGGTCCACGGTATGTAGACAACCATTGGTTTGGTACAGTCGATTTTGGTCCTTAAGGATGTTTATTTATTTGAGTTCCTTGGGACATTGGTTTATTTAGGTCCTTGGGGGCATTTGGTGAAAGAGGGTTTTTATTTAAGTTCGATTTAATGTGTTGGCGAAGTTTGGCTCAAATTTGAAGAAATCTTCACCGAGGTAGAGAATTGTGGGGTTGTGGTCATGGTCGTTCGAACAGGCTTCATAGCCGTTCGAACGAGACTCGAATTTTAGCCTTTAAACTGAACCAGTTACAATCGTTTGTTGAAGGCTTATTGTTGTTCGAATGAGCCTCATAGTCATTCGAATGACCATCAGTTTTAAAGCTAAAAACTGAACCAGTTACAATCGTTTGTTAAAAGCTCATAGTCATTCGAACGAGCGTCATAGTCATTCGAACGACTATCAGTTTTTGGCCTAAAACTGATGTAGTTGTGAACTTTGTTTTGCCTTTCTTGAATGTGTTTGAACGAGACTCATTATCGTTTGAACGACGATGCGGAGATTTGTTTTGTAAGGTTGTTTAGACAGTTGGTTTTGTCTCGAGGTCTTGGTTGATTGTAATAAGTCTTCCAAGTATATAATGGAGACATAGGGTATTTGATAGCTACCGTTGGTGACATCTTTGTGAGAGGATTTTCCTGGGAGAAAACCTGATAGTGTTGTGTGATTGTAACCTTGGATCATTGGAATAAAATTCTTTCTCTCTCTTTCTCGTGTGTAGACGTAGACAACTTGCCGAACCACTTTAAATGTGTGCTCTAATCGAATCGAATCGGAGTTCGGCTTCTGCGGTGTGGCTCAACCCTCACCACATATCATAACGCAAGTATCAGTTTTCAACAGGTAATTATGGCTAGCAAATTTAGGCAGAAGGAACAACATGAAAATTATTAGGACATGGAAGCGGGTATAGACGATAGAACTTAGAAAGAGTACATGCACCTTTAACATTTATGCCAAATTATTCTGATATCTTGTATAGCTTTCCAGGCATAACAAACTCGAACATGCCAGCGGAAGACTTTTTTGCTTCCTGATTGATGTTATAAGAATTAATTTATGATACACCACTGAGATTAAATGAATCTATAAACAAATTTTTTTCCCTTTTGAAGTGTTTAATACCCTTAGTAATGATAAGCACTAAAAGTGTTTTATTTTTATAAGGTCTTAATTTTATTTTTATTTTGCTAAGCAAGCCCATGATAGGCACTTAAAGTGTTTTCAACATTTGGATTTATTTTCATCACCATCTGCCTAAGATATGCTTGTGGAGGATATCTCATACCATCGATGCCATTGATGGGCCATGGATGAGCTTCCTGCAATATTTTTGGACTACAATCTGTGCTCAGGTGTACACCATATACTGTCAAGGGACAGTCCCTAGGCCTTTTTAGAAGAGTGGTGTTCACTAAGAATATCACTTTGGGCGTCCGAACTTGGTTGCGCCACCAAGCCAACAATAAATTGAAATCATACAGATCCGTAAGGTATCCCAGGTTGCTTCATCAAGGAAACTTTTTATCCTACTATTCCGTGGCTCTTTCAATTGCTTTGTCTGAACTGAAGTTATGTTCTCTCTGCACAGGAGCGGTTCTACTTTCAGATATATAGGATTGCATCATGTATGTAAGATATATAAATTCAAGATTCTACAGATGAAGTCATGAAGAGGATCATCTTATGAGATTGAGAAGCTACTTCAACAATTTCTCACTAACTACATTACTTTTTGTTGGGTTTTATCACTAAAAATCGAAAGCTAACCTTTGCGGGTTCGAACCCATGACCGTTTGTTTGGGTAGCTTATTTTTTGTTCTTTCAACATAGTCCCACATTGCTTAGAAAGTGAGAATGTGTACTTGTAGAGATGAGTAAGTGGGAGCATATGAGTGTGTGAGTGTGTTGCTTTTATTCCAACACACTTGCACCCACCCCCTTGTGCCAGTCCAGCTCGGGACTTGCGATTTGGGCAATTGGCCTTCCCTGGCTCTAGGGCCCATGGGCTTCCTATTCTTTTTATTGAAAAGTTCTTTGGGGTTGGGCTTGGGTTTTTCATTTTAATTCTATCCGTTGAGTTTTGACTCAGACGTTACGTGTCCCACTAGCCGTTATGGATGACGTGTCTCCTCCCGTAACGGTTCTTTTTTGGTCTATAAAAGAAAACCAACCTGCAGTGTTTTTACACATCACAAAACAGTTCTTCGTCTCTTCTTTATATATCTCTCTCTCTCTGTTTTATGAATTTCCAAATCTGAGTATACTATAAAAGTGTAAAGTACAGAAGGTTCTCTTCCTGCAAGAGGGAAACCTATTACTATTATAAAACCGCCATTTTATCCTGGGGGCCACCATGCAGCGTTATACTGTTTGTTGGGCAGTGCGCATAAATGTCTTAAAGAAAGCGACATTGTCCACGACTCGGCTCTACATTTGTTCCTGATACTGTTCTTGTTCCAGTACTACTACAACCTCTATCTCCGGTCAAATTACAGTATCTCTTTTCGACTTCTTACATATTACTGAAAACGAGGTAAATCAATTTATTATTCCAACAATTTTAAGACGTTCGCAACTCTGCAATGGTGGAAGATAAGTTTCACTCTTCTGTTTTCACAGACCAAAATAAACTGTTTAAGTTTGAAGGTTTGTATTTTAAACGGTGGAAGCAGAAGACCTTCTTTTACCTTACCATCAAGAAGGTTGCTTCTGCTACTGCAACCTCAAAACCAGTTTTTAAGCCACCCCTTGTTGTTAAAAATGAACTAGCAATCAAAAAATGGACTGAGCAGGATTCCATTAATATACTGTAATGGAATCGGCCAAAGAAATTTGGGATGCAATTCAAAATAAATATGACACCGAGGAGGCTGGATCGAAGAAGTATGTGGTTAGCTGTTACCTCAAATTTCAGATGGTCGATGGTAAATTAATAATTACCTAGTCTCACGATTCACAGTAGATAACTCATGAGATAGTATAAGAGGGTATCCAACTCGATGAGCAATTTTAGGTGGTTGTCCTCATAGACAAGCTCCCACCTGGATGGAAAGAATTTAAAAATACCCTTAGGCACAAATCAAAGGAGTTTTTTTATGGAAAGTCTGATAGTCTGGCTAAGAATTGATGAAAAGGCACATAAACAAGATATCAATGAAGAGATTTTGATTATTTCAAACAATAAAGATAAGAAAAAAAACTATTCTCAAGCCAAATAAGAAAACCATGAAACCGAACAAGAACTGTAAACCTAACCAATTTAAGAACGATCAAAATCAGAATTGGAACCCAGGTGGACCCTCTTCTCAGATAGCTCCAAGAACTGACTATGTTCAGTTCATTTACTACAATTGTAACTGGTCTGGCCATATGGCTAAGTTTTACTGGAACCCCAAGCGTCCTGGACCTCCCTGGGCTCAAGCGCATGTAACCGAAGAACATTTTGTTCCTATAATATCAGAGGTTAATCTGATAAGTAGAAAAGAAGGGTGATTGGCTAACTCTGGCGCTACCCGCCTTGTTTTCTATGATAAAGCCTGGTTCAAGAACTATACTGAGGCTGTAGAAAAAAATGTGTTGCTGGGAGACTCCCACACCACAAAGGTTGACGGAACTGGGGACGTAGAGTTGAACTTTACTTTTGAAAGGATACTTCTGCTGAAAAATGTCCTGTACACTCCAGGAATGAGGAAGAATTTAGTTTTCGAGTTTCTTCTCAACAAGGCTAAATTTTTGTAGACTATAGGATCGGATCAGTACACGATCACTAAGAATAGTATTTTTGTTAACAAAGGATATGCTTGTGATAGAATGTTTAAGATGAATATTAATATCAATAAAATTGCTTCTTATTACTCTATTTGCACTTTAAATTTTTGGCATGCTAGACTCAGTCATGTTAATAAGAAACTTATTACAAATATGGGTAATCTGGGGTTGATTCTTAAGTTCCCCTTGGACAGTTTTGAGAAATGTCAATCCTGTAGTTAAGCAAAAATTACAATGACTTCACACAAATCTGTCCAAAGGGAAACAAAACCTCTAGATCTTATACACTCGGATATATATAAATTGGACTGTGTCTTAACCATGAATAATAAAATATACTTTATTACTTTTATCGATGATTATTTGAACTATGCTTATGTTTATCTTATGGCACATAAGAGTAAAACTCTAGATATGTTTAAAATCTTTTTAGCAGAAATTGAAAACCAATTTGAAAAGAAAATTAAACGTTTTTGTAGCGATAGAGGAACTGAATATGATTCAACAGCTTTCAATGATTTTTACAAATCTAAAGGTATTATACATGAAACAACTGCACCTTATTCTCCTGAAATGAACGGTAAAGCTGAACGCAAAAACTGTACCCTTACTGAACTTGTAGTTACTATTATGGTTAGTTCAGGTGCAGCCCCACATTGGTGAGGAGAAATGCTTTTAACTATATGTTATGTATTAAATAGAATTCCTAGCTCTAAGTTACTTATTTCACCACTCAAGTTATGGAATAAAAGAAAACTTAATATTTCGTATTTTAAGATTTGGGGATGTTTAGCCTTTGTTAGAATTTCTGATCCTAAAAGAGTTAAACTTGCTAGTCGTGCATATGAATATGTTTTTATTGGTTATGCTATTAACAGTAAAGCGTTTAGATTTTATGACTTGCAAAATAAGGTTATCATTGAGTCTCTAGATGCTGAGTTCTTTGAAGATAAATTTCTTTTTAAATCTAGAAATTGTGGGGGTTATTCCTCCAGTAGTTCTGCACCTATGATAGAATAACCTAAGATAGTGGAGACTAGAGACATTGATTTAGAACCTAGAAGGAGCAAGAGAGCTCGTGTAGAGAAGGACTTTGGTCCTGATTATGTTTTTTATACTCTAGAGGGTGATCTATCTACCCTTCAAGAAGTTCTTAGTTCTATAGATGTTGATTTTTGGTAAGAGGCCATTAATGATGAGATGGACTCTCTGGAGTCTAATAAAATGTGGGTTCTTACTAACTTGCCTCCTGGTTTTAAAACTATAAGTTGTAAATGAATCATTAAATGTAAACTTAAACCTGATGGTTCAGTAGAGAAATTCAAAGCACGTCTTGTGGCTAAAGGTTTCAGACAGAGAGAAAATGTAAATTTCTTTTACACTTATTCTCCAGTAACTAGGATTACATTTATTTGAGTTTTAATTGCTACTGCTGCTGTTTATAATCTAATAGTTCACCAGATGGATGTAAAAATTACTTTTTTAAATGGTGACTTGGAAGAAGAAATATGCATGGACCAACCTGAAGGATTTATCGTGTACCTAGTCAGGAATGTAAAGTCTGTAAGATGATTAAATCCTTGTATGGTCTTAAACAGGCACTTAAAATATGGCATGAAAACTTTGATAACTTAGTTATTTTACATGGTTTTAAAATTAACCAAAGTGTCAAATTCATTTACTTTAAGATAGTTGTTAATGCCTGCACTATTATATGTTTATTTGTGGATAACTTACTTATCTTTGGTTCTAACATTTTTGTTGTGAACGAGACCAAGAATTTCCTAAATCAGAGTTTTGATATGAAGGATCTTGGAGATGCTAGTGTTATTTTGGGAATTAAGATTACTAGAACAAAAGGTGGTATCTCATTAGATCAGTCTCATTACATTGAGAAGATTCTAAAGAAATATCATATTTTGACTGCAAGCTTGGATGCACTCCTTTCAACCCTACTGCAAAGTTGTTTAAGAACACTGGAGACAGTGTAAGACAATCCGAGTATGCTAGCATAATCAGTAGATTCGATATGCAACTGATTGTACTAGACCGGACATTGCTTACACAGTGGAGGTACTATGTAGGTTTACCAGTAGACCTAGTATAGACCATTGGCATGCTATAGAGAGGGTTATGCATTATCTTAAAAGAACCATACACCTAGGAGTACATTACCGGAGGTTTCCCGCGGTCCTTGAAGGATATTGCAATGCCGATTAGAATACCTTTTCATTATGACTGAGATACGAGCACAAGACCATTAATACACTGGCTTTAAGAACTTTGCACTATAGGACTTGTGTGTGATATAATTTCTTTGTACCCTCAAGAACTTAGAGTTCAGGAGAAAAATCACTCTATATTCTAGTCTCTGATTTTATACTCAATAAAGTAAAGGTTTAAGTTGAAAGACACCTCTACTTATACACAGTTTTGGATTTTTTACTCAGATATTTTATCGTATACGTTTTTATCGATATTGTGGGGGATTGTTGGGTTTTATCTCTAAAAATTGAAAGCTAACCTTTGCGGGTTCGAACCCATGACCTTTTGGTTGGGTAACTTATTTTTTGTTTTTTTAACATAGTCTCACATTGCTTAGAAAGTGAGAATGTGAAGAGATATATATCATCTCACATAATCATTGGTTGTAGACATGAGTAAGTGTGAGCATGTGAGTGTGTGAGTGTGTGGTGGGCTTTTATTTCAACACACTTGCACAGCTTGGGTTCGGGACTTGGGTCTTTGGTTGTAGACATGACCAGCTTGGGTTCGGGACTTGGGTCTTTGGCAATTGGCTCTTCATGTCTCTGGGGTCCATGGGCTCCTATTGGTTTTTTTGAGTTAGGCTTGGGTTTTTCATTTTAATTATATCCGTTGAGTTTTGACTTAGACGTTACGCGTCCCACTAGCCGTTGTGGATGACATGTCTCCTCCCGTAATGGCTCATTTTTGGTCTATAAAAGAAAACCAACCTGCAGTGCTTTTACACATCACATAATAGTTCTTCATCTCTCTCTCTATCTCTCTCTATGTGTGTGTCTCACGAATTTCCAAATCTGAGTACACTATAGAAGTGCAAAGTACAGAAGGTTCTCTTCATGCAAGAGGGAAACCTATTACCATAAAACCACCGTTTTATCCTGATGGCGACCGTGCAGCGTTATACAGTTTGTTGGGCAGTGTGCAGAAATGTCTAAAAGAAAGCGACATTGTCCGCGACTCAGCTCTACATTTGTTCCTGATTCTGTTCTTGTTCCAGTGCTGCTGCAACCTCTCTCTCTCTCCGGTCAGATTACGGTATCTCTTTTCGGCACTAGAAACGAGGTAAATCAGTTTATTATTCCAACACTTTTCATTGAGTTCTACATTATAGTTTAAAGGAGTCTCTCTGTTGGCAAGGAGTTCTTCATTATAGTTTAAAGGATTTCATATCTATCATAGCTTTTCTGCATATACTAGGGAATGCGTTTCAACTAGGCCCTCTCCAGTGAGTCAAGCTCTTACTTGAAAGCTTATACGAGGACATCAAAGCCAGTTAAAACAAAAACAAAATCACTAAGGCTGACTAATATATAAAATGTAACCACCAAAATTGGGGAACCCTTACAAGCAGACATCAATAAAGCAACTGCATGGATGTAGGAGTGGGGTGTTTATTTGGATATTGGTGATGTAGAAATATAGCAACGTAAAACGTAAATACCAGTACGACGGCTAAGGTTTATCCATGTGGACCTGGAACAAATGCCTATGTGATTGCAACTAGTCCGATACAAACTGACTTAAATGTCGTAACAATGGTATTGTTGTACAACTTTCAAAAAGAAAAGGTGCACCCTTAAAGCAATTCCAAGATATGATTTTGGTTCTGGTGATCTAAAAGACTGGTTTGGAGTTCGAAGTGCAATTGTACCGAAGCCCAAAAAGGGATGATCCAAATGAAGATTTTGAGAGAAATGATGAGTACAATTCAAATGCAAAATTAATATCGATTTCAATTAATTGATCACACTATGGAACTTGAAAGATCACAATTCAAAATTATAAAGCAAATTTCTCAAGAAGATCCACACAAATATAGTTTTTTATAAACGATGATCATTGCATTAATATAGAAATAACTACGTGGATTGATTGACATACTTAGGTCTACGAAGAGCATAAATTGTAACATAGATTTAACCCAATTATTAACTTGGGCAGCATCAAATCTGCCAAGTTAGGGCAGAGGCTAAAATCCCAAAAATTAAATTAGAAACCTAATACGAATAAATCCTAATACGTACTTCTTGACAACCTTAGATCTCCAAATCTACAGCTTTCTTCAAAACCTCATGCTTTTCTTCCTGAAGCCGAGCAATGCGAACCGCATCATGATACGAACTAGGCATCAACAACTCCACATCAAACCGTATCTCATCCTTGAGTCCACTCATGAAACACCCCAGCATCATCTCCTCAGTCCATCCGTAAACCAGACACGCCAACTTCTCAAACTCAACCAAATACTTCAGGACAGTTGAAGTCTGTTGCAGTTTCGACAACGATCCATGTATGTTATGGTACTCGGGTGGTGCAAATCTTGTAAAGAGTGCTTCCACAAAAACCTACCACGATGTGAACTTGTTGTAACGATGGTTTAGCTGAAACCAAGGCAATGCTCCTCTCTTAAGATGCATTGAAGCCAACGACACTTTGTACTCATTGGGTGTTAGGTAGTACTCGAAGATTCTTTCAGCTCGAAGAACCCAAAATAGAGGGTTATTGGTTCCGTTGAAGCGAGGGAAGTCGATGTCCATAGTGTAGGAGTAGGGTTCAATCAGGTCTTGGGGAGTAGAGATCTCATAGGAGGGGTTGATATTTCCTGTTTTGGAGTAGAGGTCTGCCATGAAGATTTGATGATGAGATAATCTTAAAAACTAAGGTTTTGTATGCCGCAAGGATTTTGTTAATCAGAAATTTCCACTTTTGGGAGTCTCTCCCTTCCCTTCCTTTAGATAGTCCGCCTAGTTTGGGCCCCACCCTGACCGGCCTACCTTGCTCTCATCAAAGTGGAAAAACATTGATTTGGTATCGCATTTTGGCTGTAAAATTGTATAAAAACATAGGTAAACAATATTGGTCGCTTTGAGGCAATGGTCGGACAATAATATGATTCCGGAGAGGAATTATAATGGTATAACAAAGAAGGTCTTCCCGGGTCTCATAGTCGATGAAACATGTTTGGGAGTTAGTGTGGCGTACCGCGGAAGCCGATCACCGATTCGATCCAATTAGTGATGAACAAACTAAAGGAATAAACACAATCACATGAGAACAAACATTTATTGTGGTTTGGCAAATTGTCTACGTCCACACAAAATAAAGAGAATTTTATTCAATGATCTGAAGTTGCAATCACTCACAAACCAATTTGAGGTCTCTTAAGGTTTTTCTCTCAAAGATTCCTCACAAAAAGATCTTACCAAGGGTGGCTACCAAATACCCCTAAGTCTCCCTTATATACTTGAACGACTTATTACATCAACACAGATCTCGAGGCAAAACCAACGTCTTCAAATCAATACTCAAAAACTGAGTTTACGATTTTGTTCAAATAAACTCCAAAGTCTATTCGAACAGAAGGTGTTCTGCTTCTTCTATTCAAATAGACACAATGTCTATTCGAATAGAAAATAGAGCACTCCTTCTACAATTATCCACCTCAATGAAGATTTCTTCAAATCTAAGCCGAACTTTGCCAACCAACCAAATCGACCCTCTCTCCCAAATAACCAAATTGACTGCACCAAATCAATAGTTGTCTAGGTACCGTGGATCAAGTCGCCCATAGTTCCCAATATCCCCATTAGGGGCAAAATCAATCCATATGAAAGATTGGACCAAGTCCAAACAATAATTGAACTTAATCCCAGAAACAACTTTCATAAATATATCAGCCGGGTTATTACTTGTGTGGATCTTCTTCAACAGAATATCACCTTCTTCGAGTACCTCTATGACAAAATGGTAATGCACATCGATGTATTTCGTGCGTTGATGATGAACTTGATCTTTCGCCAAGAAGATAACACTCTGACTATCACAAAACATATAAAGATGTTCAATCTTGATGCCCAAATCATGCAAAAGACCCTTCATCTAAATAGACTTTTTAATTTCTTCAGTAACTGCCATATATACTACTTCAGTAGTAGATAAGGCTACCGTTAACTATAGCATAGATCTCCAACTAATCGATTCTCCACCCAATATAAAAACATACCCTGTACTAAATTGTTGTTTATCTAGGTCACCCATATAGTCAGAATCCACATAACCCACACAAAACTAATCAATCGAATCCTACTTATGAAATTCCAAACTTATATCCACTGTACCTTTAATATACCGTAGAACCGATTTTACAGTTCGCAATTAATCTTCCCGGATCATGCATATATTTGCTAACCATCCCAACTGCCTGGAAAATATCTGGCCGAGTACATACCATCACATACATCAAGCTACCAACTACGCTAACATAAGGAACTTGACTCATATAATCACGTTCCTCATTAGTTTTTGGAGACATAGAAGCCTGAAGCTTAAAATGAAGAACAATGGGCGTACCTACAAGTTTTGTGTTCTCATCAATACCAAATCTCTGAAGTACCTTCCTCATGTATATTGTCTGAAAGAAATGCATCGTTCCCTTTTCTCTATCTCTATGAATCTCCATACCAAGAATCTTCTTTGCATCACCCGGATCCTTCATTTTAAATTCTTCACCCATTTGTTTCTTCAACTTGTCAATCTCGCTTTTGTACTTGCACACAATAAGTATATCATCCACATACAAAAGCAAGTAAATAAAGGACTCGTCACATAGCTGGCGCAGGTTGACACATTGGTTATAATGACCCCGCTTATACTTATGCCCAATTATAAACTGATCAAACCGTTTATACCATTGTCTTGGAGACTACTTCAAATAGTACATGAAACGATCTCTTCAACTTACACACATAATCTTCCTTTCTAGCATCTTTTAACCTACTCAGCTGAGTCATATAAGTCTCTCCCTTTAAATTCCCATGAAAGAATGTCGTCATAATATAGGGTTGTTCTAACTTTAAATCAAATTACGCTACCAAGGCCAAAAAGCTACGAATGGAGGAGTGTTTCACTACTGGAGAAAGAATTTTATTATAATTAATCCGCTCTTGTTGAGCATAGCCTTTGGCTACAAGTCTTGCCTTGAAGCGTATATCATCAATTTGAGATCCTTATTTCTTTGTGTAGACCTACTTACAACCAATTACCTTCTTTCTCTTAGGCAACTTCGAAAGTTCCCAAGTTTTATTCTTAAGAAGATAATACATCTCTTCCTTTATCGCTCCCTCCCATTGGTTAGCTTCAGAACTATAAATAGCTCCTTTATAAGTGGAAGAAACATCTTCTCCAATGACCGATAGTGTGCAGGCTACCATAGCCTTCGCCTTTGGAAGTACCATGTCCATTATAAGCTATCCTCGCTCACTTGTATTCTTTTTTGGTTTGCTACTTGCAATTGACTTCATTACCGGAGTCACCTCACCTGTACTACCAAATGCTCCACCTTCGTCTGTGTCTTCATTAACTGGAACATGAACTAATGGCTCTGTAGTAGCATATTCCCCAGATTTGATAAAGAAAATCCAGCAGAACTTAGTCAAAAGTACATAATCATTCAAAATGATATTGTGGTAACATACTCCCTAGATTCGACAAGGAGAAGCTAGTGAAACCAGGTCCAAGATATTCTATCATTCGTAAAGATGTTACATCTGCAACTACAGATCTCAATCCGCTACAGTAGCCGTTACAAGATAGGAAACCATTTATTTTGAAACTGCCCGTATCCATTATAAATACAGGCAAAGTATATGTTAATCTGATCCGAGAGTCAACTATTCTTCTATCATTCACATCCTTATTATCTATCTGCAATTGTAATGACTAGCACATAGTAGATTTCATTACTAAATCCTCCTCAAGGTCGTGGTTTTTCTCAGGTTTTACTGAGTTTCAGCGTAAAATCTAGTGTGTTTTAGTATCGAATTGCAATCTCCTTACAGAAGTATTGGTGAGGTTTACCATCCAGAAAACACACCATTACAATTGGCGCCGTCTGTGGGAAGACCACACTTTTTCTTTACCAACTTTGCTTCTGTACAGTCCCATGATAAAATATAAACCTTCGAAGTACCCCCAGTACTCAGAGGAACCACGAGGTTATCCCAGTACCTGCCTTTCCAGAAGCTATCAATCTGTACAATACAGTGGTCGAACTTCAAAAGTAGATGGAACCGGGCAGTGTCCAACAGCTCGAAGATCAGCAAATTCACGCCCAAGCTCTTCAAGTCAAAGGATACGAGATGAGGAAGGCCTTGGAACAGCAGAGCCGAAACCATCAGAAAAAAATAGAAAATTTGTAAAGACATCATGATCGATTTACTTTCTGTCAAGCATCACCTCCCCAGACCCGAAGTGATCATCGATCTAGAGCTACCCCAAGTGAGAATTTACCAAGAGATGAATGAATTCAAAATTCTAGATCTTGATCAAGGAACCCAGATAGATCTTTTCAACACTTTGGTCTTACTTTATCAGCATCGACCACCCAAGGAAGTTGACGCTCACGTCACCTGACCCCACCACTTCCTATGAGGCGACTAGTGAAAGAGTAGTTAGGACCCGAAGGACAAGGAGACTTTGATCCTCAAGTTACAGCCGTACCAAATACTCTTCAACAATTTATCATATTGGATGATCTTAACAATAGGATTCGGGCTATACATTCTGACAATCCTAGCCAAATATCTATTCTAGTTAGAACTGAAACAAACCCTATTTCCCCTCCAGACAACTTTCACGTGCCAAAGATTCATGAATATACGGGACTCACTGATCCTTTTACCCACCTTCGTCACTTTAAAGCAGTAGTTGGCTTGTACTCCAAACTTGATCACATTTTATGCTGGCTATTTAACATGAACCTTAAGGAAGAACATCTCAAATGATTTCATACTATTCTTGAAGGTTTGATAACCAGCTTTTGCCAGTTATAACGGCTTTTCAAGTCAAACTATGCATATCCTAAGGAGCAGGAAATAACAGTCGACTCATTGTTCTTTTTTGAGTAAGGTGTCAAAGAAACCTTAGCTAGCTTTTACAAGCATTTCTTGCAAAAAATTGAGGAAAATTGGGATTTGAGATCTCAAAATTGTCGTACCAGCATTCACATCTGTACTCCACATTGATTCTAAAGTTCGAGAAGAGCTTACCATTCACAAACCCAAGACAACAACATTAATGATCGATGTTGTCAATAACTACATCGAACTCGAGCGGTCCAAAAAGATTAAATGAAAAGCTCCTCAGTCATTCATACCAACGATGCATTCTTATCGCCACACCCAAAGCTAACGAGCAATGTTGCTATTAAACAGCGTAGACGGACCACCGACAACATCATGAAGAGTGACGGGAAAAGATCGACCTAGCCTAGTCCTGCCTCCTATGACAACCACACTCTCCGCCATTTTACCAGTAATAAAAGGAGATGAGTTATTTCGAGAAGCTCAAGCAATTCCTGATGTCCCAAACAAATCCTTATGCCAGTATCATAATATCCATAGCCATGAGACTGACGACTATTACTCTCTGATAAACATCTTTTACCGTATTATCCTCGCAGGAAGACTCCACGAGTACATAGTTATTGTCCAAAAGTTTCTCGAAGAAGAAACAAAAAGGAAGGAAGCCGAACAGGAGCAAGAACAAGGTCAAGTTCGCCATCTTTATATAATCGAGATTGAGAAGGGAAAGAAGAGAAAGAAAGATGATAAAATCACATCTTGCTGTAAGATAACAACATCAGAAAAATTTGCAAAACTTTTATCCATCTTTAGCAAAGCCAAGCGTCCATATCATATTTCCTTCGAAAACTATGACACCAGCCATGTCAAAAACCCTCATGACGATCTGCTGGTCATAATGCTCAAAGTAGGATAGGACTACTTACACATGCTTCTTGTAGATACGGGAAGTGCAGTGAACGTATTATTCAAAAGAGTTATTGATGTTCTAGGCCTCAAGGATTTGGTTAAAGCTTCGACAACAACTATCACAGGATTTAACGATTCAAAAGAATTAGCCTTGGGTAAAATCACAGGGCCTATTCAAGCAGGACCAGAAACCACATTCGTCAAATTTATTGTCATTGATGTGGAATCAAAATATTTAGGAATCTTAGGAAGGAGTTGGCTCCATTTTATTAAGGCAATACCATCGACATATCATATGGCCTTACGTTTCCCAATAGATTACTGTACTTATGAAATCAAAGGGAGTTAAGCGGCAGTACGAATGTGTGAAAATACCATCACAAACTCTCACACAGTAAAACTTATTAATGTATAGAAGGAGCCACCTCCAGCATTTGAGCAACACGACACTGAAGCGGTTGAATCCAAATAGCTCGATGATCCAGGAAAAAATACCTTTATCGGCTCAAAACTAACATCAAAAGAGAGAGAAACCATGATGCAATGCTTAAAGAGAAATGTTGATGTCTTTGCATGGTCTTTCCAAGAGTTGCCATGCATCAATCCATCGATTGCATGCAACAAGCTCAACCTCCTTCCAGACAGTAATGTCGTCGTACAGAAGCGTCGTAACTTAGACCCTTGTCTTTAATAATCAATCAATGAAAAGATAGATAAACTACTTTACGTCGGATTCATTCGAGAGGCTAAATATCTAAAATGGGTCTTGAATATCATGGCTGTCCCAAAGAAGAACAGGAAAATTAGGGTTTGTGTATATTTTATAGAACCAAACAAATTTATACCAAAAGATAACTTTCCCCATCCTCTGATTCTTCATATCCTCGACTCCGTAGTAGGGCACGAACTTCTTTCGATGATGGATGCAGCTTCAGGAAATAATTAAGTTTCTCTTGCCGAAGAAGACCAAGAAAAGATAACATTTTTTTATGGAAAGAGGTTTCTACTGTTACACAGTTATGCATTTTGGATTAAAAAATATAGGATCCACTTACTAGTAACTCGTCCCTCAAATATTTAAATATCACTTAGGTAAAATCATGGAGGTTTATATCGAGGATTTGATATACAAGAGCTTGAAACAAAAGGATCATTGCGGCAATCTATAAACCATCTTCGACATCCTTTGTTCTTACCGAATGAAACAAAACCCAGCAAAGTGTTAATTTGGTGTCGCATCAGGGAAGTTTCTGGGACATCTAGTTAGTAAGAGGGGAATAGAAATAGACCCAGCGCAAATCAAAGTACTCATGGCAATGCCATCACCACAAACCTAGAAAGATGTACAAAAGATTGTTGATAAGATTGTAACTCTTCACAGGTGTATCTCAAGGTTATCTGACCGATGCAAACTCTCATGCCTATCGACATGAGAGTTACAATCTTATCGATAAAAAAACTTGTTGATAAGATTGTTCATGGGAATCCAGTTCTAATATCCAAGAAATAACCCAAAAAAAAATCTAAACCCTAAACTGTGAATTGGCTTTCCAAGATCTCAAAAGATATTTGGGGCGTCCTCCAATAATAAGTACCCCTGTTGATGGTGAAGTACTGATAATGTACCTATTGACAATTGAAGACTCAATCAGTTCTGTTCTTATTCGGGAAGATGGAGGAGTGGAAAAACCAATCTACTTCATCAACAAAACTTTCATGCCTATTGAAAAAAGATATACAACAATCATAAAGTAGTTGTTAGCCCGGGTTTACAGTTCCCAAAAACTATGACCGTATTTTCAAGCATACCCAATAAAAGTTATCACTAAATTACCCTTCAAACTAGTACTTTCCAAAAATGAGAAATCCTGAAGTATACAACAATGGTCTATTTTCCTAGGAGAATATGATATCTCCTTTGAGCCACAAATATCAATCAAAGGACAAGCAATAGCCGATTTCCTGGAAGACTTTCCCGTCGAAGACCTTGAATGGGAAGAACTCGAAGAAGTACTCGCCGATGACTCAATTACAGAGCCAGATGCGTGGTCCAAAAGTGCAGGATGGAGACTCTTTACAAACAGATCTACGGGACCAAGAGGATCAGGGATTGGCATAGTTCTTGTTACACCATCCAATCACTGAATTAAAAAAGCTATCAAACTTAAATTTTATACAACAAATAATGAAACGGTGTACGAAGCTATCCTATATGGCCTCGAACTCACATTAGCACTCAGAGCATAAGAAATAATTGTTTATGTAGATTTTTTACTCGTGGCCTACCACTACAACAAGACATTCAAAACATCCCGCAAAATAGTTGACTATGATGTGCTAGTCGATGAATAAATGAATAAATTCAAGACAACAACATTTTTTTCTTCTTCCAAGAGCCGAAAACCACAATGCGGATGCACTAGCATACATCGCCGCAATGCTCGAAGACAGTGTGAAGAGAATCCTAGAAATATAGGTACTCCAACATTCTAGTCTCGATACAAGCTATTCCATGCAAATCAAGGTTGCCAAAAATAAAGATCCCGAAGATTGGAGAAAGTCATTTCTTACATACTTCAACTCTAACATCCTCCCAAACCACATGGAAAAAGCTTGGTCCTTGTTAGCAAAATGTCCACGGTTCAAAGTCTAGGTTGGGATACCATACATAATTATTGGGGGAGAACCGCTCATCAAAAGTATTCTACAGCGAGGAGCCCACATCAAAATTAAGGAGCTTCACGAAGGGATCTGTGCCGCACACGTCTCAGATTGATCACTAGCACAAAGATCATTCACACAAGGATTATACTGGCCAAAGATGGGGTAAAATTGCAAAGACTTTGTACAAAAATGCTATAAGTACCAAATCCATGCTCAAGACATCAAAAGCTCAACCCACAATTTATATGTCAGTAATGTCCTATGGCCATTCAAACGATGGGTAATTGACATCATTGGTCTATTCCACCCAGTATCGGGCAACAAAAAGTTTGTTCATGTAGCCATAAACTTCTTTACCAAATGGGTTGAAGTTGTACCACTTTGCCACACTGATGAAAATGAAGTAATCAAGTTCCTCTGATGAAAATGATACAATCCGATAATGTTATACAATTTATTCGTAGCAAATTCCTCAAGTTCTACCACAAATACAAGATCCAACTGACAACTTCGATACCCTATTACCCACAAGGAAATGGTCAAGCAGAAGTTATAAACAAAAGCATCAAGTCAGGGCTACGTAAACGCCTCGATGAAAAGAAAAGAAGATGGGTAGAAGAACTACTCAGCATTTAGTAAGCATACAGAACAGCTCCTCGAACATCTACATGCTGCACACATTTTATAATTACTTTTGGTACCGAAGCTATCATCTCTTCAAACCTCTATATCCTAACTGCAAGAAGAAAAGTCACAGATAAAAAAAATGAATTTGGACTTTTATGTAATCTCAATTGGATCGGAGAAACTCGAGTTCAAGAAATTACACACTTGGGGCGATACCACAACACTTTGACTTACAACAAGAAAGTAAGAATACGAGGATTTGACATCGACGACCTTGTACTTCGACGAATTCAAGATAGTACTCGACCAAAAACTCTAGCAAATTATCAAAAAATTTGGAAGGACCTTATATCGTCAGCGACAAGACCAACAATGGTACCTACTGGTTGATGACTGAGAATGAAGAACAATTCGAGTTCCCATGGAGCACAGCCCATCAGAACATCAGAAGATGTTTTGTCGATAACAGTTGTAATTATTTTTAACTATCCAATAATGGAATTTTTTCTCCCACATCATTACATCATCTTTTCTACATACTCTTTATCGACAAAACTTATACGTATTTTCCCAAATGAGATCTCATATCTTCAACAAATAAGTATTAAATTACAAGACAAACTGTTTAACAATCGTTACTACTTTAACAATTGCATAACTTGCTTGTTTTTTCAATCATGCTAGATATCCCAACGAGGAAAAACATCTGGCCACATTTCTCAAACAATAAAGCCATCACATGGCTATCCTATCTATCTCTACAGATCAAATTGGAAGAAGTAAAGATCTAACACACATGTTATAGATAGTATGTCATATTGCTGAACATCTCGATTCACAACATTTAACATATTTTTCTAAGAAATGTTATGCATTACTATCGATTACTTTGTTGTCAAATACTATACTTCCAAACACATCATTCGATAAAGTTACTTAAAAAAAGCAAAATTAAAAAGAGTAAATTATCAAATATCCACGAAATTGTCACGGCCCCATTGACCAATTCTATAAAAAAATCTAATTAAAATAAATAAATTAACTTCTACTATTTCAACTCTCAATGGGATGAGTTATGCAAACATCCTTAAATGGCAAACCAGGAGTAAGGTTATCCAACACTTCTTCTGGAACTGTACCATCGGATAGAGCAGACATAGGTACCTTGGGCACTTCATCCTCAGCATCTGAATCAGAAAAGATCACCACAACAGTCACAGCCAATCCTTTGTAAGAATCCTTTTTCTCATCCATCTCCTAAAATTCTGCAGAGAAATTGGCCTTCATATGCTTGAGAGAATGAATGTTGATTCGATCTGCCTCTGCCTCTGCTTATCAAGGATTTTGGGATGCTCTACCTCCATCGACCTGTGGGAAAATGAGATTTGTTCCTGCACATTGTCCACAAAGTTGGACTTTTGTAGGGTCAGTGCCTCTTATCTCTCCCTGACCAGGTTAGCCCTTACCTACTCGACCTCCTTCATCTTCTCTATTTCCCAAGCCTTTTTCACCTTCGCAGCTCCCAGCTTCAGGTTCTCCACCTTTACCTCCAAGCTTTCCCCCTCCTGGACCAACTCCCCTTTCTCCTTGACGAGCCCCTTTCCAATGTTTTTATAAACAAGGAGTTTATCCACCAAAGCCTCAGTACCAAGAAGACGAGACTTCCCTTCGGCCATTAACATTTTGATTTGCATAATAGTCATAATGTGAGTTCTCGATTGAGGAACAAATTCCCTTAGTCGAAACAAAGAATGAAAATTTCTAACCTTATTCATTGTTTTGTGCCTCAATGGTCTGTAGGCCTCAATATCAGAATCTTCAAGGTTCTTAACAACCTTGGCCTTTACCTTGCTAGGATAACTATTCTTCCCAGCAACAGCCTTCTAAGGTACCGTAACAGTGGCCTTTGAGGCACTAGGAAGCCCTAATTCAACTTCCCCATCCTTCTGTCGAACCAACCTCTTCGATGGCTGTGTAGGGGGAGTAGGACGGTTGGCAGCTCTCTTATTCTTCTTGGCGATGGTCCCACTCAACAAAGCCTCCTTCTCTGCCACAACTGAATCAGTGGTGTACTCACTGAGAGCAGGATTCTCAAGTGGGATACTAGCATCAGCTGCCCATTTGTTCTTCACGGACATCTTTCCATTGTTAAGTGGGATATCTGATCCTTTAGTTTGAGATCTTTTAATAGCAGCTTCTTGGGATAGACCTTCGACCTTCTCTTGATTAGTTACCAGAGAGTCGAGTTAACCGTAGTAATTGGTCTTTATGTCGCACAACTTCTCCTGGATCTTTGAATTTCTATCGACCTCCTTCAGAGCTGCACGAAGACAAAACAAGAGATAATTAACACAATGCCCAATAGTAAGCAAGTCAGAAATTTAACTTACATGTTACCTAGAGACACACCTAGATGGATGCACTTCGCTTTTAGAGGCTCTTCTAGATCTTTCTGGTCAAATTCATAATTTCCAGATTCAAGGAGGCAATCGGCAAAGTATTGCCCCCCTGTAGACACCATCTCATAAAGTATAGGCATCTTCAAAAACCTCGCTAAGTACCTATAACCCACTTTTTATGGATTTTATTTGAGTGTGTAATACATACAGAGATCGTCAACACTTATCAACTCTTTCCCCTTCTCCCATAACTGACAGTTTATCACCCCCACAACCCTAAAATGATCGTACACATTTGGATTGAACTGCCCAGGGGCAACATTAAAGAAATTTAAAAAAAATTATGAGCAGCTTGAAGAGGAAGCTTCAACCCCTTCTTTATCTAATCTCGATGCACAAGTATACCATTCAGTGGGATATCTTGATCAGTCATTTCCTAATGCTACACCTCCATCCTAATATCTTCGGGGATACCATAATTTGAGTTGAAGATCAGTATTTCAGTGGTCTCTGGAGCCTCCCCATAACACTCAATATCATCATCTTCCACAACTTCTGCCTTCTCTCCTTCCCCACCCCCACTGGTACACCCTTCTCGATCACTTTCCTGCGGCTCATGATCCATATCGGTATCTATCCTCTCCTAATCTGTAACCTTGATGGGCTAAGCCTCCAAATTATACCGATTCATACTGGAAACTTCAACACTATTTTGCCCCACCCTATACCTATAACCCAATTCTTAAATTCAAGTGGTTACATCAATCACTAATGGTTCTAAGAAAACAAGGTTATCAAAAATTCCCTCTCTATCCGCATCATGACAGTTTGCATTTTGGATTGGTTCAACCATTTTTTAACCTAAAAATCATATCCCTTTTTTGCGTTAGTAAAATACATACCTTATACATTATTCTATGTTCATATGATGATATAAATACGGTTGCCGAGTATTACTCTCCAAGCACTCATCCTATCTATTACTATCATTCCTTCGACATTATTATGTCAGTTATTGACACAACTTTCCTATAATTTGGTTAAGTTATAACTTCAATATCTTATAGTATCGAGAACAACTTACTTTTTGTACTAAATTTTTATTGAAGTTTATACAGGATTCACAGAGCTTCTGGAAGATGTTTCGCCAGCCATCCTTATTCCTGTCAAAAAATAGCCAAATCCAAAAAATTAGATTTTGCATTCTCTTCGGCATAAAATCCGGCACAAATCAGAAGGAAATCAAGAACACCGTCTCCATAAATTCTACATCTCCCACAAGACATAATCTTAACGAAAGTAACCCCGAGTCCCACACTAACACCAATATTGCCCGAATCTCTTCCTCTCCAGATCTCACTTCCAACAACGCCAAACCCACAGCCTCACATCACCCATACCACGGAACCACTACATGACATCAACACATTCGCCGTATCATCTCTCAATTGCAAAAAATTGAAAATACACCCTAACTCGAATTCTCAAATAATCACTCCCTATATTCAAATTCACTCATACAATCAACTCATACACCCATTATCTACAATGGGTTTCAAGCAAATAACGCTGCAAACATCAAAAAGAAGGGAAATCACAACAAAAATTGTCAAAACAAAAAAATATCGACCTTGGATTCGTGTAGCTTCCAAATCCCTCTCTTTTGCGTGTTTAGCCTTCTTAATAAGAACATAAATCTCCTCAGTACCAATGGTGGACAGAGAAACAAGGGAAGAACCAAACGAATCATGGCTCAAAGATTTTTTTAGAATCAGTGGAGTATGAACAATCGCCAACCACAAAAGAATTTTTAGGGCCCACACGACTGTTCATCCCACCCCTTTGAGACCATTCGATTAGCCGAGCGTAACGCCTAGCACATCTCTTCTCAAAATCTTTTAACCTTCGCCTCCTAAGAGCTAGCAAGCATTTGCACTAGTGCTCCAAGCTGTCCATATACCCCTCTATCTCCTCTATTATATCCGTATTTACCAAGGCCGCGCTTATGTTAATAAAAAGCGATTGTACCTCCAATTCCTTATAGCTCAAAACATCACCTACAAGAGCACACCTAGCCATTGTTCTTAAAACACCTAAAACACATCTTTTCTTTTTATTCACCTCCTATTCTCATGGGACAGTTATAACCACAATTCAAAATTCAAAAAATATTCGACAATACAACTACCCACACATCGAGCAAAAATAACGATTCAATATTCAAATAATCCTATTATTAATCATTGAGAGCATTACATAACATGTTCACATATAGTTACACTTAAAGCAAGGAACATGGTCCACTTGACTACATGGGATCAACAGTCCTCTAACAACAACAATGCCCTCCTGCCTAATTTCATCCACTACCATGAGCCTCATAATATCACGACATTCATCAGCTTCCCAAATTTCATCTGCGAAGATACCGTACCAAAACCAACGATCAATCTCAACCTCAATTTTTTTTGTTGACATACCTATAATATCTAGCACCCCTATACCAAGCAACTCATTGGCCTCCAACAAACACCAAAAGTATCGTTTCTCCACTTCAGCTATCTTAATAGCTAGACGACCTTCCTCCGCATCTTTCTGAGAGCGTGAACGAGTCCTCACCATTGCAAGCAAACTTATGCCAATCTTCAAATAGGACTTGCGTCATTATAGAAGGAGATCTTGAAGCTCCTAACCAACATATATCCTCGCCCTATGATCATGCTGCGGATAAGGGAATCTAACGCTCCAAATATTTTCGGGACAACTCATCCTGGAGATATTTTCCATTCAGACCACAAGTATTCGAGCAACAAAACATGCTCGAGAAGACATAGATTATCAACATACAAAGTTTGAGAAACTATCATAATTTGAGCTACAACCTACACCTTACAAACAGGTCGATGCAAAATCAGAAAGATAGATAAAATAATTTATTTCACAAAGTACTGATTACAAATTCATTTATTTTTTTACTATAACTAGTTACAACCAAGGAACCCAATGGTCCGTAAGCGCCTCTTCATCCTTCATCAACGCAATAGCATGGTTCTGCAGACTACCAATACGCTCCGAACCCTTTAGAATTACGGAATGTAACTCATAATGGTAAACATAATCCTCTTTTGCCGCCTTAGCCTCCACCTCGCTCATCCCCTCATAGTTTGGCTCCATCTGTACCAGCGTCCGACCAGACATGCACCGTTTGCCAAAATACCGTTTAAGCAACTCCCAATACTTTTCATGCACACAGTTGCGAAATGCCTCATCACGAAGCTGAGCCCTCGTCTTCACCGTCTTACCAAAAGGAGCAAATGACCTCCTCAAGTACACACAAGGAGTATTTAAATGATTAACTCCAATAAATTACAACTCCCAAGAGTCAAAGACAACAATTACTATCTATTGAAACTTTGACAACCCGGTCAACCAACCTCCTAGGAAACTGCTCCTGGGCACTACGCAGTTCACACATCTCAATTCGAGAACCCTATTTTAAATTGATACAGTTTTCTTCTCGGCACATCAAGTAATTATATTGAGAATGGGGCAATTATAGTAGCATATTCCCCAGATTCGATAAAGAATAGCCATCAGAACTTAGTCAAAAGAACATGATCATTCGAGAAGATATTGTGGTAGCATACTCCCAAGATTCGGCAAGGAGAAGCTAGCAAAACCAATTCAAAAATATTCTATCATTCGAGATGATGTTATATCTGCAACTTCAGATCTCGACCTACTACAGTAGCTATTACGCTTGGTCAAATAGAGCCATTACAAGAAGATCCGTGAAGTTCACCCACTACCCACCAAAATAAGAAACTATTTATTTTATAACTGCTTGTTTCCATTATAAATACAGGCAGAGCATATGTTAATCGGATCCGAGACTCTACTATTCTTCTATCATTCACATCCTTATTATCCAATAGTAATTGTAATAACTAACACAAAGTAGATATTATTACTAAATCCTCCTCGAGGTCGCAGTTTTTCTTAGGTTTTACTGTATTTCCATGTAAAATCTATTATATTTTAGTAACGAATTGCAATCTCCTTACAGAAATATTGGCGAGGTTTACCATTTAAGAAATACACCATTACAGGCTCATCATCCGCTGTCATACCGGTAGATGACACCTCCTTTAGTACAGAACCATCTAGATCATATGAAGATGCATCAATCTCCATCCGCTGTAAAATCTGGCTTGTTATCATCTCTTCGTGCTCATAGACTTATGACTTCATCATAGAAGTCTCATCAAAGGTGATATCCCAGCTAAGAATAATCTTCCGATCTTTTGTATACCATAACTTGTAACCTTTTACCCCTTTTTTAACCGGAAAAATGGTTTTCCTTTCCCGAGAATCCAACTTAACATCTTTGACATGATAGTATGTCGGACACCCAAAAATATGAATAAAATCATAATCTGTAGTAAGTTCTTCTGACCAGGCTTCCATTGGTGTTTTACCTTCAATTGTAGCTGAAGATAATCTATTAACGAGGTAGCATGCATATGTCAAAGCCTCGGCCCAAAACACTTTGCCAAACCCTGAATTAGACAACATACACCGTACCTTCTCCAACAAAGTATGATTCATGCGTTCTGTTACCCCCATTTTGTTGCAATGTCTCCCTAACGGTGAAATGTCAAATAATCCCCTCATCTTGACTTACTTACAAGAACGGATCACTTCTTCACTCTCCACCATTATCTGAATGGAGCAATTTGATCTTTCTACCAGTTTTAGTTTCTATCAACTTCCACCTCATAAATATTTTTAGGACTTCATCCTTTCTTCTCATGGTATATGCCCATACACGTCTAGAAATATCATTAACAAATAACATAAAATAATGTTTACCTCCAAGTGTTACATTTTCGGAGGGTCCCCATACATCTGAATGAACATAGTCAAGGATTTTGCAACTTCAAAGGATAACCGTGCCAAACTTTACCCTTGTCTGCTTGCCCACAACACAATATTCACAGAAATCTAACTTGTATGCCTTAGCACCTTTTAATAGCCCTTGATTCGTAAGAACTCTTAAGGTCTTCTCCCCTGTATACACCAAACACATATGACATAGTCTAGTAGTATATCTGGAAGTATTCTCTACACTTCCCGCAGTAGCAACATCCCTAAAATAGTTGTACCATCTAAATAGGCTTCTTCTTTGACCCTTCAAAATCACCATTGCTCCCTTAAGAACCTTCTTAAAATCATTTTTAGACACAACCTTGTAGTCTTTCGCTTCAAGTAAACTAGTTGAGATAATATTCTTCTTCATTGTTAGAATATACCGAACCTCTTCAATTTTTTTAACCAAACCATTGTACAAATTAAGATGAATGGTACCTATCCCCATTATGTGATAGGAATCATAATTTCCCATCAATACAACTCCACCTTCTAGCTTTATAAAACTTGAAAAATAACCCCTTTCGGAAAAATATGATAAGTAGCACCTAAATCCATAATCTATTGTTTGGATCAATAATGCATGCACTAGATGATATAGTTAAAGAAAAGTCTGAATCATTACCTTCACTTACCTTACATTCATGAGCAACATTTACTAAAGAGCCAACTTTCCCATATTTTTTATTCTTTAGAAGCGTAGGATACTCATTCTTCCAATGTCCCCATCCCCTTACAAAACACACATTGGTCTTTTCCTAAATTGTTGCGATTAGCATTGTGACATCTCGACTTCGATCAAGAGTTGTAATTACTAAAATTCTTCTTGTCTGTAGACCTTTCTCATGCCATCAACACCTTAGACGTTGACTTGTCAAAATCACGTTAATAATTTTTTCTGTACTCATGATTCGCCACCGCCATAGTCATATCCGAGTATTGCAAAAAACTCTTCCCATAGGTAATCATTGTAACGAAGTGTTCATACTCTTCAGGAAGTAAGTTTAAAAACAATAGAAGTTTATTCTCATCACCAGAAAGCTCTTCTAGATTCGCCAAGTTGGCCAGTAACTTGGTGAAATCGTTCAATTGCTCTAACAGAGAAATCTCTTGTCTTATCGTGAAGCGATAAAGCTTCCTCTTCAAATGGATTTGATTTTGGATGTTCTTCGCCAAATACTTCTCCTCAATAATCATTCACTGAGGTTTTATTCATTACAAGGTAATGTCTTGAGCTAGGCATGACCTAGTTTGACCGCATGCCCTTTTATTAATTTTCTTCTAAACACTCTTTTCTACCTCTTCGGGTTTGTCTTCCAACACTTCATGTAATCTTGTTGACTAAGCACATTAGTAACTTTGCATCACCATATGCCAAAGTTATTTGTGCCATTAAATTTCACAACTTTAATTTTGGCATTGTTAAACATAAACGTTGTGCAAATCCATATAGGCGCCGTTGAAGAACTTGGTTCATCTTCTACCATTGTTTCCCAATTTTTATGCACTAATTAAATAAAAAACAAAGCGAAATCGAGACAAGACGTTACCTCAAATTTTGAGAACTACCGAGGATACAACCTCACTATGATACCAAATGCTATGGTGTACCGCAGAAGTCGACCACCGATTCGATACAATTAAAGATGAATAAACTAAAAGAATAAACACAATCACATGAGAACATACATTTACTGTGGTTCGGCAAATTGCCTACGTGATCTGCACAAAATCGAAAGAGAGTTTTATTTAATGATCTGAGGTTACAATCACTCAAACACAATCACACGAGAAACATTACAATTGAGTTTTACAATTGATTTGCAAAGTTTGAGTGATTCAAGCTTTAAAGGTTTGGTGTATTATCCGAGGTGAGGCGTTGCGAGAATAAAAGGGCATTGCGAGAATGAGGAATCGACTGCGAGGAGTTCAATTAGAAGAGAGGTAACCACGAGATGCTTATCGAGTATGTAAGTTATTGAATACTTGTAATTTGATTTCAATAGTGGATTGTTTAGCAGTCGGGTGATTCGACATCGACCTGTGGGTTTTTATCTTGAGAAAGGTTTCCCGCAGGGTTAAAATTGCCTGCCCTTATCTTTTAATTTCCAACTGCTTGCTTGATATTAAATAATTGGACCAATTGGAACTAGGTTAAGCTTGGACCATTAATTCAGAGGAATTATGACCTATCGATTTAGACCTAATTTATTCAAAATTAGTTTGTCTTAAGCATCTAGGAATTTCAATTGGTATCAGAGTGGTCATGCTTCGAGGATTAACAACCTGAGCGTGGATCTTGGCTTAATTGCTTGAGAATAATGGATTCCGAAAGATTTAGAGGTCCAATAAATTTTCTGCCCCTCTTCGATGGCAAAGACTATCCTTATTGGAAGGTCTGAATGGTTGCATACTTACAATCACTCGGAGAAGATGTCTGGAATGCAATCGAGGATGGATGAACGCGCCCTACCATGATAGGTGATAAATCTGAAGAGGTCTTTAAGCCTAAGAATAAATTGTATAAGGATGAAAAGGAAGCTGCTGGTTATAATAATAAGGGTCGCAATGCTATTTTCATGGCTGTAAGCCCAAGTGAGTTTCGACACATATCCGTTTGTTTCACTTTGAAATAAGCTTGGGACATATTAGTTTAAACTCATGAAGGCGATGAGAAAGTTAAGGAAGGAAAATTGCAAATTCCCACCTCAAAATTCAAGAATATTCGAATGGATGAGAATAAACCATTTGGCAAGTTCTATGCGAGACTAAGTGACATTGTCAATACTAGTACCGCATTAGGTGCAGCTTACTCGGATGTTCAAATTATTCGCAAAATACTAAGATCCCTTCCTAAGATCTTTAGATCCAGACATGATGTTATAGAGAAAGCTCAGGATCTTAAGAAAATGAAACAAGATACATTAGCTAGTAAATTGTGAACTTTTGAACTCGAGTTGAAAATGGAAAACCCTGAGAAGAACAAAAGTATTACTTTTAAATCTTAATCTTACTCCTCTTCTTCTAAGGGTACCATAGAAGCTGATAACTCATCTGATTCAAATAATGATGATGGGTCCGATATGGATTCACAGATTGCCTCTATAAATCACCAGCTTAAAAACCTTGTAAAATAACGCCAATTTTAAAAGCAAGGGCAATCGGTGAATCACAAGTCACAAACTCGTGATCAATATAAAGTGAATAACTGGCAGACCAACCTTGACACTAGCCTAAGTCAAATTGAATGTTATAAGTGTCATAAGCTTGTTCATTATGCTCATAGCTGTCCCAATAAGAAATTTGGGACCAATCGTAAAACTATGAATATTAGAGTTACTTGGGATGACAGGGATGATGAGTATAATAACAATGAGAGTCATCCCCAAGTAGTTGATAACAAAAATTATCTTGCATATCATGCTTTTCTTAATTATGGCAATAATAACTTTAGCATTTTTGAACTTGAAAATTCTGATAAAAATCAGAGTAATCAAGAACAAAATGAGTTTGAGGACCCGTATCTTGAGGACTTGTATGCTCAGACTCTCGCCAAATGTATGAAACTTGGTAAACTTAACAAATTCTTGAAATACCATGTTAATACACTTACGTGCAAACTTCAAGACAAAACTAGAAGTACAAGTCATGAGATAGAGGTACTTGAGAATGAGAAGTAAGGCCTTCATGATAAAGTTGTATTTTTAAAAAAAGAAGTTAATGATGTAAAGGAGAAAATAAAATCAACTTTGGACGAACTTCATTCAACCAAGCTTGATGTAGTTCTATCTCAGCAGAAACTTAAGAAGTTCTGTCATGGGGCCAGGAACATTGATAAAATATTATGTATGGGAAAGACGAATAATGATAAAAGGGGTCTAGGATATGAGGAACCTCTCCGTAATACTAAGATTCCTCAAATCACTAAGTTTGTGAAAGCAACTACTTCTACTTCGGTGCCCAAACATAACATGATATCCACTACTCATAAGCACGCCAAACGGGTCTCTTACTCCCATATTTATTATTGTAGTATATGTGGTCGAAAGGGATATCTTGCGTCTTATTGTAGATTTGTTGGACCCTATCAGCCATATGTTCAACCTTTTAATGGACAAAAATATAAGTCATATATGAGTTTTTCTAATGTGAAAAGTGAGAATTTAAGTAGGTGGGTTGCTCCAGAAACATTACCTCGAAAGGTGATTCGTGCAGAGTTTGGGAGCAAAAGGATGACTTGTCGCCATAAATAAGATAATGAATCAAAACTGAGATGGGTTATCAGTATGCTCCAGTGTTTAAGCATGTTTTTTGCCCTATCTCTCAGTTGGGTTTTGTTTTTTTTTTGTTTTTTTGAGGATAGTAGGATATTATTCTGGTCCTTTTTCTGTACTTTATACTTTAGAAGCTTTTGTCTCTGGAATATTCTTGCTCGACTTGGACTATGCATTTGTTTTATATTCATTTATGAGATAATTATTTGGTAAAATCTTAACTCACAACAGTCAGTGATTCTCTCGTTTAAACTAAAAGCTCATCGTGAGTTAAACCATGTAAGGTTAACTGTAGAGACTTCATACCTAATGTTATGTAAGAATCTGATCTTATTTATTAGCTTCGAGTGTTATGATATTTACTCTTCTGTTGATCTTGTTGTTTTTGATCTCATTTTATTTCCTTACTCAATTGTCCAATGGTAACATCAAAGTCAAGTTTTACTAGTAAAACTTTCCTATTTTTATTCGAGGCAAAAAAGTGATGGTGTCCAACCGAAGATGTGATAATAGGCATTTTTTTATCTCTCCCATTGTTGGCCTTCGCTATTTTTAACCTTTTTTTTTCACTTGCAGCCCTTTGTACCTTGAAATATGTTTTTCATTTTTCTACCCAAATTCTTTATTCTTATACCCATATGTTCTGAGACTATTAAATGAGAAGAAAAAGAAAAAGGAGAAAAAGAAAAATATGTATGATTTATGGGGGAAAGGTGAATCGAAGAATACTATAAGTGCCCAAAAGAACTTTTTATTATCTCAATCAGTGTTATAAAATAAAAGAGAAAAAAAAAAAAAAAAAAAAAAAAAAAAAAAAAAAAAAAAAAAGGAAAAACAAGAGGAAAGGGAAATGAAAGGGTATTTTTGTTGTGTGTACTCAAGAAGATAGAGTGAAAGAAGGTGAAGTTATTTTAATGTAAGATGGAGCTAGTATAATTGTAGTCTCAGAATGCCAACAAAACACCTACTCCGTCATAAGCCTACCCATGCCTACATTATAAATTATTCAAAGACCAATTAGATCTTGAGTTAGGCACTGTCAATATTAGTGGAGATTAGAGATAAAGAGTTTATATTAGTTTTAACTTGACACCATTAATAATAAATGAGATTCCTTTCCATGAGATCTTCCAGCTCACAGTGCGTCATTTTTGATGAGATATAATTTTTTACTTGTTTTTTATTCATATTCATATCTCACACAGAGTGCTTGCTAGTCAATTCACTGTGATTTTGAGTAACCATCATGAGAGGCCTAAGTTGAAACAACTTTCCAATAGAGTATTCTAACCGTGGCTGAGTAATATGTTGAAAACTGGGTATCTAATTGACTATGCACACACACACACCAAGTAATTCATTTAGTAATTATTTTATAACACATTGGCTATGTTAACTCATTTGAATATTTTAGATTCATTGCCTTACTATCATGCCTTGTGTTTAGGGGGAGTGTTGTCTTCTTTTGCTTATTTCTTTTAGAGACACTCCCCGTGTGTATTTTTTATGGGGGTTACCATGATTTTGAGGGGAAGATGCACATTATTTTGAGGGAGAGATGCACATTTTTTTAGGTTTGGTGGATTAGTATTTTCCAAACTATATGCTCATTTTGTTTAGTTTGACATTTTGAGTATGCTATCAGTCTATCTTTTCTATGTTTAACTCGTTCTGTGACTGTTCTATATTTTGTTCTATTAGTTTGCTTCTCCTTTGATATGTTATTTACCTTTTATTCATCTATGCCAAAAAGGTGAGAGATGATCCTGACAGGTAAGTTAGGTAAGTTATGTTCTTTTTCTCTAGATCCCTTATATTATTTGAATGGTTATGTGATGTATCTTGCTTAGTGTGCAGGGATTCCAGAGTATATGATATATAAGATGAAAGTGGAGCTTTGAGCATGAATGTCCAGTGATTGAGTCAGTCCATAGAGTTGTATTTTTTATTTCTTATAGTTAGTTCTGGTTTTGACACGAAATGAACCAAAGGGGGAGATTGAAACATCTATAGTTGAAGTTTGTTTCATTCTGTATCTAGTTTAGATGTTAACATTATCTCGTGGTTACTCGTCGTCAGGGATTGCACCTTGAGCGACTACAGCTGGACAGGTATTGAACAGGTAAGTGGGTTTCTAACTCCTTGTTCTATAATATCAAGCCCTAGGTATGTTTTTTAAGACAACAAAACATCTATTTGAATATATTTCATTTTATATTCGAATAGATTTCTGGGAACATTTCTATTCGAATAGAATTTATTCCGTTTGAATAAAATGCCTCAGGCAGTTTTTTATTCGAATAGAATAAATTTTATTCGAATAAATTGGCTCAACCTGCTTCTTCATGTTTTTTTTATTCGAATAGATTTCTTTTTATTCGAATAGATTTTAAATCTATTCGAATAGAGACCGTGATTTCTATTTTCTAATAAAAGATAACTTTCATTTTTTCAAAACTTACTTCTTGAAAAACCTATTTTTCTACGGCTTATTTTTTAGAGTGAGGAGAGATTGTTCTTGAGAGGTTTAAATCACTCAAATCTTGATTTTAACTATAAGATGAAAGTGGAGCTTTGAGTATGGATGTTTAGTGATTGAGTCAGTCCATCGAGTTGCATTTTTATCTCTTATAGTTCTTGTTTTGACACGAAATAAACCAAAGGGGGAGATTGAAACATCCATAGTTAGAGTTTGATTCATTCCGTATCTACTTTAAATGTCAACATTATCTCGTGGATACTCATCGTCAGAGATTGTACCTTGAGCGACTATAGCTAGACTAACACTGAACAGGCAAGTGAGTTTCTAACTTCTTACTCTATAATATCAAGCCCTATGTATTTTTACAGAGTATAGAAAAAGTAATAAGTATGTTTTTTAAGATAATAGAACTTCTATTCGAATAGATTCCATTTTCTATTGGAAAAGAACTTGGAACATTTTTATTCGAATAGATTTTATTGTATTCGAATAAAATACCTCAGGTTGTTTTTTATTCGAATAGATTCTTTTTTATTCGAAAAGATTGGCTCAGCCTATTTTCTTTGTTTTCTTTTTATTCGAATAGATTGGTTCAGTCTTATTTTTATTCGAATACATTTAATTCTATTCGAACAAAGAATGCAATTTCTATTTTCCTATAAAAGATAATTTTCCTTTTTTCAGAACTCACCTCTTTCAAAACCTATTTTTTTAGAGCATGATATTTAGAGAGAGGAAAGATTTTAACGATCAATTCAACAAGTAAAACTCAAATTAAATCAATCAGAGAGATTTAGAAAACCTAATCATTGATTTGCTAAGTTTGAGCGATTCAAGCTTTGAAGCTTTGGCAAGTTATCCAAGGCGAGGCATTGCAAGAACGGAAGGGCGTTGTGGGAACGAGGAATCCACTGCGAGGAGTTCAATTAAAAGAGAGGTAACCACGGGAAATGCTTATCGATTCTGTAAGTAATTGAATACTTGTAATTTGATTTCAATATAAAATTGTTTAGCTGTCGGGTGGTTCGACAGCGACCTGTGGACTTTTGTCCTGAGAAAGGTTTCCCACAGGGTTAAAATTACTTGCCCTTGTCTTTTAATTTCCAACTGCTTGCTTGACATTAGATAATTGGACCAATTTGAATTAGGTTAAGCTTAGACCATTAATTCAGAGCAATTAGAGCCTATCGATTTAGACCTAATTTATTCGAAATTGGTTAGTCTCAAGCATCTTGGAATTTCACTAGCCACCGAATTCATTCGAATGTCTATCAGGATCATTCGAACGGTAATGGGAAACTCTATTTTTAAGATGGTTTTGGAGCCACATGTTGGCCTTAAGATTTGAGCGACTGTAATTATATTCCCCTAGTATATAAAGGGGAACTTAGGTTTCTTTGTAAGCTAATCCTTTGGTGAGATCTATTTGAAAGGAAATCCTTGAGAGAACCTCTAATTGCTTGAGTGGTTGTAACTTTGGGATCTTGAAAAAACTATATCTCTCTCTTTCTTGAACGGTGGACATAGGTAATTTGCCAACCACCTTAAACTTGTGTATTGTGTATTTCCTTGATTGTTGCTTATTCATTGCTAACAAAATTGATTTAGAGTTTCGGCTTCCGGGCTTGCGACTCAACAATTGGTGTCAGAGCAAGGTCAATTCCTCAGTGGTACGCGAATTTGAGGTAACTTAAGGTTTCTCAATTTCAATTTTGTTTTGGATTTGGTTAGTTCATGAAAATTGGGGGAAATATGGGAAATGTAGTTGAATCGAGTTCTTCGTCCCCAAAAAGATATATAACGGTGATGATCAACAATACAAAGATTGAAGTTGAGAAATTCAACGGTACAAATAACTTTGGCATGTGGCGATACGAGGTTATTAATGTCCGAAGTCAACAACACTTAAACGAGATAATGGAGGATAAGCCAGATGACATAGAGGAGAATGTATGGAGAAAGATGAACAAAAGGGCTTGTGGCCAAATTTGTTCTTGTCTTGCTCAATACATTAAGTACCTTGTGATAAATAAAACTTCTGCAAAAGAAATTTAAAGGATTCTAAAGGAGTAGTACTTGGTAAAGAGTATCCAAAATCGGTTCCACTTGAAGATGAAACTTTACTACTTCACTGTGAGGCAAGGGATTACTATGTCAAAGCATTTGAATGACTTTACCAAGTTGATAGCCGACTTGGCAAATCTTGAAGAGATAGTTGGGGATGAAGAAAAGGCACTCTTGTTCTTGAACTCACTTCTGGATGAATTTGAGTACTTCGTTACGATGATAACTTATGGAAAAATTCATTTAAATACACGGATGTGACTACGGCCGTTAAAAATCATGAGTACCGAAGGAAAGAGAAACGCGAGACCAATCTATATCCAAAGTATTAATGGTTTGAGGATAATCTTCGAATAAGAAGAAGCCGATTGGTAACAACTCTCGGTCGAAATCGAGAGGTCGTGGTAAAAACCAAAATAACTTGGGAAAGGACCAATGCGTGTTTTGCAGGGAAATGGGTCATTGGAAAAATGAATGTCCCATGCTTCTTATGAACAAGAAAGGGGGGAAAATGGGCTCTTTTATGAATGTGGATCTTCTGTGAATGTGGATCAAGACACGACAATGGGAGGTAATGATTCTGATTTCTCTATTACTAATCTAGTGCATGTGTTATTGATACAAAAGAATGGATTTTAGATTTGGGTGCTACTTATTGCATTTATCCCAAAAGGGGTTGATTTTCTAGTTTAAAAATACTAGAAGGTAGAGCGGTGTTGATGAGAAATGATAATCTTTGCCGCATCATGGGGATAGGTACCATTCAACTAAAGTTGTACAATGGGTTGGTTAAAGATATTGATGAGGTTTGGTATATTCCGACAATGAGGAAGAATATTATCTCTACTTGTCTACTTGAAGAAAATGGCTACAAGGTTGTGCTTGAGAATGGGGTGAAAAAGGTTCTTAAGGAAGCCATGGTTGTATTGAAGGGCCATAGGAGAGGTAACAACTTATACTATTTAGATGGTACAGCTGCTATTGGTAAGGATTATACTGCGGGAAGGGGGAGACCACTTCCAAAGATACTACACAGTTATGGAACATACGTTTGGTGCATACGGGAGAAAAGTCTTTGAGAGTTCTCGCGAACCAAGGGTAAATTGAATTTTTGTGAACACTATATTTTGGGTAAGCAGACAAGGGTTAAGTTTGATACTGCAATCCACCGTACTCGTAGAACCCTTGATTATGTTTACTCTAATGTTTGGGGACCCTCCAAGAATGTATCGATAGGGGGGAAACATTATTTTATGTCTTTTGTAGATGACTTTTCTAGGTACGTATGGGTATACACTATGAGGAGGAAGGATAAAGTCCTAAAAATTTTCATGACATGAAAGAAGTTGATTGAGACTCGGACTGGCAAAAAAGATCAAGTCGCTCCATTCGGATAATTGTGGGGAGTACACGAGTGATGCATTCATCCAAGTATGTCGGGATGAGGGAATAGTTCAACACTTCACGATTAGAGAGACACTGCAATAAAACGGGGTAGCTGAGGGCATGAACCGTACTTTGCTGGAGAAGTGTGGCGCGTGTTGTCCAATTCTGGGTTGAACAAGGCATTTTGGGTTAAGGCTTTGATATATGTATGTTATCCCATTAATAGGTTGCCTTCGGCCGTAATTAAGGGTAAAATGCCAATGAAAGCTTGATCGGGAGAACTTGCTGCAGATTAAGATACTCTTTGTATATTTGGGTATCTGACATACTATCATATTAAGGATGGTAAGTTATATCCATGAGCAAGGAAGGCCATTTTTATAGGTAAGAATAAGGGTGTAAAAGGCTACAAGTTATGTGATTCGAGAGACCGAAGATCATTCTAAGCAGAGATATCACTTTTGATGAGACTTCTATGATGAAGTCACATGGCTTTGAGCACACAGAAGAGACGACCAGTAATGTATTGCAGTAGGTGGAGATTGATGCGTCTTCATATTGGCCAGAGAGTTTCGTACTAAAGGGGTATCATCAACCGGTATGACAATGGGTGATGAGCCACTAGTTCATGTTCCAAATAATGAAGATGCGGATGAAGGTGGAGTATTTGGTAGTACAGATGAAGAGATTCTGGTGATGGAGTCAATCGCAACGAGTAAACTAAATAGGGATGTAAGTAAACTGAGTTGTCTTACAAAGGATACGGTGCTTCCAAAGGTGAAGGCCATGGTAGCCTATGCACTTCCGTTCGTTGAAGAGGGTGTTCCTTCCACCTATAAGAGAGTTATTTATGGTTCCGAGGCTAAGCATTGGGAGGAGGCGATGAAGGAAGAGATGTATTCTCATTTTAAGTATGGAACTTGGGAACTTTTGAAGTTACCGAAGGGAAAGAAGGCGATAGGTTGTAAATTGGTCTACACAAAGAAACAAGGATCTCTTGAATATGCAAATGCTTCAAGGAAAGACTCGTAGCCAAAGGAAATGCTTAAAGGGAGGGGATAGATTACATTAAATCTTTTTCTACAGTGGTGAAATACTCCTCCATTCGTATCCTATTGGCCTTGGTAGCACAATTTGATTTGGAATTGCAACAACTAGATGTTAAGATGGTGTTTTTACATGGGTATTTGAAAGAAGAGATCTATATGACTCAACCGAGTGGGTTTAAAGTTGTAGGGATGGAACACTACGTGTGTAAGCTAAAAAGGTCGTTGTACAGTTTAAAGTAGTCTCCAAGACAATGATACAAACGGTTTGATCAGTTTATGACTGGGCAGAAGTACAAGCGGAGTTATTATGACCGTTGAGTCTACTTACGCAAACTACGTGACGAGTCCTTTATTTACTTGCTTTTGTATGTGGATGATATGCTTATTGTGTGTAAACACAAAAGCGAGATTGATAAGCTAAAAAAGTAAATGGGTGAAGAATTTGAAATGAAGAATCTTGGTGATGCGAAAAAGATTCTTGGTATGGATATTCACAAAGATAAAGAGAATGGAATGGCGTCTCTCTCTTAGATAACGTATATGAGGAAGGTACTTCAGAGATTTGGTATTGATGGGAACATAAAATCTGTAAGTACTCCTCTTGCTCCTCATTTTAAGCTTAAGGCTTTTATGTCTCCAAACACTAATGAGGAATGTGATTATATGAGTAAAGTTCCTTATGCTAGTGCGGTTGGTAGTTTGATGTATGCTATGGTATGTACTCGGCCATATATTTTATAGGCGGTTGGTATGGTTAGTCAATACATGCATGATCCGGGTAAAGATCATTGGCGAGTTGTGAAATGGATTCTACGGTATATTAAAGGTACTATGGATATTAGATTGGAATTTTTACAAATAAGATTCGATTGATCAGTTTTGTGTGGGTTATATGGATTCTGACTATATGGGTGATTTAAATAAAAGGCGTTCTACAAGCGGTTATGTGTTTACATTGGGTGGAGGGCCGGTTAGTTGGAGATCCATGCTATAGTCAACGGTGGCACTATCTACTACTGAGGCAATTATATGGTGGTGACTAAGGTGATAAAGGAATCTATTTTGATAAAAAGTATTCTGCGTGATTTAGGCATTAAGATAGATCATCTTGATGTTTTTTATGATAGCCAATACGTTATCTTCTTAGACAAAGATCGGGTTCATCATCAATGTACAAAACATATTGATGTGCGTTATCACTTTGTTAGAGAAGTCCTGGAAGAGGGTGAGATTCTGTTGAAGAAGATTCACACCAAAGATAACCCGGTAGATATATTTACGAAAGTTGTTTCGGGAATTAAGTTCAATCATTGTTTGGACTTATTTCAAATTCTTCATGTTAATTAACTGGATTCTCTGTGAACTATGGGCGACTTGATCCACTGTATGTAGGCAACCATTGATTTGGTGCAGTCAATTTTGGTTTCTTGGGACATTTGGTTTGCTTTATGGTCCTTTGGGATATTTAGTTTGGATTTGGTCCGTTTGGGACGCTTGGTTTTTGGTTGGTTTCCTTGGGCCGCTTGTATGTTTGGGTTTTTGGAGACATTTGATGGAGAAGGGGTTTTGTTTGGGTCCGTTTGGAAGTTTCTATGTTCAGCTCAGATTTCAGTTCGTTTGGTTGGGGAATTCTTCACCGCGGTGGAGAATTGTGGGGACTATTGCCTTGGTCGTTAGAATGACTATCAGATTTCGTTCGAACGACCCTTGAACAACTCTCTGAAATTTTGGCCCAATCACCCAATTCGTTCGAATGACTATCATGGTCATTTGAACGACAATGCAAAACTCTATTTTTAAGATGGTTTTGGAACCACTTGTTTGCCTCGAGATTTGAGCGATTATAACTACATTCCCCTGGTAGATAAAGAGGAACTTAGGTCTCTTAGGAGTCTAATCCTTTGGTGAGAACTATTTGAGAGGAAATCCTTGAGAGAACTTCTAATTGCTTGAGTGATTATAACTTTGAGATTTTGAATAAACTCTCACTCTCCCTTGTACGGTGGATGTAGGCAATTTGCCGAACCACCATAAACTTGTGTATTGTGTATTTCTTTTATTGTTTCTTGTTTATTGCTAACCTAATTAATTTGGAGTTTCGGCCTCTGGGCTTGCGACTCAGCAATAGCTAATACCCATTTTATGTGAATTCGTGCGACATTGGCGACTTCATCATTGTCTAGATATGAAGCATTCCTCTTGCTCCACTAACCCAAAGTTTTCACTATTTTTCATAAGTTAGAGTTATGTGTTTTCGCTTCATCATTATGCCGAATATATCCAGGACGAATTGGCGTCCTGTCTAGGACAAATTGCCATCCTTGTGGCTAAAAGCTTTTCAAACTCATCGAAACTTCACTAAAAATACCTTCATATTAGGGGTGGGTATCAGTTAGTTTGGTTTGGTATTTTGCAAATACCAATACCAAAATCAAAACTCCAAATGTAAAACCAAACCGTTCGGTTTACCAAGAATAGAAACCAATGTGGTAACATACCCTTGATTTGACGAACACAATTCAAAAATTTATAGCAAATCTTTTTACCATTTACACATCACCTAAACCCCAACCAATTTAAGAGTATAAAACCCCAATCCCAAATCTATCTTACATTGGTTAGACTCATCAAAAACCTTGATCCCCCATGTCAAAGCTGGACCCAAGTATTCTTTTCACATTATACAGCCCATAATTTAGTATAAACCTCTCCTCATTTCCATTGGCATTTCATCAAATATATTGAAACCAAACCATGCTAGAGTTATCATCAAACAAAAGGTGTGCTTGGTTTGTGGAAAATGGTGAAAATGACGAACTTGATTTCCCTGAAATCTAAATTTCCATGGTTTTTATCAAAACCACGGAAAATCCATTTTCCATAAACTAACTTTTATTATTTGGTTGGCCATGGAAAATGAAGGAAAATTTCATAAAATATGTATAAGCTACGTATGTTTTAGCACATTTTCACTAAAAAGTAAACTATAAACCATCGTAAAATAATTCTGTAAACCTATAATATAATCGAAACCCCTTGGTGGAGGTTAGGATAATTTCACACAACCCCACCCTACAACATGGCATAAATAAACATGTATGCCCTATAACAAGACATTTAGAGCAATTATTGTGCCCTGTTGCTTCAGAGAGAGAGAAAAAGAAAGGCGCAAGATCTTTATCTCAATTATTTTATTTTCTAAGAAGTCGAGAAAACCAAAATTGGCGACCCCAAGACTTGTGGCGAAACCAAATATCCTCATTTAAAAGAGGAAGTCAGGCTTTCCATCATTTGTTTAGTTTTTAAGAACCATGAAAACACCATTTTCTACCTTTTGTTTTCCATTTTTGACCCAAACAGTGGAAAATGAATTTCATGGAAGTCATGTTTGCCATTTCCGCCATTTTCCATGAACCAAACACACCCAAAACTCTGCCAATTCTTCATTCTCTCTCATAACTCCACCAACCTATCTATCTCACCAATTCCACCAAAGCCCTTGCGGGAAACACAACTTATCAAATTCAAATCCAGCCATACCACCCCCATTAGATTTATTCCCAATATCTGGCCACCTTTGGCCAAAACTGATACCCACAGTTGGACTTGTATTGAGAATGCCATGATCGATCTTCTACATCATGGTACTGGATATTTCCATCACTTCCATCGTCACATCCTGCAATATAGTAGCACGTTGCTATTAGAGAGGGAGAGAAGCTAGACTAAGGTAAAGGGAGATGAAGTGAGAGAGAGAGAGTTGGGGTGGGATGTAAAGATGAGAGAGAGACACGAAGAAGAAGTTTCACAATTCACGGTGAGACACGAAGGTGAACATATGTTTTGTTAGACTAAGGGTATTTTTGGAATTTTGAAAAGAGGATGACAAAAATGGCTTAAATGGCGCAGACGACGACTCAAACGGCTCTAAGGGGTGCTTCCCTTATAATAGTAGAGATTATTATTTTCTCTTTTTCGGCGCTGCCTCTGTGCTTTAGTTTTATGACTAGCACTTTTGACTCGTGCTTAGCACAAGTTCTAGGAGAAACGTATATCTAATTGAAGTTCTAACGATATGATCTTGTCAACAAACATCTTGATTCTTATGAATGAAGTGCTTCTATTATGAGGATGAAATAAGTATTTGATCCATTACTTTCTTTTGCACTTAATGAAAGTCTTAAAACAATATGTAATTTATTACCCATGAACTCTCTATTTTGGGTAGTTTGTATGATATTATGTTTGATAATAACCCAATGCTTGAATGGGTGGTCAACTCAATCCAGCTGTTGGTCCTTTTTAATATATGGTGTGTTTGAAGAAAAAAAATTGAAATCATAAAATAGTAAAAAATGGATGTATAACCCATGTGAGGTGAAAAACTGGAAACTCAAGTGGGTTTCTTTTCGCAACTGCCAAAAACTTCCATCTCCTAACATCACAAAAATCCCCTAAAGCAAATTTCAACATATAAAAGGCGAGGGACGCAATCAATGCTAGAACCCTTTTTGATTGGGTGGAGATTTATTTTGTTGGTTAAAAAATATTAGGGTTTTAGAGTTGTGATTGTAAAGGCCTCTCTTTAAAGAGTTCTAGATTAACCGGTATTAGATGTACAATTGCAAGCGTAGATATTTTAAAGAGTTTGTAGAAAATAATGTAAGGAACCTATGAGATAGCTTTCCTGTTAGGAATTAGGGGAGTGAAAAATTAAACAAAAGATAGAACACAATAATTAAATGAAAGATAGAACACAATAATTTACTCAGAGGTGGGGAGTGAAAAACCCTTGCAGATAAAAAACAACTCCCCGCGAACAATCCATAAATCAAAGATAAAAGGTTACACACGATCTTCTCCAAGCTTCTCAAGCTTTAATGGAGTTCCTCAAATTCTAGCTCTTTAGAATTAAACTCACACACAGAGAAAGAATAGCCTAAACAAATAAACTAAGTCCACTTTATATACTAGGGAACTAAATACAAGTAGAACGGATCACGAGGCAAACTCAACATCCCAGAAGGTAAACCTACGCATAGCTCGTTCAAACAACTCCAAACTCGTTCGAACGACTTTAACGATAATTAGTCTCCAGCCCTATAAAATAACAACTCGTTCGAACGGCATCCAAGCTCGTCTGAACGACTTTGACGAACCAAGTTCCAAAACGCAAAAAGAGATAATCTCGTTCGAATGATTTAGAATCTTGTTCAAAGGACCTCCATTTCCGTTCGATCGATTTCGATTATTTATGTTCTTTGACAATTCCTCTAATTCGAGTTCACACCCAACAATCTCCCACATGAAATTGAATCCCGTAACCCATCTCCATATCTCCAATTGAATTTCTCGCACTAACACGGACCTTCAATCTTGAAGGCCAACTTACGAAATTTCGTAATCTTTAACAAATCTCTCACTTGAAATTTGAAATGTGAGGTTCCCGTAACTTCACCACATTTATAACTGTGTCAAACCGAACTCTTCACGCCAAAAGCTATCGTACTACACAAACCATGTGACAATATTTTAAACATTTTTCAACAAAAAATTCAAGAACATCCCTTTATAATCTTTCAAAGCCGTACCGTACTCATGCTATTGCAATCAATGATGCAATTAACCATTGTCATCTCGATACCCAAGTAGCTTTGATATAACATCACAGAAACTGTAGTCCTTTCCATATCACTAACGTACTCCGCCATCACAAGTGAATACAACCCTGCAAGTCGAACAAGAATTATTCCATAGCTATGAGCTACAACCAAGTCTTCCTCAAATACATAATATTCATTATCAACGTCTCACAGCTCTCACTTCATGAGAAAACTCTAGTCTCATGTAAAGAATGGCATACATTAGTAAACAAATCACCAATGAGTTTAGACATACCTCGATCAATACACATATCGTATTTCATAGCCAAACAAATACTTGTCTCAAGCCCGAAGTAACGAAAAATGGTGCGCTACCAAATAACACTCCAACAAGTCTTAATATACTATGTCAATAATAATTTCTATTTCACGTTCATCCTGTTGTACTATACCATATTGAAAGGATTAACAAATCTATCTGTCCAACCCGTTATTGAGATAACCGTTCCCACGACTCTTCAATCTCACCCATGCTAGAACTTGCATATGCAACTAGCATATCATCCATACTTTAAGAACGGATAATCTATGAGTTCTTAAAATTCATAACATCAACAATGGTCTCTGTGGTATTTCATAAATCTACCAATGATATAAACATATCTAAGATCAAGCCCCATCGTTCTGGTGTATATCTTGAACATGCATATGATCTCTCATGTATGGGCCTCTATAATGCAACTTCACCTAGTAACTATGTATCCATATAGCTGACTTACATATACCCATCTTCAATAAGATTAATCATGAAGAATTTTTATTCCGTATCAAGAATCACTCATTTCGAAAAAACATAGCCACCACAAATCAACTAACTTCACAACCGGTGAACCAAAAAACATCTTAACATAAACACATATTTCATCTTGAAAGCACTTTACCACAAGTTTCACCTTGAACCGCTTGAACAAACTTGCTCTCGTTTAACTTGTAAACTAACTTCTGAAGTAAAGAGTCTTACCATCAGTAATAAGATTGCATGTTATACCTGATATGACAATTGAGATCCCATCTTATTATCATTATTATCCATGACAAGCTCCCACTTGCCCGTGACCTCACCTTGCAAAGCAACCTTGAAGCCATCACCAATGCCGGCTAGCCACAAACAATGTCGTTAGTAATGATAACGAGTCGTAGGTCTCGAAACCTTGGTTCTTCTTTTATTTCAATTGGTGGAGTATAGGGTTCTCGTTAGACCTTTTCAACCAATGGTTCGAACACTATCTCTGCAAAGATTTTTACATACTCACATGACCCCAATAAATCCACTTTTCCAGTCCACTTATCCATGTCTTCGCAAAAGACATCATCATTGGATATCACATCAATAAGTTGGATAATTTTTCGATTCTTCGCATCACAAGATCAGTCACCAAAATCATCACAAACGTATCCAATGAACATGCACAAACTAGAAATATAATCTAGTAATGATCTACTACTGGAATAGACAAAAGAAGAATAAATGATTACCACCTTTTTGTCCAAGTGATATCTTCTAATAGTCTAAGATCCAATGCATACAAAGACTCTATATCAAATGCTGAAACTATCGAATCTGCCCAAAACTGCTTTGACAACTCGATGAAACATTACACATTTTGCGCCCTTTCAGTAATCACACTGACCAAACTTTCAGCCATACCAAACTCTTATAGTATTATTGGGATCTTCTCAAGCCTTTCAATCCCAATAGATGCTTTATCTATAACAAACTCGTCACATCAAAATTGATCACCATCACCGTTAGACCCAAGATACTTCAATATTGAACCTATCTCAATCTCAACCCAAGCTTTCCATCTAATGAAGACATCAAACCAATCCATTTCATTCTTAAAAAATGTACACCAAGCTCTCGTGTGGAATCACAAATAAAAACAACAAAACCATGAAATCCCCTGTTGGAACTAACTCTAGTCGGTTCCCATACATCATCGTATAAGTGGTTCGATCCCAAATTCCATTTTCTTCTCCTTCTACGATACCCAACTTTATTTTGCTTCATCAAGATGACGTCTTTACAAAATAATAAATCTATCAATTTTAACTTGCCAAGTATTATCCACGAGAACAATGCTTTCATCCAAATGTTCACATGACCAAGTTTTTCATGTCATGCTCTAGAGTCTACCATCGAAGTAACAACATCAATAATCTCATCATTAGTGTTACACGTCCCTAAGTATGCATCTTGTCTTTTATCCCAAGCTAAAATAGAAGTATCCTTCATGATCGCAAAAACATCATCACCGAAGGTAGTCAAAAGACCCAAGTCCGATAGTTGGTTTGAAAACATATTTCTGGCCATACTAGACACATATTGCATCGTGTTTGAATTTAACGAATTATCATTCGTTAATGCAATCCAAACATCTCCATTATCAACTATGTGATAGCACTAATCATAGCTAGAAAATTTGTTTTTACCCGACGTAATTTTTAATGGAGCATCCAAGTCTAACCTCAACCTTTTACAAACACCATAAGATAACCAACATGACTTATCCCGAGTATATGAATTACATTACATGGTTTATCCCAAATATTACAAGTCATATCACACAAATTATTAAAAATAAGATTGGAGGCACTATCAAAATTTTTACCTTTCCCAGAGAAAGTCATCGAACGTCTCTTTACATATCTTCTCTTCTTTGTCGATCTATAATCTTCTTTCTTATGACCAACTTTATCGTAATTCCAACAAATATCTTGTTAATTGTAATTCCATGCCTTCAAGCGCCTTTTGTTTATATTCTCAATATGTGAAACTATCTTTCCTTTAACTTCAACATTCGAGTAATCACCCGATGTTAACAACAAAGATCCAAAAGGCATTACGCGAGAATCTTCACCATCTAATTCTACTACGTCACTGAAAGTAACCCGTTTATGAGAATTTAAAATACTCGTAACACACTTCTGAGAATTTAAATCACTCGAAGTTGATTCCAACATCTTTGATAGTTTGTCCATCATCTCTAATACGGTACTTACATTAGGCAATTTAGAAGAAATAAAACTTGAGTGTGTTAAACGAACTTTACCTAGAACATCTTGATTTAAAAGCTCCCACTCGAAATGATCCATATTGGTCGGCTTCGTTGAAATCCCTCCTATAAGAAAATCATAATCCTCCGCATATAGAAAATCATCTGCTTGTATCATCCAAATCCCAAAGTTAAATCTATTAAATTTATCGATTTCTAATTTCTCCATATCGGCCATCGCTCTAATCACACAAGCCCTAACATTTGCTCTGATACCATTTGTTAGGAATCAGGGTAGCTAATCCCAAATCCTCGCCCAAGAACGATAAATGGAAATGCCAATTGAGAAATTAAGATAGAACACAATAATTTACCCGAAGGAGGGAAGTGAAAAACCCTTACGGATAAAAAAGCTACTCGTGAACAATCTACTAATCAAATATCAAAGGTTACACATGATCTTCTCCAAGCTTCTCAAGCTAGAGTATCTCAAATTCTAGCTCTCTAGAATTAAACTCACACACAGAGAAAGGATAGCCTAAACCAGTAAACTAAATCCCCTTTATATATAAGGGAATTAAATAAAAGTAGAACGGATCTCGAGGCAAACACAACGTCCCAGAAGGCAAACCTATGCATAGCTCGTTCGAACGACTTTAACGATAATTTATCTCCAGCCCTATAAAATAACAACTCGTTCGAACGGCATCCAAGCTCGTTCGAACAACTTTTATGTGCGAAGTTCCAAAACATGAAAACAGATAATCTTGTTCGATCAACTTAGTTGTTCGTTCAAACGATCTCGTTCAAATGAGCTTGTTCGAACGACTTCTATTTTCGTTCGAGAGACTTCGACTATTTCTATTCTTCGACAATTCTTCCAATTCGAGTTCACACCCAAAAATTTTCCAAGTTGAAATTGTGACCCTAAGTTGCAGCAAGTTGAAGAACCAGAGTACAGCAACTAAGTTTTACAGCAGGAACAGTAGTTGATGTTGCAGGAAGTGTTCTATGGTTGGAAGATGCAGCAGCAATAGAACCGATATGAACAGTAGTAAAGAAAGTGCTCGGGACGTGGATCGCACTTTCTTTGAAGAGTATTTCAACCTATCCCCAAGTATAAGTATTCGCAGTTTACTATCTTCCAATGATTCAACCTGTAGTAATGGATACAGTAGTCTCAGTACCGGAAGACTACGTGCAAGTGAAGTATGTACTAGCGAAACTGATTTGTGGATGAGCCTGTACCAAACCACATCAGTTAAACAAGACTAAGGTAAGAGATATCAATATGCAAAATACTGCAACACAATGGTGATATAGTACAATATTAACCCTGTTTTCTCCAATTGTCGTACTTTTTGTAGGATGTGCATTTCAAGGGGATTGTCAGTGAAGTATCAGACCGCGAAGGAAGTCATTGAGTACATCAAACGAAAATACATATACTTGTAAATCTAAGTTTTAATCAAGAAAATAACTCAAGTAATTTTTTTCATTAAGTTACGAAGCCTCCAACCATATACCCTTTTACGTCACATATTCTTCTTAGAGCTAGAATTTTCTTGCTCGATTATATGTTAAGGGGTATGGTTTTGAGCTTTCTGAATTCATGGCCCATAAGGTTGATAACACCTCGTGAACTAGGCCAGGTTGAGGTTCTGGGCCGGATAAGAATTCATGGGGATAGTGGGCCGGGTTGATCATGGGCTTGTTTGGGTTTGAATTCGGGTTCAAGTTGAATTGGTCCCAGTCCATGAAATTTGGACCCATTAGTCCCCCGTAGAATGCTGGTGGTAGTAGAGGTTGTTGTTGCTCCATCATCCCTATGTGAACCTTAGGCATGAATGATCCATTGCCAATTGGGCCCTATGGTGGGCCTGTTACTGGGCTCACCATTGGGCTCATCACTGGGATCACCATTGGGCCCATCACTGGGCTCACCATTGGGCCCATTACTAGGCCCATTAGGTTAATATTCCTCTCCATCATCGGATCCCCTCTCACGGCTCTACAATCAGACTCAAACTTGCAATAGGGATAGTGAAAAAGACTTAACGAAGCATTGTACTGCTTGAACCCAAGCTTTCCCAAGGCCCAGATAATGTCGTCAGCGATCACGGTCTTCTGTTGTTCACGAGATATTGAAAGCTCAGAATGACAAGGAGAGAAAAGAGAGATGAAGAGTTCTTGTTCTATGTTTTGGAGAGGAGATGGCAGAGATATTTATAGGGTTTTCAATCACAATGTCTTTCCTAACTTTACTCTAACGTGGAGGAGTAAAAGCTCAGTTGTGAGTACGTGGGGAGTCTTTCCTTCAGAATAGGTCCCTACTGGCCGTTGGTCCAAGGAGAACGTATAATCAATAATTGCCTAAACCCGAACCCGAGCCGGCCAGGCCCAACCCACCAGGCTGCCCGAGAGAGATCCAAGTATGTTAAGGGTTTAAAAACCCACCTACACAATCACTCTTAACCATATGTACATACATATCATACACACCATAGGTTATATGAATATGCATTCCCAACTTTCTATACAATGTGGGACTAAGTTTTAGGCTTTAATATGGGTTTCAAGAGTGACATGGCTTATATAAGCAAAAGAGGCAGATGAAAATGAGTTTTAAGAAATGATCAATAGGTCAATGAATCAAACCCATATAAAGTGAACATATGTTTTTCTCTTTAAGTTTTGAAAATCCAACAATCCCCAACTGTTAAAACTTTTCGGGAGGAGAAAAGAAATAAGAGAACGGTTTCGATATATAGAGATGTACTTAAGTAAAGGTGTCCTTAGACTTAAACCTTTATATAGTGGATAATTTCTAACGTATAAGAATAATAAGTGATCAGAGTCTTAAACTCATTATCCTATTTTATATAGTGAAGAAAGCTACATACAACCCTACTAGGTGCAAGCTCTAAATGCTAGCACATTTCTGCCACTTAATTCCAGTATAGTGAAGGCTTAAGAGAGTTAACACAATTATCATAGGAAGCGGTCACACTTCTACAATCACTTTGGTTAGTTTATTAGAGTGTTCTTATAGCTAGACACTCCACTCAAAGAAAGAGATATAGAAATCATTAAGATTTTTAAGAAAGTCAGCCTTATAGTCGCTTCAAGATATCATGCATATATATATATATTATGTACACCCAAATAACCTTTGGAGTGACAAGCTCCTTAGTTGCATGATTCTATATCACAGTAATTTTTTTCCCATTGAACCTATTTCTTGGGATCTCCAGTCATTTAGGTTAGGCTCTTACAACTTATAATTTTATAATGGACTTTAGTATCATCCCTAAGGATGTGCTCCAAACTCTATCACAAGACGATCCTTTTATCAAATTATCTACCAAGTTGTTTTTCGATCTTATAAATTAATATATCGTAACAGTACCAGATGTGAGAGATCCTCTCATCGTACTGTATTTACGACGTATAGCTAACTTCTTACCATTATAGTAATTGTTTTGTACTCTGGTTATCGTAGCAATACTATCCGAGTAGATTAAAATCGGTGGTATAGGCCTACTCCGTAAAGGAATATAAGATAAGAGGTCTTTTAGCCAATTTGCCTCCTCATTAGCTGTAGCTAGTACTACTAACTTAGACTCCATAGTTGACTAAGCTAGAATAGTTTATTTTATGGGTCTCTAAGAAACTACCCTGCCGACTATACTAAACACGTATCCGCTGGTGGCTTTCGAATCATCCAAAAATATGTTTCCAATCTGCATCGTTAAATCCATCAAGGACCGGGGGAAACCTTTGATAGTGTAAACCCAAGTTCATGGTCCTTTTTAAGTACTGCATAACTTGATTAATAGCACCCCAGTATGTCAAACCTGGTTTACTTGTAAATCTACATAGAACCCCTACATCATAAGCTATATCGGGTTTAATACAATCCGTAGTATAGCAAAGGCTACCAATAATATTTGTGCATTCTTTCTGTTTAACGGCTTCCCCCACATTCTTTAACAGTTCAACGTGTGGGTCACATGAAGTACAAGCAGGTATGCGGTAAAAATATTTGTACTTTTTCATGATCTTCTCAATGTAATGAGATTGATCAATAGTAATACCAGTCTCTGTACGTATGATCTTCATGCCTAAAATTATACTAGCCTCCCCTAGGTCTTTCATATCAAAGTTATCATTAAGCACGCTTTTGGTTTCTAAAATAATATCAAGTGTAGAACCAAAAATAAGAAGATCATCAACGTATAGACAAATCATTAGACAACTATTACCAGATACTTTATAATATCTGCATTTATCAATAACGTTAATCTTAAAATTATTTGAAAGAAGTAATTGATCGATCCTGTCGTGCCACTATTTTGGAGCTTGCTTTAGACCGTATAAGTTCATGTTCAGCTTGAAGACTTTGTGTTCCTCATCGGGTACCACAAAGCTTTCAGGCTTATCCATATATAATTCATCTTCATGTTCTTTATTTAAAAGCGTAGTTTTTATATCCATTTAGTGAATAATCAAATTGTGTACGGCAGCAACGGCCAATAATACTCTAATGGTTGTCACATGAGTGTGCACAAATCCCATGGGATTTGTCGCGTGTGCCTACAATAATTTGAAAATTTATTATGCATGTTGGCGATTTTAAGATTTCTTGTGGGAAAAAAGAAAGAGAGTAAGATTTTGTAATGTTGTTACACCAAAATTTATTATTATGATGTGTATGCTTGTCCGAGGCTTGGTATTAACACTTGAAATTCCAAAACATTGATCATTATCCAGAAAGGATTTGTACATTAGGTTCTTATTATCCTCAGCTAAATGTGCATCAAGTGTTATCACAGGAACAATCTGAGGTTTATATTAGTGTGGCTTAAACCATTGAGGTTGGTAGATTTGATGATGCAGATCTATGTATTGGCTGCTAAAAGAGTAAAACCAATGGACTCTTCTAGAGACGTTTTCATGTCAGTTAACGTTGGTATATAACTTGTTCAACCTTCCTCCACCGTTCCACACCTTTGGAATCAGTATCAATGACAGAAGAAAAGCAGGGAGTACAAGGCACAAAATGATATTATAGGAACTCCGGGCAATGAGACTCTTGAACTGGAACCTCAAATTCGAAGACGGCTAAAATGGTTAAGGGTATGGTAGAATTGAGACATCGTGATAATGGGCTCAAATGTGGGAGTAGCTCTTCTTGTTTCTCACCTTCTACTCCAAGTTTTTCATAGTTTGAAGCCATTAATGCACTCTCTCCCTCTCTACTACAACTGCAGAGAAACTATCAAGAAAAAAAAGAAAGATATCTCCCTCTGATGAAAGAAGACGATACAGATGTTGGACTTAAATTCATTGACGAAAAACCAATAAAAATGGTGGTTGCCGTTAATATTAAATATGTGCACAGGTAGTATTTATGTGAAGCAGCTGATCTTGGTGAGTATTGAGGACAGTTTGTAGTTGAAAAATAGCTTATTCTGACCCACAGTGTGGCAATGTATATTAGCATCAACTAGTAACTATTGAAACACACATTGGTGACACTTATAATCGCCAGCTCTCAGAGATTTTGCTTGAAAGATCGATGAATTAAGCTTGTTAGTCAATAAGAAGATATTACCGCACAACTTAACCTAAAAGAAAAGAAGAGGTTGTGACAATAATCATAACACAATCAATGAGCTAGCCACAAAATATCTTATGGCACACATTTCAACCCAAAATGTCACAAATGTGTAGATCATAACGACAAAGGTGTACATCGATCAACAAGTATACAAGTGGTATCAAACGACAAAGGTGTAATCCATCATAAGCCTGCCCTCCGTAGTATGCGCCTCCACCATTCCATTAGTTGTCGTTATCTGATCTTGGCTGCCATAGCTTTTCCAGGGAGATGAGTTTAGAGTTGTGAATCGGCTAATCTCAAACAATTGATTTGTTCAGTTCATATTACTTGCTTGTTCGCCGGACTGCGACCCCAGGAAAGGCGGACTGTGTTCTTGCCAATGGTCGTCCCATTCATCCCCTGCAATGCCTCCTCCGCATTGCTTCTGAAAAACATTACAAAAAATAGGAACTTAAAGTGAGTTATTTAATGTCTTTATGCAGTGTGATGATGCAGATGATAGTCAAGGCACATACTTTGTAGCAAACTGTACGAATCCACATCCTTTTCCAATAGGAATTATTACAGATACAATTTTACCAAATTCAGAAAATTGCTTCCTGAGAACTTCATCAGTGACTGCCGTCAAGCCCTCCAACAAAAATCTCCATTAAAATAATGATTAGTGCCAGAAATAGATGGGACAGTTGACATCTAAGAGCAGGGAAGGAGCAGTTAAACCTATAAATGGAAAGGGACGTTAATGCCACAGAAAATCTAGACATTAAATATCTAAAACAAGAACTCGTTTAGTTGTGTATTTAACATATTTTGCGGGGTTCTTAATTGTAATGTCATATGCATCCACACAAACAGATTTCACCCCCATCGTTTCATGGATGGCCAGCTTGCTTTGGCTTTGTTGTTGAATGAGAGTACTACATCGTTAAAGCTTTTGACACATGTGGTTGAACCCATTAATGTTTTCACAAGGGGCATACACCCTTACGGAGGAATTCCGACAAGTGCCAATAGCCTGCCTCCTATAGCATGCAGTTCCTGATATTCAAACATTCCTTCAGATCAAAAAAAATATCATCTCTTAAAGAATACCACATTGGTGGTGCCCATGGATTTAGCTAGAGTTATGTTTGTACTTCGTAATTAGAACAGGGGTTTATATTAGGGAAAGAGACACACCTTGATGTCTCTTGTCATGCATTTGATCAAGTAATCGATATATTGTTGGACATTGAACTCCTTGGATCGAATGGGTTCCAAATAGTAATTCTGGATGAAGTCATTTGTTCCCATGCTCATCACAATGATCGCGTTGTTGATAATCTCTTATGCTTTTGCCTGTCCCACTATTCTTTTTAAAGCAAGCTTATAATGCTTCAAGTACGCTAATTGCTTCGAAATGAACAATACATTCTGCAGCACCCAAAAAAAAACAAACAAAACAAAGGGATCCCATATTATTCCGAAGATCAGAGGAAAACGATGTAAGTACTTCAAAATTTTGCTGTTAAATAAATAGTATTTATGCATTAACAGAAATTGAAAGCCACTAATTCAAAAATACTGTTCAAGGTAATAGTACTAAGCACATATTTTCATAATAGATGGTTTTATTTTCTTTATATTTATAATGCAATTTATATGACCTTGTTGATTTTTTTAACTTATTTTGGTCCCAAAACCTGTACAAGATCATAAACCTTATGGAGACCCACAACTTCAATCATATATGTACCTGCCCATACTTAAAAACGAATTAACTTTAGACTGACATCACTATAGGTAAACCCCCATGAGAGATGATCCATGGGGGAGAAAGATGACATACCGTAAGGTTGGCGCTTAGATCGTCGTAACCAGAAGTAGCAGATGCAAAACTAGCACCATGCAAGAGGTTTTCTTTCTTCAAATGTAGGTCTAGAAATCCCGGGATGATTTTTGTAAACCCAATTGCCTCAGCTACAAATTTAAGACCAACATATCAGAGACCGAAGTTTAAGGTGTACTTAATGGAGGAGAAATATAATCTTAGGTAAATTGAAAACATTACCAATGAAGTCTGTGGGGAGTCTCCCATTGCAGAACTTCCCCGTAGGGCACCCATTGAAGAAGTTCTTTCCGTAGGGTTCAAAGTTTCCCTTAAACGTCGTGAGGAGACGATTATAATTCCCAGGATCGACGCTAGAGTCTCCAAAGACTAAGATATATGTAAGATTGTTACGAAGGGCTAGTTTTCGCAGGGTAAGAAGATTTACTTTCCCGGGTGTGGTTGATACTGTAAGTGTCATCGTAAAAAATAGTACAAGTGTTAGTACAACTCTCATCATCTTTAACCTTTTGGTTTGGAAATCAGATTGAAGAACAGATACATGTACAGAAGAGTAGCAGAAGGCTTTTCTCCCCTTTTATAACTAGATGTGTTTTGCTTAGTAGCACAGTTGTAATTGACTACTATTAATCGAGATCTCCTATTAATCACATTGATGGCCTGATTAACCGCGCAAATTTCAAGCTTTCGAGTTCTAAATATTATTAAAAAATGCAAATTCAATCCAATTTCAATAACAAAACGCTGAAAAACACGAATCGATACCTGAGCGAGAACATGGTATCTAAGTATTCTTTGAAATTAAGTAGGCAACTTTGCTGTAATCTGCACATATAGGCTTGTAGCAATCAGAGTGATAATAGACATTAAATACTGAACAACATAGAACTGACATTGTAAAATATTTATAGTACATCACTGAGTTCAGCGTGGTGCATGACTAAAATGTTAACCTAAAGCAACATGTTATCAAAGATGAAAGAAGCAAACATGTTTTAGGAGCTAGAATTGTTGCTTGTAAATTCATCATTCGTAACCTACAATATAGTTACCCCAATTCATAAACACAAATGAGTAAATCTCCAGCTGTGTAAATTATTTTATTGTTGGACAAACATGTTTTAGGAGCTAGAATTCCAATAAAGGTTTGATATGCAAGTAATAAGTCTTAGGAAATTAATATCCTTTATTCACCTCATTTTTATATATTTTGATTTCAGCCTCTAGAGGCACAATAACAGCTTCAATTGGAACATAGTCCACATCCTTTTGATCTGTATGAACTCTAAGCTAGCAAAGAATAAATGGCGAAATTACACACCTTACCTAGAAGGGATGCTGCATACCCCACGCATACTCCCGCATTATTAATTCCATGATTACTTCTATATAGAACATTTGTCATTACAAATTAAATAAAGTAAATAAAATCTGACCGGATTGTGTTATCTTTCCTTTATTTTGCATCTTCGACAATTTTGGAGGCAATGGTACATCGGCGGAAGCATCTTCAGGGAATAAGCCACTAAGCTCTACATCTGGCTCCTCATTTTCAGTAGTGTCACTTTCTATTGGGGTTCTGGTCGATATATCATCAAAATAATCAAAAACTTAATAGCTGAAATTCTTTGTTAAACTTCCTTCATTTAGGGGTTCAATCTTCTTTCTAGTAAAATCGACCCCACTTGATATAGCCATCGAATCACTCATTACATCTTCAGACAAAAAATTGAAAGCACCCTCATCCTCTAATCCTTTTACCAAGATATCATCTGATAATCCTGCACAAATACATCAGCAGAACACGCTAATAATAGCAAAAGTCCAACTTGCATTAACATATTGCTTGATGGTTACCTCAACGGCCTTCCATGTACCAACTTATGGTATACATATTTTGATTTTTAACCATGCATATTTTAAGTAAAAATCTTATGAAGTTCATCGGGTAAAAAAAGGAGAGATTTTTGGTGATCCGTTAATTCTGATATTTGGTTATTAGATTCTTATTGTGTATTTCCGAATTAATAGCTAGAATGCCAAACAAAAATGGTGTTACAAATATGTGCCTAATAACATATAATCATTAGGCGTTAATGTATCCGTGCAAGTTGTGATACTAAAAGAAGCACGCAAGGCTTGGGATAATATAGTGAGTTCTGAAAAGTGAACATATTTCTTTCATGTTGACAGGTTTCTTAGCTAACAGTCGCCGTAAATTCTTCTGTATTTTTACAACTGCTGCTTCTTGTCTCAACTGTTAATATAAGTTACGTGCCGTTTTACCTTCAGGTGGAGAAAAAGACGAACACTTAATCAGTTGATAGAGAATAAATAATCTTATTATTGTTAGATATGTCTTATCTTATTATTGTAATACCTCAGCTACAGGAAAAACATTACTATTCTTTTCCAGAAAGCCCTTGTATCTATTTTAGTATTTTACAATGAGTTTCAACCCATATTCTAATATACTTCACTAAGTCCTTAATTGTTAGATATGTCTGATCTTTCATCTCGAAATTCAAAGGATTGGACCATTTAATCAATGTGATTATTTAATATGTGGGCGGCAACGGAATAAACATAATATATTACAGTAATTATGTATAGATATATGATACATAGTATTGCCATGACCTCGTTTGCTGGTTAAGTTATGACATTGGATCTTGAGACTTTTTTCAATCCATAAAGCAACACTCCACTTATGTCTAGGTCAAGACATGATATGTATATACATGGCAATAAGAAAGTGCCTAGCACGTAAGTGCAAGAAAACATGTCAGCATGAAAGAAACATGTTCATATCTTGTTAATTATATGTAATGTGCCCAATGTTCAATTAAGACCCACAGGTATGAAATACATCAACATGACCATGTCTAAGTAACATTGCCATTCATGTGCATGTATGGTAGTGTAACTACAGTACCATGCGCCTTTAAGTTTTTCCTTTGCAGGAATTTAATCTTCCTTATTCTTGATGGGCTTGTTGTTATCACCAGAGGTGTTTGATGTCAATTTATAATGCAATCACATTTTTTCTTCAAGTTACAGTGTTCAAGCCTCATCAAGCTGTACAGCAATCAACCATAAATTATAAAAAAAATATACATGAAAAGCATACAATTTGTATTGTTGAGGAAAAAAAAACAGAAAGATACCTCTCCAACAAGATTGCAAATGAATTGCAACCTTGCGTTATGAAATGAACTCCTTGCGAGCAATATATGTACATTTCTGTTGTTGAATCATTCTAGCTACATTGCCTAGTACCTCTGATCTTCGCCCATCCAGCTCGACCATCTGACCAGCTCTTAAAATGACTTTTGTTTTCCCTATTTGTTATTACAAAAATATATAAGACGTGTACGGTAATATATACACAACGAAAACTACTAAGCTAAGAGAACCTCCAATAGTGTTGTGAAGCTGAAAGAGCAAGGAGGCTTGTTTGCTAGACTTAAATAGGAAAGAAAGATAATAGAAAGAAGTTTCCAAGGCGGAAGACATTTAAAATGGCATCCATCCCTTGTTTATTCCCTTTTCTATTTTTCAATCTTTTTACCCCTATTTTGCAGCTCATGAGTGGACCAAAAAGCTGATAAACTGTTTTTAAAAACTTTAAGACTTTCCCAAGAAAACCATTGAGGACATCTTCAAATTAGGGGATTAAGCTAAGGCCTAACACTATTACAACATTGCTCTAGTTGCAACAATAAGCTAATGTTATGAGAGGAAGACCTGATAACCTTTCAATCCCTTTTAATGCAACCTTTTCATCGTGGCTATAAAGGAAAGCAGGCGTCAATGGAAGTTAAAAAGCATCCACGTTTCAACAACCCAAATAAAAAATTAAATATAAGGGACTTACTTTCCTTCCAATACTTCTGGGGCAAGTAGAGCGAAACAGTGAAAAAACTCAAAAAATGTCCATCACAAACTGATCCTAATTGTTTCAAGAACACCTTAATTTATTTAACAACAAAAAAATGCCAAAAAAATAAAATATGAAAATGAAATCTAAAGAGTGATGTCATTATACATACACACAATGTAATTGTTAGATGATGTTGAAATTCAAAAAAATAGCAGGTTTGAGGACATTGCTTGGCTTCAAACATTTAATAAAGTGAGGCTCGGTTGAACTCAGACTCACCATTAAAGATTAAAGTTGTAGTTGTAAGTTTAAAAATGTTCATTTTTTGACGAAATCCATGGTAAGAGTATCACATAGTTTAATAATATGCTCATTGATTGTAAATTTGCCTGTTGTTCTAAGAATGTAACAATAGGTTGCCCCAGCTTTTTCCTACATAAATGTGGGTGTAACTGCTAGTTTGTGTTCGATAGGGGGAGAGTCAAATTCTTGCGACAAAATTTATTCAAATTTCTCGATCTAGGACTATATCCTCATCAAAGTCAACCATGGCCTCCCTAATTGTAACATAGCAATTATACAGACCACTACCAGAAATAGAAAATATTTATAAGAAAGAAACCCCATTGAAGATGATGTCCATAACTAATCCTTAGTGAAAGCTTCATTTGAAATCTAAGTTCGAGTGTTTTCAAAAAGTGAGCAGTGTATATCATACAGTGCAAACGGTGGATTCATGGCCTGAAGGTTCTTAAAAGTCCTACTCCTCTTCCAATGTGCAAAATGTACTTCTCGTGCAACTCATAATAAAACTTGAGTGACTATGCTACTCGATACTTACCTTCTTGAGGATTGAAGATGAAATAGGGTATCAAATTGTAACCAGCTTGTACAATTTTAGGAAGATCGGTTGCCTGCCATTAAATATAATCATCATCATGATATGAACATTACGAAACTTGACACTGTAAATAACTTCCGAATATAGCATTATCTGATTATCAATTCATTATATAGATGTGAGAATGGTCTTACTGTAGATTAACAAAATCATTAAATAGACTTTGGATTCATTGAAAGACCAATTCTCCTATCTAAAAAATAATGTTATGAGAAAGTTTTGCATAAATGTAAAATCTATTCAGTTGCAAGCAACAAAATCATGTTCATTTGCACCTGCCAGAAACCTTCCAGTTTAGGCCTGGGCGCTGGAGCATTTGCTTTTAGATGGCCTACACTTATTATTCAAAAAACTTTGTTCCCATGTAAGTAGATTATCAAACTCCTAAAATATCTTATATGATGAAATACTTTTCAGAAGGTTCAGGAAGAGTTACGACATTTGTGTGAACTATTCCCGGTGATACGCACACAATGTTAATGCCAGATTCAACAGGAAAATGCTTATGAAGAATGCTGCTAAACATGACCTACAACGCAATGAACATTTTTGTTCAAACGCATACAACTACAGCTAAGGTAATGAAATTAGTTTACTTATATCCATTAATTTTCGATGTTATGGATTGATATGGATACTGGAGAATCTAAATATATGTTCGAGAAAGAAGAAAAGAATGCAGTAAACACTCAGTAATTTGCATTTTTTAGAGTACTACTAAAGGAAATAAGCTATAGTATAGTTCACTGTAAAATCCACTGGAATCATAATCAGCTTTGAAATCTACAACAAATATTGCAGCCACAAAAAACCCGTAAATGCAGTGATAATATGTAAAGTAAATAAGGCATACAAATCATTAAGAACAACCCCATACCTGATAAAATTCGACTGAGTTAAGCATGAGACTCAAACTCATTTCTGTTATCGACATATTGGCAACAATTAAGAACCATAACCACAAAGGCATATGCTTCGACAGAGTACCCCGTAGATTTGGATGCCAAACCCACGAATGCAGTTACCGCAAGTGCAAACCAGTTAAAGTAGTGGCTGCAAATAAACTTAAATTAAGTTCCTAGATTATAAATTTAACATAATCAATCTAAATTGAATCGAAACGAAACTGATCTTTAGGTTGTCGATGCTTGTCGGAACTCAGCACTTGATCACTGAAGTAGGAGATTGAAGGCACTGTTGACTCTTTTGACTAAAACGTTGGCTGTATTTTGATAGCACTTCCCCTTGTTAGCATTCCCACCCAATTATCAGGCTCCTTATAGCTTAAATTTCGTTAATTCTGCATTCCTTATTACCCTGGTATCTCCTTGAGTGATCAAGTGCTGCACTATCACATTTAACTTTATGATTTTGGGTGAAACTATTGTTAACTTTCTTCCTCTCTTGATCACTGTTGTTGCTCGCAAACATTTTCTTAGGTTCCTCCTTGTGGACTTGATTAAGACAAGCAATGCACTATGGAGGACTCTAGTTGTACTCTACAGGGATACCAATTTCAATATCATCATCAGTGAGGGCAGACACAGCTTAAGAGAGCACAATTTTGACATTGACCTCCGCACAGACTTTCACATAACAACCTTTTCTTCTCACAATGCATTGATTTTCCAATAGAGCTTGTAATCAAACCTATACTGCTTTGGTCATTGTGTAACTTGATCCAAAGAGGTATTATGGTTTCATATCTTGATTCTAATTCAGTAAATGCCTCCCATGGTCTGATAACAAACATTCTACTTACATTACGCAAAGATCCATGCGCCAAGGCAGTCTCCCTGTCTTCATCATTAACAAACTTTATGAAAGGAACATCTCAATGTCAGCTTTGAGACCCCAATCTAAATTGAATCGAAACGAAACTGAACATTAGGTTGTCGATGCTTGTCGAAACTCAACGCCATTTTTGTACTCTTAGGGAGAGATTCAGATTCTAGGGTTTGAGAATTAGGGGTAAATTGAACTTCGAAGAGATTTCGATTTCGATTTCAAGGGTGGGTTTCGAAGTGTTTGAATTAATTTGGGTTGAAATTTGCTCCTTGGGAGAAGGTGAAAGAGAGATCAAGGAGAAGAAATATGTACGAATCATTAGTTTCTGCTCTTTGTCTTTGTCTTTGTCTTTGAGAGACTACAACAATACCCTTTGAGGTTTAGTTTTTAAGTAGATTTTTTTAAAGGGTAATAACAGGAATACAATACTACCCTCTAACAATTCAAATATGACAATTTCGTATACCTGTTTTAGACTAAAAATTAAAATTTTATAAGGGTAAATCAGGCAGGCGAAAAATATAAGTTTTTAATGATTTTGGCCGAATACATCCAATGGCTCCTCATTTTTAGGTTATAAAGATAGGTTTTGATATTCCTAATTTTGTGTTGGGGATTCGGATCGACGGCCGAGATCGAGTCTCATTCCATTGCTTTTCCTTTAGTAGTATAGATAGATATGTACTAACATAAACACCACGTACGATAATGCTTCTGTATTTCTATTTGTCCAGTAGAACATGTTTAGTCTTGTTTTGAGTTATATGTACAAAGTGATTTTGGAAGGATGCATTATGAAGGGAGAAAAGGAAGGAGAGATCACAGAACGACAGATGGAAGGCTGAGTTTCAAGGGTGCCAAAAACGACAAACTACCATATTTTGGTGGCCAAAATACATATTCACATTATATTTTTCAGGTTTTTGGTCCCCTCCTTCAATGGCCTTTAAGATTCAGTCTGCTTAGCGGATAATAATAAGCTGCTCTTAACGTATCTTAGGAGTTAGAAGCAATTTAAACATGCTTTAGCTGTTTGGAAGAGATCAGGATACACCAAAATATACAAAGCCATAGGTTCCGCAGTACAGAACGCTATTTATAGAAAAGAAAACTAATAATGTTTTCAGGATCCTAAAGAAAAATATGAAATTAGGTCAAAGGAGCAATATGGGGCCTCAAAGTTGTGGCTAAAGCACTTGTTTTGGTGGCTTTGCCCATGAGCCCGCCCATACAGAATGTTGCCCGAGTACGTAAAGTTAACTGACTACTTCGACCTTTTGGTAATCATTTCAGTAGTTCATAGCTCATCCGAAGACTAAGAATCATCAATATGTAGTTTTCACTCTTTACCGACTACACATCTCTATCTATGTATACCCAATATTGTTAATACATCGTCGATTTAATCTAGGAATCATCAATATATGGTTAAAGTATTTGGGTTTGATCAGGGCTGCCTGGCTATAGGTCGCAAGAGGAGGCCGCATAGGTCCCCTGATTTTTAATGTAAATTTGAGGCCTTCGATTTGTTAAGTATTAGATAAAAAAGGGCTAGTAAAATAACATAAAGTGAAGTTGCCTTGTTGGTTTTAAGTGATTAATTCCTTAAGGTCTAAGGTTCAAGTCCCCCCCACACACACTAACTATGTTTTACAACATTCTTCATTTATTTTACAATAATATATTACTACCATGTTTTACAACATTCTTCATTTATTTTACAATAATATATTACTACCATTTTTTTTTCCCGGGCGGGGGCCTCATTTTCAAACCTCTCCTAGGGCCACCCTAGGTTTTATAACATTTTTATTGCCACAAAGTATTAATTTTTGTCAGCTAATATGTAATCATCCAACTTTAATTTAACCCGCTTGACCCTTGAACCTTGAGGTTGCTATTAAAGTTGATGTTGTGCGATCCTTACGACTGGATGATCAATGAGGGTATACGACTAATGGGGTCAAAATGCTTTTATCAAACCTTAGGCCCTACCCTATATGTTGCGAGTTGCCACATTGTTGCGGATATTCTAGATAATTGCATTGAAATTTTTTCACCGTATTGTTGATAAGTACGGACTTCTAACCAAATGTTACATCTTCTCACTAAGTTGTTGATTTGGTATTTCCTTCTAGAGAGTTAATATGAATCATCTTACCATTCTAATTATTTCTAGTAGTCAAATTTTATGACAAGCTTGCTGGTTGTATAATTAAGATCAGTGCTGTTCAATTCTGCAAGGAAATACCTAACCAAATTTACTTGAATGTGGAACAAATAAGGAAAATAATAAAAGAAACAAAAAGGGGCCTTATTATTTTACTAGGTTATGAGCCCGTGTTACGCACGATTGCTTAAGTTATTAATTATAGATAATAATACAAATGAAAATGTAATTTTGATTGATACAATCATTGTAAATATTTATAGCATGAGATTCAAAGTTTAAGCTCTTAAAACCTGAATAATTTCCTGAATTATAAATTCTCCCTCAAGTAAACATGGGAGGGTAATTGTCACGCCCCAAAATCCGGTAATCGGTAGCTTGACCAATTACTAGATTCTAAGTAGTGCAGGTCGAGGAATCCAAAGATTCTACCCCACAAATAGCCAAGCCGTAGACAAATTCTGGCTCAGCTATTCATATATAGCAATAATCATCAAAGTAAAGAAATGAAATAACAACATAGCGGAAGCGAAAAACATATATACATATCTGACAGAAATATATACAATGTCCACAATATGGTAGAACAACATACGCTGAGATAACAACAAAGGTCTAAACTAAAACTGGTCGGCAGCGTCAACTGCTCCAAATACTGCTGAGGCTCTCAGTAACTCAAACTACTCAACCTCTGAAAGGGGGGAAACAATGCGAGAGTGAGCAAAACCACGGCTCACTGAATACCCAACAAGTCTAAATAACATACTAGTAAACAGATACAGATAAAGAGAGTGAAGTGAAACAGATAGAGTAAGTTAAAGTAGAATAATAGTAACTAATAGATTCATGATCCAAGTAACTGAGTAGTAAGAACAGAAAGAAAATATAAGAGTAACCAGAGTAAGAATAAGGAGCATAAGAAAAGGAGGGAATGTGACAATGTGGGAAAGATGCAATGATATGCCAATGATGTGATATGTGCTAAGTTTAAAATGCTAAATAAGTTGATGTTGAAAATGTGATGCAATCCTATTATAATAATTAATGGTTGATCAACCGCTAGCATGTTTGACTTAAAGAGATCTGTTAAAGAGAAACAATGGGTACAATTTTTGTCAAGCTCGACCAAGCTAGTGGATACTCACTTGATCAAAGTGTTCCGGGCTTTTCAACCCACGGAGCCAACGTTCAAACTGTATTTCATTCCGAGGAGTTTCAACCTCAAGGATAAGCCCTGTACCGGATTGTAAATACTTTCTCATACCTTCCCACACTCCTGGATGGGTTTATAAGGTATGATAGTATCCATCTACTATTTCAACCCGATGTAGGGCTCCTGCGATCCTATCGGAGCTCAAGCGATGTAGAGCTTTGTTATGTATCCGATCTCGAAAAGTTAAAAGAGTTTGCATGATTTGAAAAGATGTAACAGATCCTGAGGATCACAATGTAACAGCCGTGAACCCGGCAAACAAACATAGGATAACCGCCTACAGAAGAGCGTGGCAACAATCCTAAACAAAATGCCCAATGACTCGGTTGTACCATCTAAACCGATAAAACAGCAACCTAACCGTCATCACAACTAAACAACCTTAGTCTCTAGAAGACTGAACCCAACAACAAGAATGCAACAGCTAGTAACTGCACTAACAACTTCTAGCAAAACCCAAAGCCAATGTAACAATAGTAACTAAAGAGTTAACAATTATACGGAGAAGTAATATGAAAATAAAACCTAACTGATCACAACACTTCTATGCTCAGAGTACTACTCAAATCAACATCTATTAACTTGTAGAGGAATTTAGAAATGAAGGGAAAACTTGCCTGAAGGAAATCCCAAGTCCTGCGGAAAACCAACCCGGAAACCTAACTACGATCCGCGGAAAAGCAAATAGAATGCCCGGTAATCTAACACACACCAGGAACAACAAACAACCAACAATTTAAGGAAACGAGAATAAAATCCAAACCCTAGAAATCAAACCCTAAGCCAAATCAAGCGGAATTGACGGAAAGGAATAAGAGAATTACTTACCGAGGATAGGAGAAGAGATCGCGGCGAAGCTGAGGAAGAATCCGCGTGCGAAGAGGAAGGTTGGATTAGGAGTGAGGAGGAGAGAGGAAAAGGTTAGGGAGAGGAGAGAGTAAAGGAGTGAAGAGAGGAATGAAGAAATGAAGTATATAAACCCAAACGCAGCTGAAATCGCGCCTCTGTTCGAACAGGGAAGATCTTATTCGAGCAGGACAAGGCTTGTTCGAACAGAATGTTGTAGGGATAAAAGAAAACTGTCCCTGGAAGATCCTATTCGAACAGACAAAGTCCTGTTCGAACAGAACTGGTCTGTTCAAAAGCTGGATTTACCAGAAAAGCTAAGGAATTGCCGGGAGACACCACGGACCACCCCAGGCACCCCGGAACTCCATGGACCACCTCCACCACCACACAAACACTTCTACAAACCCAACCAAGGTTCCCCAAGGTGAACACACCACCTCTACCGCCCCTCGGCAACCAAAAAGCCTAAGCCCCCAAAAAGGAATCTTTTCCTCGGGCGACCCCGGAAATCCATCGGCCACACCAACGGTTCACCGGAACCACCCCAAATCAGATGCACAACACATAAATACCACTAACAAACTTTTTACAAGCTCCCAAGGACACAAAACCACCTCTAACTCCAAAACACCTCCGAACCGCCCAAAACTACTAAAGGAATCTAATACTAAACCACCGAAAGGAATAAATGGATGCATAAAGGATGAGTAGAATGGATGAAAGAGTACATGCGGAAAATGAATGTGAAACTTAATGTGAAGGAAATAAATCTAATATGCCATTGAGATTAAGAATAGGATTAATAGTGAATATTAGGAATAATTAAATACGGGTCATTACAGTAATCAATCATGAACCAAAGATGTTCACATTGTGATTTCAAGAAAATGTAAGGGGAAAACGTGGTTAATATGACTAAGAGAACCAAGAACCAAAAACCAAGAACCAAGAAAAATCACATAGGTATAAAGGTTGATAAAAGAGGAGGGAAAAAAATTAAAGATGACAAATTTGTAATTTAACTTCTCTAATTAACAAATGAAAAAAATTGGATCGAAATAATTTATCCAAAAGAAAATTTTATGACATCATATTCAAGGCTACAATGGTTTTCAGATCAATTACATCAAGGAGGTATGCATTTTCCCTTAAAATTCAATGCTGCCATAACACCGATATTATACATCTTCTAAATGTTTTCCCCTTTACATTATAAGTGACTTAACTTGCTTGAAAAAAACTCAATAATACTCCTATTATGTCTAAGCACCTAATCTCCATTCTGCAAAGCTAACTTTCCCCCTCATCCAGTTGCTCTATCTTTCGTTTCTTTAATAGATCTTGTCTGTGATCAATCACAAAGTTTGCAAATATTATACCAATATAACATCAAAAACACTAAAAATCACGTCTCTTGACTTCTTATATTCTTTCTTGATAAAGAGAGACATCATTGTAAACAAAATTATGTTGTTGACATATCTTCTCCTTCAGCTCCATAGTTCGATTACCTTTACCAACAACTAAAACATAACTCTACCTACAGTTTTAACAATATATTTCATGAGCGATATGTTTTTGGAAATAAATGTATTCATTGCACTCCAACGTACATAATAAATAGAAAGAAAAAAGGTAAAGAAGATCGGGGATGTTGACTAAAATATTGAGAAGACTTGTGAATAAAAGTCACCATTTAATAAACAATAAAACTTTGATTACAATGTAATTTTTTTTTTCTCAGAATGAAATAAAATTAAGCGATCTTGATTAGATATGCAAATCAATATAAAATCTTCGACCATAAGAAGGAAACAATAGGTATGCATGTTAAGTGGGAGCCTTCAAGAGCTTCTTGTATAAGTATAACATCATATTGCAAATGCATAATATGATACTTTAGAGTCAACCACAAATAAAAAAGTATATTAATGGAAGTAAAAGTACCTGAACTCATAGGCACCAATTAAGATTTGTACATCTGAGATGTAGGCCATAATGATGCTTTGCAAATCCCCAAATCTAAAATTTTGAGATTAGAAATGAAACATAATCAACAAAAAATTGGAATAAAAAGAAGCACGATATAACATTAAAAACTTTAATACCATCCTATAAATTAGTTGGTATTGCAATCTTGATAGTCTAGAACAACTACATATAAAATAAACTCAAAAAAGATAAGGGACATTATGCATCTCTATTAGTTGATTCCATAGGCTTTATTACTAATCCCATCTATTGGAAAGTGCATGCATTAGGCAAAAATAAGCAATTAAATAATAGTAGGTGTTTGTCAACATGTACATTTCTAAGAAATAACATGGGGAAATGCAATTTAGACAAAAATTAACAATTAGAATTAGGAAATCCAGTAATTAGTAAAGTTAAACTAATAGAAACCTCAGTTGACTTTAAATAATACCAAAATGAAATTTTAAAGAACCAACATGATAAACGCTCATACTCGACTTAGTAAAGAAATGAAGGTAAATCTGCCTTTTGATAAACTTGCTCAACAAAGTTGTTAGATGAAGGTAAAATGGATTCACATACAGCATTTGAAACACCATTTACATATCACATCAACATTATAAAAACCTAACCTATAATTTATGTAGCTTTGTCAAAGTTCATTAGAGTTCTACATGTCAAAGGACCCCAAAACATCAATATAAACATTTTTCATCTATAAGTCAGCAGATCGTATATGGATGCTCTCAATGCACTTAAGTGTTGGGGTCATGGCTATCAAATAGAAAAATCAAATTAAGGTACCTTGATTGGAAGGAAGATAATAAGGGAAAACTATTTCAATTGCTATTAGACTCCACAATAGTTGATGAGAGAACCGCCTGTATATTCTAATTTAACACAAATACAATTTGACAAAACTATTTCGGTAGCATGACTAATAAAATACTTCATGTTGTAATAATAAAGTATAAATTCTCTAATAGGGTGTAAAGACAACTACCATAGCAAGCGAGATCAGATGACTCCAAGGGATTTATTATTACAAACCCATAAAATAACCATTGGTAACACACAAAAACTACTAACAAAACCATTGTGATAAGGAAGAAGAAACGTTATTTACTGTCAATTCTTGGAGGTGTAAAGTTATACTTCCTAAGATGATTCACAATAGATCATTACCACAGATACAAAATAGAAGGTACAGTGATCCAAAATGAAAGAGGGAACTCAAACTAAAGCTGTAAAGCTTACCGAAGATGTATACTTTTACGGTCCAATAGAATAAGAAATCCAGAAAATAAGGATAAACTATAGATCAATAACCCCTTAAAATAATAGTTACAAATATCACAATCAAAGAGAGATAAGGTGGGCAACAAAAATCAAAATGAAACTCTCAAATCTCTATAGAGTTATACTAATTAATAAAATTTCAAAGTAGGAACACAACTCCAATACACAACTGACCTTGAAATGAACTAAGAGATGCATCCCTTATGTTTTGAGCATGTGATTAAAGAATGAAGATTCATGGTTAAACTTGAAAATATACATAAAATCCAGAGAGTAAGAACTTAGTGTAATCAGTTATGATGGAGAGATACTCAAGTTGGTGAACTCAAGCTCTTTATATTCTTTGGGCATACAACAAATAATACATTAAGATACTAAAACTATATGATGTCAGAAAAAAAATTACATTATCAAGGATACTAATTGAGAAGAGCAAAAAAAGAATAAGTTTTTTTATGATCAAAGAAGTTATTCTCTCAAAATTTTCCAGAAGACATTGAGTAAAAGACATTTCCATCTTCAACTTCAAGTCTATACCAAATAAGATAGTAAAAGAAAAATTTTAAAACCTAAATTTCTACAATATATAAATGACACAATTAGAAGGTTATTTTCATAATGTACTTGATTCTTAAATTCTTTTGAAGCCAAGAAATAATTAAGGAGCAAACAATTCTTTAAAATCCAAGAAATAACGATCAGACACAAAAATTATGGCAAAATTCCTCAGATAATTTTAAGATAAAATGGGTGAGAAGCAGTAAAGTAATATGAAGGATAAAAAGAACATACCAAGAAGGCTTTTAAACCCTGCAAAGATGTGTCTAAACCCAATATCTCATGGTTAATTTTCTTTGCCAAAATCTGAAAACAACACACAATCATTTAGATTCCTATTTGGCAGCCCATTAGCATATAAAGATGCAAATGAAGCAGAAGTTCAAGCAATTCGAGTTTTTCTTACTGAAGTACCAACACTATCTGTTTAGAAATGTCTACCCAATCAGTTCATCAATGTCAAAATCCCATCAATCAAAACCTTGTAATCATGTCATCAAGAAGAGTGATTTCTTTATTTTCATCTTCATAGAAGAAAATCTACAAATCACTTTCTACATTGTAACAGAATTTGGGATAATCCAATATAATGGGAACAAATACATAATACATAGTAGTAAGCATATGGAAAATTAGAAAATACATTTACATAGCAGATGATTCTAGCAACAAACAAATAACCTGCAAGATATTAAAATCTAAAATGTAAAAAAAAAAAAAACCCCAAAAAGAAAGAAGTTGAACAATACCTGAATCAAATTCCAATTGAAATAGAAACTCCTAAATATGATAATGTTTGAGGCTCAAATATGGGATTTAGGGTGGCGTGAAGATGGTTATTAGGGAGGGGTTCATGATGGAAAAGTATGGAATTTAGAAAGTGTGAATGATTGTCTAAAAATTATAAACCACCCCATTAAATAACTCAATAGACAATTTTAAGAGAAAATGGGTGAGATGTAGCAAAGTAATATGAAGGGTAAAAAGAACATATCAAAAAGACTTTTAATCCTTGCAAAGATGTGTCTAAACCCGATTTCTCATGATTCATTTTCTTTGCCAAAATCGAAAACAACAAACGATTATTTAGATTCTTACTTTGCAACCCATTAGCATATAAAGATGCAAATGAAGCAGAAGTTCAAGCAATTTGAGTTTTTCTTACTGAAGTACCAACATTATTTATTTAGAAATGCCTACCTAATCAGTTCATCAACGTCAAAATCTCCATCAATCAATACTTTGCAACATTATTTAAATAACTCGATACCAATAATATTTTTTAAATTACTAAGACCGATAAAAATAAAAAATTATAAATTAAATTTGATAAAAGATTGCCTTTGCTAGCACTGATTAAGAAGAACCCTCGGGAGTAATCAGACTATAGAATAAATCAGCGACCATGGCAAACCAAAGTGATTGCAACCTTATTTTTCCTCTTCATTCTCCTCTAATAACAAATTTCAAGAAACCCTAACTACATCAAATCGATCTTCAAATGCCAATTCTAAAACTCAATCGGGATTCTAGAATTCAAAATCCTAACCCCAAAACAAATATCCAAATAGATTAAGATGAGCTGAAAGTAACCACAATCAAAATTATTGCTCACCTATATTAGCTGCTACGAATTCAAAGTAAACCTCAATTCTTCAATGCCTCTTACCTCTTAAATTAGGAGATACAATTGGCTCATTACCTATTAAAATTTGAAGAATGTGAATAACAATCTTGAGGTGCTACGTCGATACAAAATGTTCACGGTAAGCAAAATGCCTCTCGGCTATCTACGTATCCAAAGATCTTCGCCCGTAGAAGTGATTCGCTTAAAGCTTTTATAATCTGGGTGGAAGAATTTTGGGTCAAGCATGATTTTGGAGTTTTCATTCTTGCTGCTTATGTTATGAGCACTATGAGCAAAGCTACAATAGAAGCAAAATTCTCTTGTTCAGAAAATTTTCTTTTGATTTGGTCATTGCAAAAATTTAGTACAGTTATGAGTTTCTTAACGGAACTGGGGTATGAGGCTGATGAAATATTGCCACGGCTAACGCTCCTTGGCTGCAGCTTGAAGTAAATGTTGAATTTATTATACTCAAGGGCATAATACTGTTTGGAGAAGAGGTTGCTTCTGCGGAATGAGGTGATGTATATATCAATCTCAAGGAGATTGCTTAAGAAACATCTTCATTTCCAATCAGTGATTAATTAGCTTGAGGAGAAGTTTCAGCTTAATTACATGCTATGGTATTTAATTGAGAATGAAGAAATAATGCTAAGCAAAGTATTGGAAATTCAGGTGTTTGATGAAAGAAGAAACCTCATTGACCCAAGAGAATTATATCCGGAACTATGTGAGCAGGAATGTACATAAGGCTTCTAACATAGAAAGATGCACCTTTAAGTTTTCAAAGCCGCGAAGAGAATCAACAGAGGGCAAATAGATTAGAAGGTCACACTTTTGCTCCATCTAATTGTAAGACACTCTTTTTACAGTGTCTTATTTTGTTTAATTTGAAGGTAAATGTTGGATGCTTTGTTTCATCATACCCTTTGAACTGGTGTATCAACTATATCGAAAATTACATCTTTATTTGACTCCAGTGCTTTATGTTATTTGCTGCATGAATGGTTTTAATATTAGTTTTGACTAAAATTTTTTTAGCAAGTTAATCAAATTGGTAAGTCTGCCATATTTCTCATAGTAACATTCTAACAGATAGCTTAAATTATAAGTTTGCCCTATTACTCAAAAGTAACAGATAATAAAATAACTTAAATTTGCATAGACACACCTACTCAAGAGAACAAAGAGAAGAAATTGCAGATCATAATTTTGATTTAGAAATATATAATGGCTATAACATAAATAATCAATTAAAACATATGAATAAGAAGTTACCTTATACCGCTATGAATCCAATAATCGAGACATCTCCATTTCTACAAAATGCCAGAAATCTCCATTTCTATAAAGCAGTTTCACGCCATCTCAGCCTCTTCATTTTGTACATAACCAGAAATCATAGTCGTCCAAACCACAGTATCCATGACCAAACACTCCCAAAAACATTTTTCTGTAGAGACTATATTTCCAACTTTTGAGTAGTTATTGATAAGACAACTACTTACAAAAGCACCCGACGAAAATCCCATCTTAATAGAAACCACGTGAGCAATCTCATTATTTTGAGAAAAATTGCAAGCTTTAATAAGAGAGCTCACTATGAAGATATCAGGCTTCAATTCACAATGTCTCAAGCTCCTAAAAAGATGGAATGCATTTTCAATCTGTTAGCTTTTGCATATCCCGAAATTAATGTATTCCACACAACTATGTTAGTTTCTGGCATGTCCATAAAGAATTGATGTGCTCTTTTTGTTGGGAAACCGAGGGGGCAAATCGCACGCGGAAGCGCAATACGATCAACAAGAACACGAAGAACTAACCTAACCAAAGAGAATTTGAATAAAGGCAATCAAAAATACTACACAAGGGTTAATTATGTGGAAACCCTAAACAGGATCAAAACCACCCCTGACAAGCACGACAAATTTATTATTACACTAAGGGTTACAAAAGGTTACAGAGATCACTCAAACCTCACCTCTACCCTTACAGTTAATCCCAGCAAGAAACCCTAGAAAGAAAACCCAAGAAACCTCTCCAGAGCTAAAGCCTAGATTTCTCCCATTTTTCTCACAGTATAGAGGCCTTTAACATACACTCTATATTTATAGACTTTCCATTAGGTCATCTCCGAAATATGCATCGCGAGATAATCCATCGCTTTGGATCAAATTCCCTTCAAAATGAATTTAGAAACAATCAAACAGAGCCACAGAGCCAAAGTCGTTCGAACGAGTCATGAGGTTGTTCGAACAAATTAGACAACCCCCTGGAATTTTGGCCTAAGCGTTATTTTTGTTCGAACGACTTCCCACTTGCTCGAACGACTTCAGTAGTTTTTGAGCCGTATTCCTAACAATCTCCACCTCGGCGATAAAACTGTTTCTTCTGCTGCATTCGTCGTGTATCATTGTCGCTTCTCAATTAAGAGAATTACCCGAGTCTAGGTTTTTCCTAGACCCACCAATCGGAACCCACTTTCTGATCATCTTTGTAGACCGTGCCATTGCTCCACCTTGAACTAAATTCCCTTTTCGAGAGATCTCCATAGCTCCCTTGGTATATGCAACCTTCATATCTTCACCCATTGATTTACCAACAAATGCATACAAGTTCCCGCTTAGAACTCCCTTCATGATCAAATAAGATTTCCGATAAACTTTTATTACTCCACCTCTCCCAGAGTAATTGTAACCCTCATTATCTATCTTGGAAAATAAAATTAGATTATGAGTCATACTCGACACATGTTGAACATCATGAAGAACTACGATGCGTCCATTGAAAATCCTCTCGCGAATATCACCCACTCCCGAAATCGGCCTTCGAGAGCCATCACTCGTCAACACAAACTTGCTACCCTCACACCTTGCATAATTGCCGAACCATGCCTTGTGTGCGCATACATACGTTGTAGTCCTACTATCAAACACCCATCCTCTATCATGGCAAGAACTATCAGCGGCCACCACGAGAAGCGCCTCATCACCATCATTACTAGTAACCGTTACCAGTTTGTTAGTGTCACTTTCGGAGCCTCTTGTCGAACTTTCTCCATTACCTTTCTCCGCTTTGCAATCTGATCTATAATGACCTGATTGACCACAGCTCTAACAAGGTCCTTATCTAAACTTATTAAAGCTTCTCTTTCCACTAACCACCATTGCAGAGTTTTCCCCAAAGGATTCGCTACCTTTAAAGTCTTCTCTCCTCGGAAAGAAGCGTACTTGTAACCTCATCAAAACTCAAGGTTTCCTTCCTATACATCAACGTAGGTTGAAGATGCTTAAAGGAAGACGGAAGAGACCATATGAGTTGAAGCGCCTTATCATCATCCTCAACTTTAATTTCGATCGATTCCTATTCTGAAACGATCCCGTTCAAAGAACCTAGGTGATTACCAACGCTCGTACCCTCATTCATCTTAAGCGTATGAAGTCGTTCCTTGAGGTATAAGCAAGTCGAAAGACTCTTTGTTTGATACAAACTATCAAGCTTTTCCCAAAGACCCTTTGTGGTCTTCTCTCCAGCTATGTTTGCCAAAACACTCATAGCGAGACAAAGGCATATCTCACTCGCAGCCCTTAAATCAAGATCTTCCCAGTCGTTTTCTTCATCGTTATCTATTTTCTGGGCCGCTATACCTTCAGCCAGAGTTTTAGGTATAGGCATCCCTTTCAGTGCCTTGCGTAACCCGCCTTGAATTAAGATATCTTAGACTTGTATTTGCCACAAACCAAAATTAATCTTCCCATCGAACTTCTCCATATCAAGCTTGATCGCGTTAGAATACTTGGATCTTCCCATCTTACTACACTACTTGCCTCAAACCTCGCTCTGATACCAATTGTTGGGAAACCGAGGGGGCAAATCGCACGCGGAAGTACAATATGATCAACAAGAACTTAAAGAACTAACCGAACCAAAGAGAATTTTAATAAAGGCAATAAAAATACTATACAAGGTTTAATTAGGTGGAAGCCCTAAACAGGATCAAAACCACCCCCGACAAACACAATAAATTTATTATCATACTAAGGGTTACAAAAGGTTACAGAGATCACTCAAACCTCACCTCAGCCCTTACAGATAATCCTAGCAAGAAACTCTAGAAACCTCTCCAGAGCTAAACCCTAGATTTCTCCATTTTCTCTCTCTAACACTTTCTCATAGCATAGAGGCCTTTAACATATACTCTCTATTTATAAACTTTCCATTAGGTTATCTCTGAAATACGCATTACGAGATAATTCATCGCTTTGGATCAAATCCCCTTCAAAACAAATTTAGAAACAATCAAACAGAGCCAAGTCGTTCGAACGAGTCATGAGGTCGTTCAAATGAATTAGAAAATCCCCTAGAATTTTGGCCCAAGCGTTATTTTTGTTTGAACGACTTCCCACACGTTCGAGCGACTTCAACAGTTTTTGAGTCGTATTCCTAACACTTTGAAGATCACACAATTTTGAAAAATGTGATATTAAGTAGCTTCCTAGGAAAATGTCAAGAAAGAACCCAATTTTTTTGAAAAGTAAGTATACTTGATTAGTAAGGCGAGGATCTAATGAATCGGCTAAAGCTCTAAGGGCTTGAGGATAAAGCCCATTGTTTACTAAGTATTTGACGGGAGTCATGAATTAGGGAGTAGGGAAACCTGTTAGCCTCTTCATGCATTGTGAGGGTTCTCTAACGACCAAGTAACACTTACTTCATTACTGAAAATGCAATCAAATAATAACAAATGAGATATCACTCTGAAAAAGTACTGAAGCTCATCGACTATCTACTTAACACTGAATCTTATTGGGTACCCTTTTTCGCAGATTTTAGGAACTTGGTAATAGGAGACTAATTTGCAATATTTGAGATCCAATCGACATACTTTTGATAAAATCTATGGCCAGGAGTTTTTTGACCTTGAGGTTCACAGTTTCTTGATTCCTCGGGGCCAAAGAACGTTTCTTCTTCTTTATTGTTGTTGATTTAGGGTTGAGGTCGAGTCGATGGAAGGCCAGTTAGGGATCAACACCAGGTATCTCGTGAAACGTCGAGGCGAAGACATCTTTATTTGCTCGAAGAAAAGTGGTGAGCTCGAGGCGTTTGACCTCATCTAAAAATCTACCAATGAATGTACCTCGGCCAGTACTGTTGAGTTTGATGTAAATATTAGGTTCGACAGGTATGTTAAATGGGTTCGATGGTGTTGGGAGAGAGAGAAGAATTGATTGCTATGGTTTAACAAGTTTTCTGGTAAGATCGATCTCTGGGTGCTCACATGAGCGGGCAAGGTGTTGAGAGCCTTTCATGTTCCATGTGCCACAAGAGGTAGTGAAATGAAGTGTTTGGTGGTAAGTAGAAGGTATGACTTTCATGGTATGAAGCCAATCACACCATAGAATGCCCAGGAATTCAGATTTCTTGTCCATGACGAGAAAGCTGGTTTGGAGGGTGACTGGACCGGTGGTGACAGGGAGGCTAAGGCGACTGATGGCTACTTCGGTAGCTCCGTTAAAGCCCTTAAGTTCGACATTGGCTGGTGTAATGAGGTCTATTTTTTGCATGGCTCGAACAGTCAGGATGAAGAGTATGTCTGCTACACTGCCTGTATCAATGGGCATGATACAGACGATCTGCTTTAAGAATTATCTTCAGCTATCAATGCAGAGCATAACATTTATTAGTAGGGTGGCAATTATATTTGCTATTTTGGTAGTAAGGCACGTCTTTCCTGACCTCGATGGGGAAGGGGGTACGCCAAATAGGGTCAGCCTGTATTTGTGTGAGAAGGGTACTGATGGGGGCAGTGAGTTTTGGTAGGACCGACATGGGTCATTTTTTATAGAATTCAGAAGGGGTAACATCGGATTGAGGGTGTTTGTGGTTCTCAGCCTCTTGTGAGACGGGGGTGACCATGGGCATAGAAGATGGTCAAGATTTGTTGTGGTTAGGGGTCGAGGTTTTCCCCTGGCGATTGGATTCGCTGAGGCGTTCTAGGTCGATATATCCTTTAACCTTAAATAACATCTCCTCGAGGGTTTGTGGTTTATGAAGCACGATGTACTCCTTGACACGACTATGATCTGGTAGAGCGTTAGAGTACGCGAGAACGACGTTCACACAGTTCAGGCTTTTGACATTGCACGACTCATTGAAAAATTGTTTGGTAAAATCATCAAGCGTTTCGTTGGAGGATTTGCGGAAGCTAAAGAGAGCGTTGACTCGGACCTCACGGTCTTTGTTAAAGGCAAACTGAGTGATAAAAAGGTTTGAAAATTGTTTGATACTTCGGATATAACTATTAGGGAGGTTATGATACCATTTGAGAGGGCTATCAGTGAGACTGGTAGGAAACATGCGAGACAAGATGTGGTCTGCTGTAGAGTACAGACTTAAAACATTTTTGGAATTTAAGGACATGAGATTTAGGTTTGGTATTGCGGTATTTGCTGATTTTTGGGGTTTGGAAATTTGGAGGTACTTTGATCGCGAGGAGATTAGGGTAGATGAGGTTGTTTAACCGACTCCAAGAGTTCTGTGGGTGCTCGTGCTGACACGAATAGTGGTACAGATTTTTTGATCAAGTTCCTAATGTATAAGATAGGCAGGATAAATAGGAGATCGTTGGGGTTGAGGGTGGTGAGGCTGCAGGTATGGGGCATGTTCGACACTACGCTCGCCAAGGCATTCTAGAGTAGGTTACCGTGTGGGGTGGTGAGAAGTGTAAGTGTAGAATCAGGGGAATCCAAGATCGATCGAGCCAGTGGGTATGGCGGTGGGAGCACCTTCGGTGCCAAGATGGACTGGGGGGTCTTCAAGTTAGAGGTGGGGCTCAATGCGGGCGCGGGACAAAATTCGCAAGGGGGTGGGTAATCGAGAGAGCTGAGGAGTTTCATGGGTGTGACCTTGTTGAAAATCTCGAACGGTAAGGCGTAACTCGTCCAGAGCACGGTGTTGCCGGTCAAAGTCGTCTAAATGGAACTGTCGTTCAGCCTCGAGTTCTTAGCGGTGTTCTTCATGCTCAATGCGTAACTGATTCTTATGGCGCTTCTCGGCCTGAGAAAATTATTGGCTTTTGAGGGAAAGTTGAGCGGTTACTCCGTCGGTGGAGATACCATTGATGGCGGAGCTTGAGTGAAGGGTAGGGGCCATTAAGGAAAACTAAAAGTAGGTGGGGGATGAGAAAAAATGAAAGGGGTAAGGTGGGTATAACACAGATGATGCCAAATGTAGGAGCCAAGTTTTGTAAGGGGGTAAACTAGCTCTTACACCACGGGGTTATCATCGACCTGGGGCTTAAACAAGTATATAAGATAATAATAAACTATATTACGGACATAACACACTTGTGTAAAGTCCTAGAATAGGTTACTCCACAACCTCTAGCGGGGATTTTGAATGATTGATGTTATATATATTGAGTTAGCAGATAGGTCAAAGAGGAAATGAGTTACAGGGTATTCGAAAGAAATGTTATTGCGCTTTTTGGGAGAGATTTTCTAACCCCTTCATAGTGCATCCTCCCTCCTATTTATAGGATATAGAAAGGGCTGAGTCACCATGGGAGGTCAGATTACATGTATATCCTTTGGAGACAACTGTTCTGTACTCGGAGTCGGTTCTGATACTATAGCTGTCAGGCGGCTCGTTTCACTATTCTATATGGTGAGCTGGCTGTCAGACTTGTCTATCTTCGACCATGTATTACCATGGTTGAATTATCTCTGTTACTGATGCTAAATTCTGGTACTGGCCTCCTGTCTTCGGTTTCGACTATAATGTCTTCGAACATTCGATTGATATTGGAAGACTTCTTGGACTTAGTTACTGTCTAGTTGGGCTTTGAGTTTCTAGGTAGGCTTCGATGCAGCCTTCACGTATTCGACTAGTATTGGAAGGCTATGAGTAGTCTACTATAGATGATAAAATGGTTCATTAATAATACCAAATAATGATCATAGAACTATTAATTCTACTGAACAACGATATTACAGAAGACAGGCAAATCTATGGTTCAAGATCAGACAACCTCTCCTCAATTAGATTTAATCCCTCATCCAACGATTTAAGTATTTAAATAATGCAGTCAAGATTCAAATCTATTATTGTAAAGCCAATTGCCATCCTATTACCAATATCCTCGACGGCTGATTAAAGTTTCGTAAAGAAATCAAAAACCCTCCCTGAGATGTCATCCTTAGTAGTTTGGGATTGTTCCCTTGCTTGCTGGGCTTATATTTCCCATGGCAGTCTTGGACCGTGGTTGTGAAGATGACGTGGTCGGCCGGGATCTATTATGATTAATTCTCGAGTGGAACTTCTTATATATAGTTGAAACAAAATACATTGTTATGATAACCATTAGCGTGACGCGATAAACAATCTGTTGGAGTCAAAAAGACATGACAAGACAAGACAATAACAAAACAATGCTGCAAGAAATAAAATTCCTTAAAAATATAGTAGGAATTAATATGCTTGTTATGCATGGACAAAAAAATGATAAATGATGAATGATAAAAAATAGATAACAAATGACGAATAAATGACAAGAAATTGAAATGACAAAAAATAGATAACAATTGACAAATATTTCATAACCGAATGAAATGAAAATAATGACAAATGACAAAAAATAAATAACAAATGACAAATATTACATAAATGAAAGAGTTAAACTTTACAAATCTATAAAAGATTCTATGTATAACAAAATGAGGTTAGAGTTTATAAATTTACTTAAGATGTTGTAATGTACAACAAATGGGTGTTAAAGTTTACAAATCAACGTTCGACTCAACTCAGAGCTTCAGTATGTCATTAGTAATAGTGTAAGGTGGAAATTTCATCCCCCTTAAGATACTGTTCAAAAAGGCAAGTAGATAGAACCCACAGTTATTAAAATTTTACTGTTTGGGACACTCCCCAAAACAAGCTGTCCAATGTAAGTTAATACCATAAGATTTTACCTTTGAACCAGTATGTGGCTTGCGATTAGTAAAATCATATCATATCAATATTCTTGGGAGCATCATTGATAGTTGATCATTGATAAGCTGGTGTCTAGGAGATAACTTCTTTGCATTTCTAATTTTTCGTATTAACCAATGAATCACAGATGCATATATTTATTTTCTTATAGAACATAACACAAAGGTCCCAATGGTTGATGTAATAGCCTAATTTCGGTATTCGAACTTAGCCTTTACAGCAAATGATAATCAGAGCGTCTAGATAAGTAATAAAAGAAATACTAGTACATGATTTAGTGTGGAAAACCTTTGAATAGGTTAAAAACCACAACCTTTCTTAAGGATTTAGAAAGAAGAATGTTATTGATAGCTGCTAGATTATTACAAGAGATGCTCTGTGTATTTTGTAAAGATTTTCTTGATAGGAAAAGTCTGCCCTTTCTCTGTAGTTCCATGGTCATATTTATAGGCTTTATAATATGACCATTTTATGACCGTTATTTGCTTTAATGATGAACGTTATAATATATGGCTTTGATGAGTCTTCATAATGGTTGCATTACAGCTTGAGTAACTCTGTTTCTTTGTTGTTACTCCATAATGTGTCATAAATGTGTCACATGTATGTTGATGAGGTCGAGTGGTCGTATGATGGTCGCATGGAGAGACTTGAACTCGAGATTCGGAGTTAGCCTCTTACATAAGATGGCTCTCAGTCAAGAGCACGAGAAGCATCATGGGCGAGTGGTGTTATCTGAGAAGTTTATTCTATATCGGTTACTTGACGTTACTGTCTTGACTTGTAATATGTTGTCCAATTTGAATGAACTTGTTGTCGATATGAAATGTATTGTAATATTGTAGATGTATTGGTCGTATTGGATAAACAAATTATGGACCTACAATCTATTTGGTCGAATTGAGATAAACTATAACCGACCTATAATGTATTAGATGGGTGGGTCAAATTGGGATGAACCAATAACCGACCTATAATATTTAAGATGGGTGGGTCGAATTGGACGATCCAATAAACAGCCTATAATGTATTCGATGGGTTGGTCGAATTAGGATGAACCAATAATTGACCTATAATGTATTAGATGGGTGGGTCGAATTGGATGAACCAATAACCGACCTATAGTGTATTAGATGGGTTGGTCGAATTGGGATGATCCAATAACCGACCAACGATTTATTAGATGGGTGGGCCGAATTTGACGAACCAATAACCGATCTATGATATATTAAATTATGTTATCTATTTGGTCGAATTCGGCAAACCAATTATTGACCTGTAATGTGTTGGTCGAGCTTGTCATCTTTAATCATACTAGAGTATACCCCTTGATAATTGAAGAAGCGAGCAACCTATTGAACGGCTTCCGCGAAACTTTAATGATAATAGAGAACTAATCTCAAGGCTCAAATCCCAAGTATAGTGGAAATTAGATGGTGATGGTGAATTAATCGGCTGGCCAAATGAAAAATGTTTAAATTAGATGTTTGTACTGTATCCTCGGCCATGCTGTCTTCCATTTCCATCTGATCATTATTTGGGAAGGTTGAACCAAATCGGTTTACTGTAGTTCCAAACAGAGAACCAGCTTGGGAGAGAGAGGTTGAAGATAGCGTCGCAGAAGCTGAATTTAAATGAAAAACATGTACCCTGATAAAGAACCCACAATCAATCCAAATGCTACTGGCGTACTACTAGCAACAACCGGAGCTGCTGCCGAAGTTGCTTCAAATGGGAATGTCATTGCTGAAGATGAACCAAACTTTACAGTAGGTACTAATGCCCTAGATAGAGCAGTACCAGTAGAGCTAAGACGACATGCATAAAATGGTTGAGGGTCTCTAACTTATTTCTGTTAATACTGCAACATATAGAGAAGCATAGAAATATTCATGCTATCCCCTTCATAAACTCAGGAATGAGGTTTGATTCACACTAGAAAGATGTTTGATCCATAGATGTTGGTTCGTGACCGAGGCCATAAGACTTACAGAGACCCTATGAAGGGATTGATATTGTTCCGCCCGAAAAACTCGATCTTTGATGGAAGGAAGGGCACTTGGGCATCCGAAATAAAATCAGATCAGAAATATAATGGAAACTTCTAGTTTGCTTCCCATCTCCGATCTTTGATGCTTCTTGTAGTACATCTCTGTCCTTACTGTGATCCCTTTTCACCTTGTACATAAGAACCAATCAAAAATAGGTTTTGATGATCTGTGTAAATCTAAAATAAGCCAAAGGATAACCATTAGCTTGCATAAAAATAACCCCTATACCACCTCCTGAGGCATCACATTTGAGATAAACCTTTTCTAAAGATTCTGGAATTGCAAGTAGCCGCCGCAATAAATAAATCGTGACTAGAATCAGCAAAGTCTAATGCGATTCTCATAATTGGTCCAACTTGGAAGCGTAGCGCAATAGCATTCCAGTTGATCGAGGCTCAAGCTCGATTCAAAAAGCTAGCTCAAATTTGTGGGTATGAATAGCTCGAGTTTAAATCGGAGACATAAGTATCTGCTATGACAATTAAATCGGGATCAGAATCAACAAATATCGACACAACAACAACATCTTATGATCCTCACAACAGAGATCGAATGTGACGATTTGAGTGAGAGAAAGAGATGTCATTCCTAGGTCAATGATCGACCATAGTTTCGGTTAGAATTGTTCAGGGACTATTTGGTTGAGGAGTTTAGTTCGTTAACTACAACCATTACGAAAATAACTCTTTGGTAATAGAAGTGTTTGATTTAAGCGCACAAGGTGACACCTCAGTGAGCAGCAACTCCGTATCAAACGAAATCACATCTCCAATTATACCTAATCATCCAAAAACAAGTGAATCTACACATCAGAATAGGTAGATTTAGGGGTACTGCAGTAGAACGAAGCGCTGATCTTTGAGTACCTATTGGCTTGAATCAAAATGGAGCTCTTTGACATCAATATGTAGGCACAAATTTGAACCTCCAAACTTTACGATTCGTGTAGAATTAAGGAGTGAGTAGAAGGAGAGAATCAACGATGGACATCCATGTTACGAAATCGAGATCAGAGGGAGAGAGTTTTCACTGCTGTACTTCCGAAGAGAAGGTCGATTGAACACCTCCAAAGAGAAGGTTGTTGTTGTTGTACTTTGGGAGGAACGGACCCTCTTAGCTGGAGTTCGAGTGAGCAATTATCCAAAGCTCGAGTGAGAAAGGATATGAGAATCCAGACCTCCAAGTTTGCAGAGCAAGGCCTTTGATTCGTTGGAGTAGCTTATTAGGCCTTCAATTATCATCCTGAACAATGATTAGATGGTATGGTGTTTGCTGTATCGTCTCCACATCTAAAGGAAATCGAGATTTTGAATTGGTATGGTCGATAGCGAAGCCAGAAATAATGGATCATGTAAGAGGAAGTATAGAAGTAGCGCTACGGAGGTGTTTAGGTTGGTGAATGTTTGATCAAAACTTTTTTATGATTGATTGATCGATGAATATGTTGTGTTGTTGGAGAAGAAGTGAAGTTGTGGTTTCTTAGCATTATTGTTGGAGAGAGAGAGAGATTTGTGTGCAATTCCCACTTGAGAGGAGGAGTTTGAACTGTATTTGTGGCTCTTCTTTCCCATTCTAAAATAAGAATGCTCATAGAGAAAGAAACAGAGAAACCAAAAACTTACATGTTTAAGTTCGGCATTATGTACAGAGGTAATCAATTGTTTTCTGAGATAATAAGTTTGAGAACTTCATTCCTACGGACGACGTCAAATGTAATAGCTTAATTTTGGGATTTGAACTTAGCCTTTAAACCAGATGTGTTTAGAACGCTCATGGACAATAAGTAATTGCTAACAAGATGATTTAGCGTGGAAAACCTTTGAATAGGTTAAAAACTACGACCTCTTGAGAATTTTAGAAAGAGAGATGAATCTTATTGAGATTGCTAGCTATTATAATTAGTGTTATGAGTATTTTGAATGAGGAATGTTAGAGTGAGGATTCATTCGTCCTTCTAGAATTTTTTAGTCATATTTATAGGTCTTATAATATGACCGTTTGATGACTATTAAGATTCTTAATAATGAGCGTTACAGAATATATACATTTGATGGCCTTTAATCTGATTTTATAACGAACTGATCTTGCTGTCTTGTAAGGTCTTCATTGATGGCATTGCGCTTGTCGATTCGAACTGTTAAGTTACAAGTCGTAAATGACGAATAGAGCTCTGTCACTGCAAAATGTTATTTTCTGTGCCACGCATATGTTGATGAGTTCAAATGTTTGCATGGTTGTCTAAGATGAAGCATGAGTTTGAGATGCGGTATAAGCCACTATAGTTGACATTTTGATTCCATGGAAGGCACAATAATTTGGAATTCTGCACTTTAAATTCTTGATCGAAGTAATGCGAAACTGTAGAATCCCATCCCATAGACTTGATTTAAATCCAATTTGATTTATCATTCAATTCCTTAGCTTCTAGAGAAGACATAATCCTCATCTACACATTGAAAGCCCTGCCTTTAATTTGATTCACAAACACATCTGACACCAAAATCCTTTTATCTACTGAGCAGGAACGATATTGTGAATCAAAAAATTGATTCAGGGTTTTAATGTAAACATTAATGGCCTAAATTGAAGCAAACTGAAAAAGAAAATGACAAATTATCAACAACAAATTATAATAGAGGTAAAGATAAATGAAAATGAAAAAGAAAATGAAAAAGAAAATGACAAATTATCAACAACAAATTATAATAGAGGTAAAGATAAATGGCAAAGTTCTGGATAAATAAATGACAAAGATTTCTGAAAGATTAGTGAAAATAAATGATATTTTATACCTAAAAAATAACAGAAGATATAACAATAAATGACATAAATATAACATAAGAAAAGATAGTATAACATCAGAAAAAGAAAATAACAAATTATCAACAACAAATGATAATAGAGGTAAAGACAACAAATGAAAAGAAATTACCAGAAAAAGAAAATGACAAATTACCAACAACAAATGATAATGGAGGTAAAGACAAATGACAAAGTTTTTTTGAAATTTCATTTAAAACAATAAATGACATAAATATAGCATAAAAAAAGATAGTATATCATCAGAAAAAGAAAATGACAAATTATCAATAACAAATAATAATAGAATTAAAGACAAACGATAAAGTTCTGTGAAAACAAATGACATAAATATAGCATAAGAAGAGATAGTATATCTTCAGACAAACATAGGCAAAACAATTGACTAATAACATATTACAAATGACAAATGACAAAGGGTTACCTCATTGTTCAACCATTGCTTTGGATAATTTATCCTTCCTGAGTGACCAAACATGGTCTACCTGGTTCTTCTCATCCTAGAAGATGGATCTTTGAATAAAAGATTTGAATAACACCAGGAAGAAGCTTATCAAGGTGAACATGCAATAGGTTTATTCTACAAGTCCATGAAAACATTTTCTCAATAATCTCATCGTCAGTTAGTTTATGCTATTTTTAGAAGGTCCCCATCACTTTTGACTCTGGTAAAATTAGTCGGAACAGATGAATTACTTGAGTAATAAGATATGGCACATGAAAATGAAAAATATAAATATTAAATAGTAAAAATCAAATCTTATTACTCAACAGGAATGGTAAAACTACATATTTAAAAGTTTATTCATACATTGGTTTTCTCAGTAGCCATTTCTTTTATAATTTTCTCAGGGTCTGGCTTTTCTTTGGAACTTCAGTTCCATCATCATCATCCTTACCCTTAGCCACGTATACATCTTTACTCCGTTCCTTACCAGTTGTTTGGTATGTACTCATCTCTAAATAAATAGATTACAAATCAGATATAAATGATAACTACAAATGATTAGAGTGATACAGTATTTGGTAAAATAATAATAAACAAATGATTAGTTATGCTACTATGAAACAAATTACTAATAACATCAATGTTAGTTATGTAGCTCCTTAGCTTCAAGAACATCATCCCTGACCACTACTTCATATGTTAGTTGTTCTACGGCCATCTTCAATACAAATGGTAATATTATATGAATCAAATGGCAGTAGCACAACACAAATAATATGATAAATACCTCTATCATATTTGCTTGATCTACACCCTCCTTAGTCTGTACAACAAATGGTTAAGAAGAAACAAATTATAAATGGCAGGGATAGGTCAACAAATATTATGGATACCTCAAAACAAATATTTGTTAAATATCTCATTGGTTTCTTTCACTATATATTTTTTTCAACTTCCTGGACTACTACAGTTGTTTGTTCAAAATCTATCTGTAAAATAGGATATACATACTACAAATGGTAAAATTAAATGAATTAATTGTAGGGTAATGTTGGGGCGTAATTTTGTGAAGGGGCGTGTGTGTGAGAAATATGAAGAACTAATGAGAATATACTTTGGACGGGGTGACCTGGGGGTACCTCTACCCGACATGGTGGACTTGCACTAAGAAGATCTGACTGGAAGAGAGAGGGTGGAGGCTGAAGGGTTCACGTTCTATTGGGAAATGTTCCAGAAGCATATGTGGAGTGTGACGAAGCGCTCGTATGCATTGCAGTCGCTGGCGGAGAGGTTGGTGGTGGCTGAGGATGAGGGAAGAAATGTTTGTGGTATTGGAAGAACTGCCTGGTGTGCAAGTAGGGGGGGGGGGTTCTTCTATCATTATGGGAGGGGTTTTTGTTTGTTATTAGATTGTATTTGTTACTATTTTATTCGCGCCTTTTTCGTTGCAATGAAACAAAGGGTTCTTAATCGAAGTGTGCAAATATAGGGCAAAGAATATTGTTAGTAGATATTTTAGCTCGATGATAATATAGGCGCGGCTAGAATTCATCGTATGGAAACGAAAATGATAGCCATTACTTAAAAGTCTCAAAAAATGATGAGGGCCGAAAGTTTGGTAGGAGTAACTGTAATTGATCGAAGTTCGCATGGGTAAAAAATATTCAAGGACAGTGTGAGGCGGCTCATAAATGAGGGCTCAAGAAACCAGGGGATGTAGTACATCGACTGTAGAAGGTATGATAGTCGAAATGGAAAAATTGTCATAGGGGATGCTATTTATGGGGCAGTGTACCGGTACAGACAACAATCATGACGTCTTGGTAATGGGATAAGGTGTAGGGCACATGGCATCAGGTAAGTTTATTATGGTAGGGTTAAATACAGTGTCAGAGACCTGGTATCGAGGGGGTAGAGTATTCAAAGGTGTTTGGGGGAGTACGACCATGGACCATCGCGGTAATTTAGAAGGGATTGAGGGTTTGAGAGACTGAAGAATATCTTCAGCTAGGGAAGGTGTGATATGCACATGCTTGTATTAGTAGGGGTAGTCTAGCAAAGACACATGGTACCTAAAAATATGGAGGGAAGTGGGAGAGGTAGTGGGGGTAGTGGTAATGATAACAATTAGGGAAAACGAGGCATCTTTGAGGTCTATATTAAAGATGGGAGAGAAAGAGAGACCGGCATTATTTCTAATAAAAATAGAGAAATGCAGATAGACAATGGAAAAACACCATTGTTGTTGCAGGGATGAAGGGAGGAGGATCCATTGTAGCTGTTTGATTTCGTCGTGGATACAGTTAACTACACCAAACAGATAGGTTCTTTAATCCTTTGTTTGTTCAATTTCTCTTTCTGCTCTCAGCTCTTAGGTGGTGGAGGGTATGTGGGTTTGCTGTGACGAAACAAGACCGAGAGGCCCGGCGAAGAATAATTGTTGAGTGGTATGAGTTTGGAGAATAGAGGAGATAGTAATCAAATATTTGGTCGTAGGATGGCCAATGAGTGAGGGTAGGTTAGGTGGTACTATAATATGAACGTAAAACTTGATACTCAAATACATCGAGCTAATGTCAATCCTCTTCTGCTGTTGGGTATAATGCGCACCTGCAAAGCTTTGAGGATGAGGCTGATAAATGAGGTTGATGACGAAGTGAACGAGCCGAGTACGTCAGGTCGAAGGAAGGTGAGGAGTGATGTTGAAGAGTTGCATATTATAATAGGCGTACCACTAGTTGTAGTGGAGCCTGATATTGGATCACTGAGGAAAATCTGGCATAAGGCTCGAATAGTCAAAGAGAGTGATGAAGAGGAGGAAGAAGAGGGATAGGGGGAAAGGGGAGATGAGGCTGGAGTTGAGCATTAGGGGATGAAAGGCATGAAGGGGAAGGGGAAGAAGAAGAGAGTGAGAGTACAGAAGAGACAGAGGAGGAGGAGACATATGTGGGACAGATCTCACCATGGAAAAAGGCGAGGTTGAGCAGTTTATGGTTAAACATGTGCAGGAGGGGAAGGAGATTATTCTGGTGCCGTTAGGGGCTGACTATTCATTTATGGATATGCCTAATGAGGGGATAATGGCATTCAGGGGGCAGATTCAATTAGGCATGCGGCTATTCCTTTGGAGGATAGTAAAGGAGGTACTAAATTTCTAGGATGTGGCTCCGTGCCAGATGAACAACTTTTATGAGATGATAAGGGTGATCGAAGGTATGATGATGAGTTGAGGTGCGAAGGGAGGCCTTTGATCGAGTGATTTGACTTAATTCTGTTCTACTCGATGAAAGGGAATAAGAAAGTAGGGATGTATCACATCCAGTGCCACTCGGAGAAACCATGGTTATTCGACTTGTGTTCGACTGGGCGCAGGTGGGATAAAAACTTGGTTGTAGTAAAGGGGAACTATGAGTATGCCCATGGGGAGGTGGAATTTCCACTGAGGAATAGGCTGTTCAAACCAAGTAAGTTTATGGTAGAGTTTCGTTGTTGTGTATGCTAGAATATTACTTTGGCTTTCAATTCACTGTTTACAGATCCTGCAAATAGTGGACTGAAAAACCTGAGGTTTTATATTGACAACCTCATCAACGAGAGTGAGGACCAGGTGAATAAGGTGTTCTAGAAACTGAACATTGTAAGGAAAAGGCTAAAGAAGATAGATACATTTCTGATAGACGTGTCGACTGTGGCTGGGTCGTCGAAGAGGAGAAAGGTGGCAGGCCCCTCTGAAGAAGCAAGTGATATGGACTATAACAATCTGACACAGAAGTCAAGCTTCGTACCGTGGACCCATCGAGGAGTTCCTATATCGATGGCTGAGGTAAGGGGTCAAAGTGTGAATACACCCAAAGGGGTTCTATAGGTAGGGCAACAGGCCCAGAAGAGTAAGGGGAAAACGACTATCGAAGACTCAACTACTCATTTGACAAAGACAACGACCCAAAAGAGAGTCATAATTAGATGGCTGAAGGGGCAAATTTGGTCGGGGCCAGGCAGCTCGCAGCCAAACAGGAGGAGACTGCTCGGGCGTCAACAGAGTCGATGATAAATCTGTGCACCATAAACCTATAAGAAGCAGGGAACCGTGCTGAGGTGGTTTGGTGCCAGGTAAGTTTATTTTTGGTTTTTTTAGAGAATGGGAAGTAATTGAACCTTTATCTTGATAACTATTGGCTGGTCGATGTGTTTGTGATCCATGCAGATGCATGCTTGGATTATCTCATTTACCAGGGCTCAAAAGGTGTCGAGTGAGAAGCTGAAGGAATCGAGTGACGGAAGGGAGGTCGCGAAGGGGACTATTTTGACTTTGCAAAACCGAGTCACTAAGCTAGAACATGAAATACCGCAGGTTCGCGCTGATGTGCCGAGGGAAATTTTGGCGGTGGTCGAGTACTATGACATGAAGGCGGAAATGCTTAAAACAGAGATGGCGAGGCATGAAATGCAATTACAAGATAACCATGTGCGCTTTCAAGCCATGTTCGATGAAGAGCGCTAGGTGACATCAGCATTGAAAATTTTTGTTGATGGACAAGGGTATATCTCAGAAACCTTTGAGCTCTATTCCCCGACTAGGATCCCGCCTTTGAGGACGTTGCAGACATGGGGGGATAGAAGCGAACCCTGTGGTCGAAGGTGCAGGTGTCGAGAATATGAAAGGTGTGTATATAAGAGGGAACCCTGGTGGTGAAGAAATGACTGAGTTGTGAGAAATGCAGGTAACCCTGCATGAGTTGTTTATCTAGAGAGAAGGAAAACTTGTCATGCTCTGGTTGTTTGTAATAAAGTATTTAGCTTCTGATGTATACTGAAACAGTGCTTGATATTCTAAGTTGAACAAGTTGATATCTACTGGTATTTTGTGTGATCGATGAGCTTAGTAGTTGAAAGTTGATCTTAAACTTGAGAATGTCGAAAATTATATGTTGGATTCGGAGTGAAGGAAGATGTGGTCGGCAGTAGTGCATACCCGAGTGCCCGATCTATAGACTATTCATGCCATGCGGGAGTGATTGAATTGGAACTTTGAAAAAACTTTGAGGTCACTCCCAAGTATCAGTCGGGTCGAAGGGTTGACTTGATACTTATGTTTCCCTAAATCAAGAAGTTTATAGAACTTCGAGGTTGCCCCCGGGTATTTCTATCTATGGGTTTGATCCTGAACGAAGCATGATATGCTAAGCCCCAATGTATCTCCGAGTGTCTGGTCTGTCGACCATTCATGCCACTCGGGTATACTCGAATTGGAACTTTGATAAACTTTAAAGTCACCCCCAAGTATCAGTTGAGTTGAAGGGTTGACTAGATACTTAGGTTTTCCCAAATTAAGAAGTTTACAGAACTTCGAGGTCAACCCCAGGTTATTCTATCCGCGGGTTTGATCCTGAACGAGCCTGATGTGGTCGGCCCCAATGCATTCCCGTGTATTTGGTCAGTCGACCATTCATGCCACTCAGGAGTGCTCAAATTAGAACTTTGAAAAACTTTAAGGTCGCCCCCAAGTATCAGTCGGGTCGAGGGGTTGATTGGATACTTAGGCTTATCCAAATCATGAAGTTCACAAAAGATATGAGATGATGCACAAGGGAAAAAAATATGTTTATTGATTATATTGTAGTTATATCAGTTGTGAGAAATGGTGGACGTGGTCTGTTATATGAGATTAACTGCATCGTGTTCCAAGGATTGGGTAGGGGATCCTCGACTTCATTCATCAGGTAATTCGATCCTTTGTCGGTTTTGTCATACATAACATAAGGTCCTTCCCAAGACTCGGATAACTTGCCGGGATTGCGAGGTTTCGAGGAGGGGGTGACTCGTCAAAGTGCCAAATAACCAATGTCAAAACTTTGTGGTCGAACCCTTTTATTGTATGATTTATGGAGACACATCTGGTAATGCTCGAGGTTAGCTAAGGTTTGGTATCTGGTTTTGTCAATCCATAATATATTGTATCCGAGTTCGAACTCATTGTCTTGATCGGGAAGATTAGGGTCGCGTGTTGGCACCTCAAATTGAGTTGGCAAAATAGCTTTGGTACCGTCGGCCAAAAAGAAAGGAGTACAGCCTGTCGTCTATCGTGGTATGGTGTGGTAAGCCCAGAGTACATGTTATAATTCTTAAGCCCAACGCTCTTTCTTCTCGTCGACGTGTTTCTTAAGACCATTGACTATTGTTTTGTCAATTACTTCGACCTGACCATTCCCTTGTAGGTAATAAAGTATAGATGGGGAGAGGATAATATTGTACTTTTGAGGAAAGTTCAAACCTTGTTTCCTACAAACTGTGGACCGTTGTCGCATCGAATCAAATCTGGGTAGTCGAAAAGTGTAATAATATTTTCCCTGAGGAACTTGGTGACCTCTTTTTCCCTTGTTTGACATAAAGGCATAGCCTCAACATATTTAGTGAAATAATCTGTGACGACTAATATATGTTCTCTGCTGCCAGAAGCCTTGGAAAAAGTCCCACCTGATTATTGGCCCATCGCTTAAATGGCCAAACGACTTAGATGTAGTGGAGTTCTTGCGAGGGGCTTCGAATGTCATGGGCGTAATGTTGGCATTTGTTAGAGTATTTTGCATATTCTTCAGTTTGCTTCTTCATATTCGGCAAGAACAAACCCTGTGTGATTGCTTAGAGAGTCATTGATCTACCGGTAGTGTGGGACCCGTAATTACCTTTGTGAAGCTCAGAATGGATGATTGCGGCTTCTCATTGGGATATGCAATGGTTTGGTAATTTTTAGTGTAGACTGCCTTTGAGGATGGTGTACTGTCGATAGCTTTCCAGTAATGATTGTTTGGCTTTTGGGTTCTCTGGTACAGTAGAACTATTGAAGTATGCAAGGAAAGGAATGCGTCAGTCTTCGGGATTGAGACTCTCGCCCCCAATATTGATAGTATTGATTTCCATTTGGTTAATACTTTGGTGTTTGAGTACTTAGATATTGAGGGTTCGAGATTCGGACTGGCCTAACATGGCTGCGATGTAGGCCAGGGCATCGACATGTCAGTTTTTGCCTCGAAGGTAATGTATAATTGATGATTTTTAAGGGAAATAATCCATGCTCTGGCGGACGAGGGCTGTATACTCAGCCATGTAACCGTTCACCTAGTTTCCACCAGTATACTGTCGCTGGACGAGTTGGGAATCAGTAAATATGGTAAGTTTGGGGACACCAAGTTCGGGGCAAGGTCGAGGTCATGTAGCAAAGCTTCATATTCGGCCTCATTGTTGGTACATTCGAAGTTTAACTTGATGGCCTTTTTGATTCGGTCATTTGAAGGTGTGACCAGGATGATACCCATCCCAAAACTGTTTGGTCCTATAGATCCATCTATAAAGATACGTCATCCCGTGTCAGGGTTCTAGGGGTCATTCTATTTGGGTTGATCTTTGAGTAAATCGTCTTCGTTTTCTTCCCAGTCGATGTCTTCGATCGGGATGTCGGTGAGGAAATTGGCGACTGCTTGGCCTTTTTGAGATACCTATTTTATAAAATTTATATCGTGCTCATCGAGGTAGATGGACAATTGTTGCACCTGCCGGGATATATCGTTCTTACTGAGTGATAAGAGGTTTTTATGGCCCCTAGCAAAATACCCGCTCAAAGTACGATTATCGATTTGTAGCACGGATGAGTGGGATCGAATCCACAAGGAGGTTTGGGAAAACAAATACTTTCAAGGAAGAATAACGATTTTATACGAGATAAATCTAAGAAAAATAAATAAAAACTAATTATAAAACTTAATGAGAGAGAGAGCTAAGGTTCGGACTTGGCCTCTACCTTTCAAAGCACTAATCGATATATAACTAGATCCTAATATCCCCACCCATCATATGTTCGTGTTAAGACACATAAGATGTTGTAAAATAAACCACTAAATCTATGGTCAAGCATTTAGTGGTTATGCTTTTAAGAGATGGTGAAGAGTGTCTTAGAAAATTATCAACACAACCATGGCTGGGCTTAAGTGAGTTCTCTAGCGTTTTCTCTTATTTAGATCTCTAAATCCAGCCTACGGTTAATAGTACTTGTTTGTATCCAAAGTTATCATACACCAAATTGAAGCTATGATGCACTAACTTATCAATTATAAAGTACTAAGAGAAAACTAATTAGAACCTAATTATTATCAACTATTGCTCATCCAAGAAGAGGTCTTATCCTAGCCTTAGCTAGGAGATTAACCGCTCATCTCGGACTTCATCGGATTAACAACTAATTATTTACAAAAGAAAATAAAAGAGAGAGAAGATAATTAAATAAAACTAATACTTTATTTCTTCTAAACTTGCTCCAATATGAGATGCCCAATTACAATGGGGGGATGGTTCCTTTTATAGGAGAAGAAACCCAAATTTAGAAACTATACTTTAAATTCTAAATAATATTTGCAGAATAATATCTTCTAATATTTCAGCCAATTACCTAATATTCTTGTATATAATTTTCTTAATTGATGTAGAGATATTTCTTCATGAAAACTCTTAAATATATCTTCAATATAAAATATTTTCAAGGATTTTGGATGCAATATATTATTTGATCTTATTCTTCAAGAATATTTGTGTATATATTTCTTTAATCTTGGGACCAAATATATTGTATCTTTGACTTTTTGTGTTGTGAACTGCTAGAGACACTTTTACTTGACTTTAAGAGGTTGGTTTCAAATATCCATCTCCAATAGCTACAATCAAACAAACGTACATAAGTACCCAAAATTAAATATAATGGGTGACTAAAATACATGTTCGGGTATGTTCGCCTAATACGTTGTCTAGAGTAATTTACTCAATTTTTGGTAGTCTAGTTCATACAAGAATAAATTCAACGGTCAGTTCGACAAGTGCCTTAGTCAATTCGCCTTCCTAGAATTTTACTTTTTCTTTTCTTTTCTTTTGCAAACCTTTTCTTTTGAGTACTTTAATTCTTAGAGAAGCCTCCATAACAAGGAGTTTTCAGTCGATAATCCCTGCCAGTTGGCTAAGGTTGCCAGGGTGTGGTGCCCCATTATGACCTAGACTCAGGATTCTCACAAGTAATATTTTTTTGTGTTCCTTTCACATAGTTCATGGTCAAACTCGAGATTGATAATAATTATTCCTCTTTCAGTTCTTAATCATATGAGTAGCCTTGTAGCGTAAAAGTTTTTAGAGCACATTTGGCTTATTATTATTTTCTTTTTTTTAGGAATGAATTTATTCTTAGGCAGTTGTCTCCCTTGTAGTAAACTATTCCTTACATAAATGCTAAATTTTTATTATACTGAGCAAAAATCTATTGACGGTATTAATTGTAAAACTTCTGTGATGTGCACGTTTTCACAATATGCCAAGTTAACTTGAATCAGTCTCTAATAAAATGATAGTGCATCTAGCTTAAGATATTTCAAAATATTCTAGCATATACTTGGTACAATTTTAAAATTTAAGCTTTTCCATAATATTTATGTCAAGGTAAAATCAATTTAAGTGTTTTGATATTCATCAAAAATATATCATAAATTGTCAAAGTGCCCTTATTTAACTTTTCTTCAAAAAGAATTTAAAGAAATGGTTTCCTTCCCCCAAACTTAAATCAAGCATTTCCTCAATGTTTGAGAACAAGAAAATAAATGGAAGAGGAAAACTAAAATTTTTCACCTGAATATATCAAGGGTTGCCCCCCAAGAAGCGCAAAGTTTACCGTCTTCACCCAGACTAATATACCCCCATTGTTGAATGTCATGATATAGGTCTAAAGGGGTACAAAGTACAATAATTGATGAATTATCTAGGTTGCAAGTTCTCCTTAAATAACCGGGGAACACAAAATTTTTCCTTATTCTTGAATAACCAGATACTAGAAAAATAGTGGTTATCCTTATCTGCACCTAATTGTGCTGATGCAATCATGATACATAAAAATAACTCAGAGTCTAATCCCCCAGGATAAAAATTTTCCTTATTTAATTTATAGGGAATCTCACTTTGAGATATTTTACAAGGTATAATCCCATACACCGAAAATTTATCTTAATATTCATCATTTCCCAAAATGTAACTTGAGCCATTAAAGTGATGTCGATCGGGTGGTTATGGGTCAGGCTCAAGTTTGTATGACTCAATTGCAGGTGATAATGCTTGCACTATTTTAAGAATTATGGGGTCATCCCAGTACTTGAAATAATTCAGACATTGATCAATAGAATAGGTATAACTAGAGTTATAGCGTAACAAATCTGAAAATTTATTAACAATTATGGTAACCCTAAGTGGCTTGTGAAATGGAGATGTAGGCATAGGTATAGGTGTGGTTGGTGAAGGAGTAACCAAAAAAGAATCAGCCCCCAATAATAGTGATATATCCTGTAAAGATGGGTCGTCTACCCACTAGTTTTCAATATTGCACTTTGTGTCAGGTGGACGCTGCTCAAGGCAAGGCCGAGGTGACTCATAAGGAAACTGAGAAGGAAATGACAAGTTGATAACATCTGCAACAGGTTCGGCAATTTTTAATTCTTTAACTTTGGTACAAATATCATCATCTACAAATTCCTCGCATGTTATCGTATAATGAGACAGTGATTCCATATGTTCATATTTTATCTCGTCATCATCATCATCAGAAAAATCATTTGAGGAGAGTGAAAAATATTTAGTCTCGGTCATAGTCTCCTCGAGAGAATTTATTGGGTTGACAAATGAAATGATGGATGGTGACATCGATGGTTGAATGTTGAGGGCTGAATTTGGAGGTGATTGAGAAAAAATTGTATTAGACATGGTAGCTGCTTCTTTAAGATCTCCTTGTGACATAGGTTCGTCGACCCTAAAATGTTCATCTTCTAAATCTGTCTCGCAATATGGTATCTATTCACCCCATGGAGAAACACATTCCTTGATTACGTTTGAATTCATCCATTTTAAACTCACTAGGGGATTTAACTTCGAATTGTTCTTCTTCATTGCTTAGATGTTTTTTATGCTCTATTTCACTCCATGTAGTTGACAACTTAGTTATCTGAGTCTCTAATCTAGAGATAGATTGGGTTGTAGAAGTTTAATTCACTAAAGTCTATTGCTGGAATTATATCATTTGTTGCTGAAATTATACTGATTCTTGCATGAAGATAGCAAGGGTATCGTCCAAAGATGGTTTGGGTTGAGCGGGTTAGAACTGATTGGATGCCTGAACGGACTGATGGATCAACATATATGAATAAGATTGGAAAGGTTTCATGTATTGAGAATTTTGGTGATCCTATGATTGAAAATGATTTTGAGGCTGTTGCGGGATATCGAATTGTGAGTTGTATGGATTTCAATGTTCTTGCATGTATGACATTTTAAAATAAAAGTAACACCCAATGCAATAAACAACCAATCAAGTCTAAACTCTAGCACATCAACATATTTTAGAAATAATAATTAGGCCTCCCCTATATTATTCTATGTTCAAAATGGGTAGGATGGCAAAAGGCTTTGGTTCCTATACTCCCCTGCGTCACTATGCTTGAACTAGCTTAAAGTAGATGTTCATCCTTCACGCCCGAGCGAGTCGCCTTATCGTACGTCAGCATTCTGAATGGTGACATCGCAAAACTACAACCAGTATTTTACGGCGCTAGGCTGGGGCCGTATCCTACGAACCTGTGTTTGTACCCCGGTCTGGTACACCTATCCGTTGGGTGGTAAAATCCCACAGGAATCTTACTACTCTATTATCATTTATTTTTAGGTCCGGGGCGTTCAATTTTCGCGTGATATAAATTTCTTCGTATCCCTAATGGGTGGTCCCACTTGTTAGAGAACATTTAGGGTGATGAAATCCCGCAAGTCTCTGCAGTTTTTACCTTTACTAATGTTGGAATGAAAAGAAAGTTAAACGAGCCAATAAGTCAATCCAACCACAACAAATATTTTATTAGAACAGCGTGTATTTATACAGTCCATACGACTTTATGTTCCCAGTACCGGGGCAGAGCGGATATGAAATCTTTATAGATGTCAAGTTTAGAGAGGTACCAACCTACGAGAAATGCTTCCCGATGAAGCTGTGACAGCCCCTTCACTTAGGGGGCACAAGAAGGATGGATTTAATGATGCTTTAAGCTTTGCGCATTGTCTATTTCGTTTCCAACTATGTGACTATCCTGCAAAACAGGATAAAAATGATTAGTGAAATTACGACAACAATTTTAATTCAATTTCCAAGTTTATTGTAGTCTATGATGTCCTGATTTTTAAATAAGTATATCTTTCAGCTCGGTTGAGAGAAAACAATAAATAATATCAATTTGGAAAAATATTTTAGAAAGAAAAAATATTTATGAAAGAAGTTTTTTAGAATTTAGCTTCCTTAATGCTCAAAGCAAGTGATGAATGAACAACGACGTCCTTTACGGAGACTTTTTTTTACTATTTTTTTCAAAAGGCTGTAACTCGCAAACATTTAAGCAGAAAAATATGATCTATAGCAATTCAGAAAAGGTTTTGAATTATCCAAAACTTTTGTAGCAAAAGTATTTCCTAATTATGAAGTATAGATGATAAAAAACTGTGAAACATTCAGGGACAGACTTCACAGCTACTGTAGTCCCAAAAACTCGAAACAATCCTTTAAAAAATAAAAATAAATAAATAAAATAAACTAGAGAATCAGAAAGAGAAACGATAATAATATGAACATTATATGCTATTACCGGCCCACTATACTTTTCAACGAATATTAGAAACAAAAAATTTAGAAATCATTGGCACAGTATTAGGAAGAATTATCAAAGAAAATTCAATAAAGAAAATTCGGCATTAGATAGAATAATTTTCAATGATGGCTCCCCGATAACGGCGCTATTTGATCGGAGGTTTTTATGGCCTCTAGCAAAATACCCGTTCAAAGTACAGTTGTCGATTCGTAGCACAGATGAGTGGGATCGAATCCACAAGGAGGTTTGGGAAAATAAATACTTTTTAGGCCAAATAACAATTTTATACGAGATAAATCTAAGAAGAATAAATAAAAACTAATTATAAAACTTAATGAGGGAGAGAGCTAAGGTTAGAACTTGGCCTCTACCTTTCAAAACACTAATCGATATATAACTCGATCCTAATATCTCTATCCATCATATGTTCTTGTTAAGACATATACGATGTTATTAGGCTTTAAGAGATGGTGAAGAGTGTCTTAGAGAATTATCAACTCAACCAGGGCTAGGCTTAAGTGAGTTCTCTAGTGTTTTTTCTTGTTTAGATCTCCAAAGTAAGTCTACGGTTAGTAGCACTTGTTTGTATCCAAAGTTATTGTACACCAAATCGAAACTATGGCCAAGCCTTCGATATGATGCACTAACTTAGCAATTATAAAGTACTAAGAGAAAAATAATTAGAACCTAATTATTATCAACTATTGCTCATCCAAGAAGAGGCCTCATCCTAGCCTTAGCTAGGAGATTAACCGCTCATCACGGACTTCATCGCATTAACAACTAATTATTTACAAAAGAAAATAAAAGAGAGAAAAGATAATTAAATAAAACTTTGATTTTATTTCTTCTAAACTTGCTGCAATATGAGATGCCCTATTACAATGGGAGGAGGGTTCCTTTTATAGGAGAAGAAACCCAAATTTAGAAACTATACATTAAATTATAAAGAATATTTGCACAATAATATCTTCTAATATTACAACCAATTACCTAATATTCTTGCATATAATTTCTTTAAGTGATGTAGAGATATTTCTTCATGGAAACTCTTGAATATATCTTCAATATAAAATATCTTCAAGGATCTTGGATACAATATATTCTTTGATCTTATTCTTCAAGAATATTTGTGTATATATATCTTCAATCTTGGGACCAAATATATTATGTCTTTGACTTTTTGTGCTATGAACTGCTGGAGACACTTTTACTTAACTTTAAGAGCTTCGTTTCAAATATCCATCTCCAATAGCTACAATCAAGCAAACGTGCATAAGTACCCAAAATTTAATATAATGGACGACTAAAATATATGTTTAGGTATATTAAAAATGTCATAATTACGCGCTCATCACTGAAGATTTCTCGAAGAGGTTAGCTGGTGATAACATATGTGGTGTGCTTAGAAGTATGGTTTGAGCTTTTTAGAAATGCAAACAAGTGTAAGGAGTAGTCGTTCGAGTTTGGTATATCATGTTTTGATGGGGGTAAGAGTTTTACTGATGAAGTAGACGAGTTTCTTGATACCTACTTCTATTTGGATAAGCACCGAGCTAATAGAAGTCTCACTGACCACAAGATATAAGGTAAGCATTTAACCTTTGACCGGGGTACTCATGGAAGGTGGTTGACCGAGGTAAGTTTTGAGTTCGAGAAAAGCTTACTCACATTTGGGTATCCAATTAACTTTGGGGTTTCTCTTTTTGCCTTTATGAACACCTTGATCGTATAAGCGGAGAATAACCAAGCGCAACGGTAAGAGGATTTTGAAATAAAGAAGTTAAGGGCTGCTATTTTGCCAATGACCTTTTGGACATCTTTCTTGGTTCGGGGAGAGGGCATATCAATGAGAGCTCGAATTTGTGTAGGGTCGATTTCGATGCCTCGCTTGCTAATGAGGTGACCCAAGAACTTTCTGGAGGAAACACCGAATTGGCATTTTTCTGGGATTAATTTTATGTTATTTGATCGAAGGATTGAGAAAACTTCGGTCAGATCTTGTATCTAAAAATGTTTATGGAGGCTCTTACAAAGCATTTCATCAATCTAAACTTCGACTGACTTTCCAAGCAAAGGTTTTAACATTAAGGTAACAAGGTACTGGTAAGTGACATCCGCATTTTTGTGTCTGAAGGGCATCACATTAAAATAGTAAACCCCTTGCTCTATGATAAATGAAGTTTTAAGTTTATCATTAGGGAGAAGGGGTACCTGATTGTAACCCGAAGCTGCGTTCATCATAGATAGGCGCTCATGGTCGGCTGTAGCATCCAGAAGTATTGAAATGTTCAGAAGAGGGAAGTTATCCTTTGGCGTGCATTTGTTAAGATTGGTAAAGTCGATGCTGATTTGGATCTTGCAATTCTTCTGGGGGAGAACGACAATGTTTGAGATCCAATTGGCGTAGTTGACTTCCCATATAAACCCAGCGACTATGAGTTTTGTGACCTCGAGGTTCATGGCTTCTCGAATCCTCGGGGCCAAAGTACGTTTCTTCTGCTTAATGGCCGTAAATTTGGGGATGAGGTCAAGGCGGTGGCAGGCAAGGGTGGGGTCAACGTTGGGCATTTTATGGAATGTTCATGCGAAGATATCTTTGCTGACTCGAAGAAAAGTTGTGAATTTGAGGGTGCCGTCGGCGTCTAAGAAGCTGCCAATTAATGTCCCTCGACCAGGGTTGTCTAGTTTGACTTAAACTATAGGTTTGACAGGTGTAGTGGATGAGGTCGAGGTGTTGGGGAGAGATAGGTGCAGTAATTGCTATGGCTTCAGCAGTTTCCTGGTAAGGTTAATTTCAGGGTGCTCGTACGAACAAACTAAGCGATGTGAGCCTTTCATATTCCATGTACTGTATGAGGTATTAAAACACAAGGTTTTGTGGTAGGTAGAAGGTATGGCTTTCATAGCATGAAGCCAATCGTGGCCTAGAATACCAAGTTATTCATATTTCTTATCGATGACAAATAAGCTGGCTTGAAGCATAATAGGGCCAGTGATGACAGGGAGGCTAAGTCGGCCGATGACGACCTCTGTGGAGCCATTAAAATTTTTAGTTTGAAGTTAGCAGGTATAATAAAATATGTCTTATGCATAGCGAAGACTGTTTGGAGGAAGAGTACGCCGCTGCACTGCTCGTATCGTTGAGCATCGCGTGGAGAACAGGGTGCTCGACTTTAATTATAATGCCTAAAGGGTTGGAATGGGGAAAATGGGCGTGAGAGGTATCGCAATAGATGAAGGATATACCTTTGGTTTGAGGACAGTGCCTAGATTCAGGCAGAACAACTGTATATTTCTTTTGATAGGTAAGCTTATCACACTTTTTGACATGTTTTCGCTCCTTTTGGGTATGGCCACTGTCGATGTTATTAACTTTGATTAGGTGGAGTTAGAAGATGTGTACCTCAGCTGGGCCAGTATTTAGAGCAGATTGGGGCTTAAGGTATAACCCATCAAGGTAGCCAGGAAGATTGGCAACATATTGGTACAATCGGCAGGCTTTAAGAATTATTTTAAGTAAACATTGTAAAGCGCATCATTTGTTCATGGGGTGGCAGTTGCATTTCTGGTTCTGGCAGTAGGGCTCATCCTTTTTGACATCGATGGGGAAGGGAGTACACCAGATTGGATTAGCCTGGATAAGTGTGAGGTGGGTACTGATGGGGTAGTGAGTTTCGGCAGAACAGACATTAGACTTTTTTGTAGCGTTCAGAAGATTGAGCATCAAAGTGGGGGTATTTTTAGCTATCATTCTCTTGAGAAATGTGAGCGACCATGGGTGTATTTGAGGGTTGAGGTTAGTTGTGGTTGGTGATCAAAGTTGGTCCTTGGCGATTAGATTCGCGGAGACCTTCGAGGTCGATATATCCATTGACCTTGGATAGCATCTCCTCGAGGGTTCGCAGATTTTGGAGGACGATATACTCCTTAACGTGGCTGTGGTCAGGTAGGGCGCTGGAGTAGGCGAGGACAGCGCTTGCGCAATTGAGATTTTCGACTTTGCGCGATTCATTAAGGAGAAGCTTGGTAAAGTTTTCAAGCATTTCTGTCGGTGACTTTTGGAAGTTGAAAATGACATCTACTCTGACTTCACAGTCTTTATTGAAGGTGAATAAGAGATGAAAAGTTTCAAACGCTGTTCAATGCTGTAGATAGAGCCATTAGGGAGGCTATGGTACCACTTAAGAGGGTTGTCGGCGAGGCTGGTAGGAAACATGCGACGCAAGATGTGACCGGAAGTAAAGTGTAGGCTTAAAGCATTCTGGAACTCAAGGACATAAGATTGTGGGTCGGTGTTATGGTATTTCTAGATTTTAGGGGTATCAAAGTTTGGAGGCACCTCAACAGCGAGGAGCTTTGGGCAAATGGGGTTATTTAATCGACTCCACGAGTTCAGGGTGGGACTTGCGCTGATACGAATGGAGACATTAATTTTTTGGTCGATTTCTTGCTGTGTGAGGCAGGCAGGTCGGGGGGAGAACGCTGGGGTCGTGGGTGATAAGGCTGCAGGTTAGGGGTATGTTCAGTGCTGCGCTTTCCGAGGTATTCCCGAGCAGGGTGCCGTGTGGGGTGTCAAGAGGTTCGAAGGTAGAATTGGATGAATCCTCTGTAATGGGGAGACCAAGATGGATTGAGCCAGCGAGCATGGTGGTAGGGGCGCCTTTGGCACCAAGGTGGACCGGAGGGACCTCGGCATGGGGGCAGGGCCTGTGGCGTGCACGGGCTGAGATGTACGAGGGGGTGGGTACCCGAGAGCATATAGGACCATCCTGGGTTTGGACTTGTTGAAGTTCATGAACCGTGTGGCACAATTCATCTAGGGTTCGGTGTTGTCTATTATTGTCATCTAAATGGCGTTGCCATTTTGCCTTGAGTCCCTGCCGATGATCCTCACTCTCAATGCCTTGGGGAGATCGAACTCTTGCACCTTAAGGGTTATCTTTGACATGAGGTTTTGGCAAATATATATGACAAAAATAAGAAGGACTACTGTGGTAACATACTTGCGTGGAGTTATTGAATTGGTATTCTTCATGACCTCTAGCGAGGATTTGAATAGAAGATTTTATATATATATATATATATATATATATTGATTTGGGTTACAGCTCGAATCAAGAGAGGTTTGTGGTACTCGAAGGTGATAGTGGGAGGGTTTTTTGCAAAGTTTTTCTGACCCCTGCATGGTGTTTCTTCTTCCCTATTTATAGGAGATTGGAAAGGGTGTGTCAGCATGCGAGGTCAGATTACATGTATATCATTTGAGGTAGCTGTCCCGTACGTGAATTAAGTTCTTACACTGCAACTGTCTGGAAGCTTCTTTTCACAAATGTGCCTTAGATATTTTACTAGTTCTTTGGGCTTCGAGTCTCTGATAGGCTTCAATGTATCCTTCGAGTATTCGACTAGTCTTGGAAGGCTGCGAGTAGGCTACTATATTTAACACACAACAAATAGTAAGGACTGCATTCATAAATATGATAGATAGCTCAAAAAAAATGTTAGATAAATACCTCATCTGCTTTTTCATCTTTACCACGTTCAGGTTCCACTTCTAGAATAGATTTAGCTTTCTCGTCATCATCTTTCTGGTTAGACTCTTTCTTACATTCTTTCTCTTAACCATCTTTCTCATTATATTCTTTTTTAGCTTCATCATCTCTTTTTTTAGCTTCATTCACTACAACTTTTAGTTACTTCACATAAAACAAATGAAATGGCAAACAAATGACAACAAGCGCAAACAAATTAATAACACTAAATATGTAAATAAATGATAAGGTTCTAAACAAATAATATCTCTACAAGTTCACCACCATATTTAGAAGGTTCATATTCACCTCTTCAACTCCATCCTCCACCTTTAAATACTTTTCTACCTTCACTCTCTCTCTGGGGTTAACTTTTATCAGATAAATACCAGGCAAACAAATTATAAAACCAATTAATGAGATGATAAAATCTATATGAAGAAATGATAAAAGATATGTTGATAAAAGAGTATTAGAACCTACTGAATCAAATTTTCTTAAGTTGATTGAATTTCAGACTTTAGATTTGGTTTTGTCGCTTGTCTCTTCCTTAACCCTCTATTACGCTTGTTCCCCTTGGGGATTAAGGAGTTCAAAACGATCATTGGGATATGTTCCAATTATTCATCAGTGAGAGTTTTTTTTGTTGATGCCTTCAACCTAAACATTAGTTTCTTCAGCCTTCTTGTTCTTCTTGTTGGCATTAGTCTTTTTGATGTGTTTTTTTCCATCCCTTTCTCTCTTATCTTTCTTCTTCTATTCAATTTTTAGATTTTTTTATTGTACCTTTCTTTGCCATGTTCTCAGCCCCACCTTCTTTTTTTTCCCATCTTCTTTCTCATCACTTTCTTCTTCTCGCATTCGTTTCACGATTTGCTCAATTTTATCAGGAGTAGAGTATTGCCCAGGGAGTAGAGTATTATCAATAAGTTGTAGAGTACTGTCTTTAAGTATTGACATCGAAATACGTTCTAAATTTTTATTACGATTCTGCAACTGATGACATAGCTGAAACAAAGGTTATTAAAATAAGAAATATACATTGCATTTCAAATATCAAATTACAAATAAATTATGGCAAGAAGCATACCTCAACCATTCCTTCACATAAAGCAGCTTCGATATCAACTTTGATAGAACTTCTACTGATATTAACTTTGATCTCAGGTGCTTCGATGTAATTTGTCTAATAGATATCATTCAAACAATTGACAAAATGTAATTTAGAAATGACAGATAAAAACAATCTTCAAATGAAGCAACAAACCAATGACAAAAGGCTATTAGAAGATGACAGGGAAGCCGTATAACAAATGGTAAGAAGTAAGAAAAAAATGACAAGAAGTAACCAACAAATGAATCATGCATACAAATGAAAAAATGCAACAAACCAATGATAAAAAGGAACTTAATAATGACAGAAATACATTAACTTAAATGACAAATAAAAATTAGGAAATGTGAAAGAAATGATTTAACAAATGACAAGAAGATAGAAACAAATGACAAGAAGCAACAAACAAATGAAACATACATACAGATGAAATGAGGTAAAAATTAAAAGATATATACCATGGCCTCTTGCCCAAGTTCTTGTTGCATATGAGCCTCAGATGGCTCTAAAACTGATGCCACCAATTTGGGATTAGCAAAACGCATTTTAAATGTCACAATTTTATGCTGCTTAAAGGATGTCATCGTCCATCCCTGTAGCTTAGGGAACAAATGTTTGGTTGCCTTAATTCTTAGAAGCATCAGGTCAGGAATAAAGAGGAAAAACCCATATCATCAATACCTAGGTACATCCGTGCAGTGATAAAGCTTTCTCTGATTTTTTATGATCGGCCGATCGATAATCAACAAACTCTACTATTTGACTCAACAAAAAATAATAAGCTTGTTGACCCTAGGGGAATCTGCAGAACTTCTCAAGATCATCTATCAAATCAGCATACTTTACCTCAAGATTTATCCACTTATTTGAGAGGACAAATGATAGTAGAATGTTTAACAAATTTAATCGAAGAACATCGTTTGCAAAACAAAGCCGCAAAACCATCAAATGTTCAAAAATGGAAAACCGTGACAAAGAATAAGAATGGGAAACAAATGACAAGGACAAATGGCAAGTATAATACAGAGTACAATACTAAAATATCCTTAACAAATGATACATGAACATGAAACCAATGACAAGTTTAAAATAATGTTAAGAACCCTAGAGGATAATGATAAAACAACCCCAACAAATAACAAATTCAATACATAAATTATTGGTGTGATAAATACAATGCAAAGAAAAAATGACAAATAAATGTTAAAACATCCTTAACAAATCATACAAGAACTGGGAACCAATGACAATTTTAAAGTAATGATAAACCCTAAAGAATAATGATAAAGCAACCTCAACAATTGACAAATACAATACAGAGAACAAACGACAAATACAATATAAAGTATAATGCTAAGCATCCTTAACAAATATCATAAGAAATGGGAACCAATGACAAGTCTAAATTAATGATAAGAACCCTAGAGAATAATTATACAACAACTCCAACAATTGACAAATACAATACAAAAATTCTTGGGGTGACAAATACAATGCAGAAAAATGATAAAACAGTCTCAATAAATGACGAATTGAAATCTTACCTTGATGTCTTTGCAATTTTGCCTGTTTTAAAGCCGCCTTAATTTCCTTGAATCCATATTTTTTTTTCTTCTTGGGAAACACCTAATCCTGAATTCCGTAACATTCTCAGGATCAACAAATACAAAATTATTGTGAATGTGAGAAATATGTGGCCCCAAAATTAGATAAACATGAGTGGGCTTCATCTGAATTTGAACTTCATATCACCGAGATGATAATCAAATATTTCCACAGCCAACGTTAGTATCGTCGCTATTGGTTCAATCAATAGAAGTAGGTAGTACGAAGAACACCCTTTTAATCCTCAAGTAGAGCTTTATAAATTTTATTCAGTCCCAAACATTTACATCAAAAGGTATAATTTTTAGCATTGGTGGCCTTTTTTTCTCCACTCTCCTGGTTGATTCTCCTCGTCAAATTGCTCATTACTCACTTCTTTATCAGACTTCATCATTGTGAATCTAGTGATTAGAAAGAAAAAAAGAAAGAAAAACTAGACTTTAATCAAAACTTGGTAGGCAGTAATAAGACAACAGCACGATTTGCCAAAAGTACAACCATACAGACATCACACACAAAACTTGACGATTGTGAGAAAAACGGCTGTAGAATTATCAAATGACAAATAATACCAGAATCGGGACAATTATTGCGGTTGTTACAGTCGAGATTAGAAGAAATTGTTTGACGAATCAAGACCGCTTTTGGCGCCATAAACAAGATAAGCTCGTATGAATCGCACGTGATACCCTAACTAGAAACAAATAACAAATAATACTAGAAAAGGTGACAAAGTCTGCCTTATATATGGCTAATTTGTTTAAAGGCGTGACAAGTTCCCCTGAATCAAGTGATTACTAATACCTAAATTGGTGATAGAGTCTGCCTTGTACGTCTAAAAATGGTAATGACATGTGAACATTGATGAATTAATTTTGGACACATGGCATGATTTATTATTTTTAAATGATTCGAATATTTTTTATTATTTAAAAAGTAAAATTCGTAGCTGTAGAGCTCACGGCCTGTAAAAACAGGTGGTTAACTACTGTAATATTCCAACTTCAGTATGGGCAAATTAGAATTTCCTCTTGCCAGTATCAATTTTGTAATTTATTATTCTCTGGGTTAGATTTTGAAAACTTTGCATCTTGGAGTATTTAAATTCTTAATTTCCGAACTAAATGTGCTAAATTAAAATTGCCAAACTTACCCTTTATTTTTAAAATAATTATCGACTATATCCCCATAAAAACTCTAAAGCTATTGCCACGTGGCAAACCCCTACTATCTATGCTTCAAGTTTCATATTGATTATAGATTGATATGTGACTTTTTTTAGCTGAAAATCTAGAATTAATATGTAACATATTAATATTAATTTTATTATGTTACATGCATTAATTGTAATGGGAAAGTACACTGGGAAGGTTCTCCATCCAAAAAGGTTAACGAAAATGGCCATATGTGCAACCATTCCATAACCTAATGAAAACCAACTCGCGATCTACTCATATAATGAGCGCTGATCCGGCAAGGGGCCCCTCATTGAATACTTACTAAGGGGTCTATGTGGCAGTTTCTAATTGGTTGAGAAATTATCATTAGTGACTTTTGGAATGTATAAAAACTTAATGTGATTTTTGTAGTTTTTAATGCTTTGCTAATTTTACAGCTAAACCTGTAAGAGCCTAAATTTGAAACTCGAACTTAGTTTCTAACACCAAAGATGATTAAAATACTAAACAACAAATAAGTAATCACTAACGAGATAAGATCTAGCATGAAAGCTTTTGAATAACTAAACACCAACCACTACCTCTCTTGAGGATTTTGCAAATAACTATATTATTGACTGAGTGTCTACTGATTACGACAAGTTTTCTTGATAGTGTTGTGTTGAGATAAAAAAATTTGTCCATAATTTGGTTTCTTTCGTTCCTACTTATAGGTCCCATATTATGGCCATTTCTAATGACTATTATCTCTTCTTAATGAAGTACATTGCAAAATATTTTTGAGGGGTCTTCCTAATGGTTATATAATAGCATGTGTGTTTCCTCTTCCTAGTAAATGCTTCCATAATTTGCCATAACTGTGCCACATTATCTTACATTAATGAGGACGAGTAAATGTCTGTTGGCCAATGTTAGGGCGTGAGTTCGAGATTCGTAATGTTCCCTTACAATCGCCCCTCTCAACTAACAACACTAGTATTTTGGGTAAAATACTCACTTTGTGTTTTGATTCCTTGATTGTGTCTTGATCATTGGGTCGTCTGATCTATTTCCCAAGTTTTCATTTAAGCCTGATAGTTGGGCTTTATCCATTTTGACTTGACTCTTAGCTTCCCTAGATGCATTAAATGTATTATTCTATACTCTTTGAATATTTAACATGTTCAATCAGGCTATCAATTGTGTCTTTCATGTTTGGAAAAGTTATTTCATGTACATTCCTTCTTGAACTTGAAAAGAAATGGTTAAAATAAGGTCTCAGACCCTCTGCAAAAATCATGAGCCTCGCATTCTAGCAAAGTTGACGAAGTTGAAAGTTCGTTACTTTGGCCACCAGTCTTTTACCGATCCAACACCGATCCTGGTGGGACCTACGTACCAAGGTTTAACTAATGTGAAGGTCCAAGAAACTAGTGAGGACTTCTTCGTAGCATGGCAAAGAGTATGGTGGAAGAGGAGGACAAAACGGCTGGTATCGGGCAGAAACGCTCTCGGGTTTGCGGTTGTGTAGGTTGTAACTAGGTTGAAGCCTGTATTGCAAAATAAAAATTTTGTCTTGTAGTTTTATGCTTTTATGTGGTCCATGAACAATAAAATTTTTCGTAAATATATATTTCTTTAAAATTTTTTTCTGCGAACTATTGAAATCTCATAGTACAGTGTCCTAAAATTTATCTTTTAACACTACTCAAACTTTTCTTATATTTTGAAGTCGATGTAAAGAATAATCTTGGTTTTTTGGAACTTAGCACTAGATAGATAATGTTCTAAATTCGTACTTTGAACTGCCACTTTATCTTGATTTATGTAAAAGAGCTTGAGCTATTACACACAGAGTCTGCTTGTCCAAAACTTACCTTGCTTATTTCCTGAGATTTCATTTCCTTGATAATATATGTTACTTTCCTTACCGCATATCTGCATCTTGTGGATAATTTGTTTTCTCTGTAATCCCTCACGTGGATTTTTTTGGAATGTATTATTTTTAAGAAAATCTTTATTTTTCTGCATATATGGTTATTAGACCTTTGGCATTCTTCATCTTTCCCTTAGTTCAAACTGTTCTCTTCTTCTACTAAAGTTATCATGGTGAGAACACACTGCCAACACCAACGTCATGCAGCAGAGGGGAGGTTGGCCATAAAAGTGGTTGAACTCTGTAAATGATATTTTTGTACATTACCTTATGATGCCGTGCTGCCAGATTGGCCATTATAATTTAAAGGTCTTGGCATGGATGAGAGAGACTTGTAGAATTGGATCATCACATCTGGTATGACATCTTTTGCAACCAGATCCTCGATATAGAAGCTTGGGAAATTGCTATAAAGGAGATCGCACTGGATAAGATTGCTAAAGAGGATAAGAGAGCAGCGGGTGGCAGGATAATCCCTTATGGTGAGCCCAATCATCCTGGTTTATTTAGATGCAACTATTTCTGAATGTAATCATCCTTACCCTGAGATCGATGTTGGCAAGCTCATTTTATTTAAAATAAAAGAAGTTCAAAATAATTGTATTCTATCTATTACTCGCAGAACTGCATACTACTTTTAAAATCTTACTGTTAAAGACTAAGAAAATAGATCTCGAATTGGAGTATGTAAATCTGTACACATCTTGTCTTCTATGTCCTTTATAATGTATGTTCCCCTCTTAAATTAAATAGCTGCGATCCGTGATATCTGTACGTAGTGTATATTTGAAATTCAAAACTTTTCCTTATTAAAGCGCCATCTAGGTACTTATAAAAAGGGGTCACTATGGGATGGGAAAAGAAATTCAAATCAGAGAGTGAGAAGGTGAATTAGTTTGCAAGCTTGTGATATATAGGTTGTCTTGGGAAAGAGGAAGGAGGTGTTAATATTATCTTAATAGCAAATGTAAAAAGGGTAATGATAATAGGGTACATTATTCCAAGAGAGACAACATTAATGAGTGGCGGAAGGAAAAAGACGCATCCTTTCAGAAATTGAGGATGACGGACACATGTCCCCAAGGACCTACTCACCAACCAAGAGACATTGCCATTGAGTTACCAAATTCTGTAAAGAGAAAGTCAGAAACCTCAGTGAGACAAAACTACGAAAAACAATTAAATTTTTTACTCAATGTTCTTTATTAATCCCTGAAGATCATCAAAACAAGAGATTTGTTGTTATTCCTCCTGCGAAAATTAAAGATTGTAGGTCTTCCATCTCAAGTTGGTGTTTTGTACTTTGCATTTTTGTAATGTTGTTTTGTATTATGACTATTTGTTATCTAAACTACAGTAAAAATCATTGTTTACAGCTCTGGATTTGGGGTTTTGGAGGTGAGGGTAGTTGTTTATATTAAATTTTCCCTAAAATTTTAACAAAATTGTTGATTTTCCATTTTTTGCAACTATAGGCAATTTTGGAAAAATAATTTTGAATTAAAAATATTAAGACGCTAACTAGGGTTTACTGGTCTGGGAAGATGTAAAAATTTTGGGTTTTTGTAGGGATGGCAATTTGCCCCGCCCCGCCCCGAATGGGGCAGATTTGGTATGGGCTAACCGGGTATGGGGGTGGGGATGGTATAAGCAACTCAAAATCCGCCGGGGATCGGGGCAGATTTGGGCCTGGTGAGGTAAAATCCGTTATCCACCCTGAATCCGCCCCATTAAATACTTAATACATTTACTATTATACCCCCAATGAATTTAGATTCAAAAACCCTATCTTCTAATTTCTTCTCTTCAGTCTTCACTCTTCAGCAGCCTGCCGCCAACAACAAGCTCTCCTCTATTAACAAGCTCTCTGTATCATTTCTCCATTTCTCCTCTTTCAACAAACCCCAGTTCCCCATTTCAACAGTCAAGCTCTCTGAATAAGAAGCTCTCATCTCTTCTTCTCTGTAAATAGTTTCAATTGAGCTATCTCTTCTCTTCAGTAATCAGCAGCAGTGATATAAATTTGGTTTATACTTTAAACGAGAATTGCGTTTTAATTAGCAGCTTAATCAAGATTTGTATTTCAATCAGCAGCAAACGGCAGCAAACAACAGTTTCAATCAACAGTTTAATTGAGATTTGCGTTTTAAGAAATTGGGTTTAATCAATTACGTTTCAAGCAAATAGCAAGCATGAAACAACAACTCGGTTGGGTTTCAAGCAATTGGGCTTCAAGCAATCGAGGAATTAGGGTTTCTTTCTCTCCAAATCAAGGTCTGTTGCATCTCTATCTCGAAATCAAGGTGTATCTATTGTATAATCTGTTGCATCTATTAGAATAAAGGTATGTTGTATAATGTTGTATAATTCTATTTTATCTCTCTCACTCTCTACGAGTGGTGGATAAATGCACAAAACCCAACCCAAAGAATATGTGTTTTCATAGCCTTCATTGGAAGAGAGGCATGCCAGTTAACTTTATCTTGGAAGAATATGTGTTTTCATAGCTTCTTAATGATATTTCACTTATCAGGACAGTAGCCCAGATATCTTGGAATAGATGCATCTCATTAACAGATGATCCACATTTTTATTTGAAGAGTTACAAAAAATTACAGGAAGAGTGTTGGAGGGCATGTCTATGTATCAAAAAGTACTGAGTTGTAAGAATACCAGCAATAGCCTGCCAAGTCGAGAAGTTCTAAGCCATGTCAGAAAACATAGCTTCAATTTATTTCCATTTACACCAAAAGCATATACTTCTTTCCATAATGTGGCCAATTATTTGGAATCTGACTTGATAGAAATCATATAAAGTTTGAAGGGCAGGAAAACTCACTATTAGTTTGAAAATTGTGTATATATTGATCAAGTGAAAGCCTATTTTATATAGAGTAAATAGGTTTGACAATTGCGTGTATGATGTATCATATATTGATTACAATAGAGAAGGTTTTGGATCATTCTGCTGGGCTTTTCTTCACTAAAGTTTATGATGGTATGCTTTTTTGTGACGCGGTTTGAGGATTTAAAATGGTGGATTGAAATTATTTGTGACTAATGTTTTTTGGTCAGTTATTTTTAGATCTCCAATGCTTAATGATGTGGCCATTAAAGATGAAGAAGCTAAACATCCTTCACCGGAAAGCTTAGAAAATATTGATTGGTGTTGTTAAGAAGTTGTACGAGATTGGTGCTGCTAAGAAGTTCTGGCTGACTGATGCTTGTAACTGCCTGTAAACTGCTATGATTTTCAGAATCTATTTTTCCTTGCTTGTAAGTTGTAACTGCCTATAAACTGCATGTTTTAATGTTTTTTCATAATGTCTTATAAATTGCTTGGTCTGGTATTGTATAAACTGTTTTTTCATAATGTTTTTTTCTTCTTCAGAATATCATATAAACTATTTTTTAAGCTAAATAGGGCGGGGATGGCGCGGGTCTGGTATTGTATGTATTTAAGTGGGACAGATTTGGGGATCCCTGCTTAATTTAAATGGGGATCGGGGCGGAGATGGGGCGGGTCTGGTATTGTATGTATTTAATGTGGGGCGGATTTGGGGATCCCCGCTTAATTTAAATGGGGACCAGGATGGGGATGGGAGGGGGGGGGGGGACTTAAGCGGGGATGGGGATGGTATTGGCTCCCCCACCCCAAATCCTCCCAATTGCCATCCCTAGGTTTTTGTGATAACGGTGAGAGTATCGACATTAAAGTAAGAGCAAAACACAGATCGGTAAAATAAGAAGGAATAGGTTCTGATATTTTACCACTATTTTTCTTTGTAGGTCAACTATGCGTATTAAAAATCTAGTTCATAGGAGTAAATTTGCATTCGAGTCGATCTCGAAAATGGAGGTATCTGCATCAGGTCATGATGACAAATTTGGGAATGTAGAGGAATAAGTTGTTGATAGTCACAATGGACCAATCGAGGTCGCTCTGCTTCAAGTCGCTCCCTTGCAGGTCTAGCCTAAAGTGTTAAAGATTAACCTTGGAGATAATGTGGGGCAGAAATAAAAATGTGTGTATACCTTGAGGGGGTAGATATCGGTAATGAGTTTCTTAAATATGAAAAGAAATTAAAAGGAAAATGCGGTAGGGGGGGGGAGTATATCGAACACGAGGGCTTATTTTTTAGGGAATTCACCCCAGAAAGCGGTCCGAATAGATGTTATCAAGTTCTCGATCTCACCCAGGTGAAAAGGGATAGGAATTTACCATATAATGTCTCCTTGGAGAATTATTCTGGATTTTTATTTTTTTGTCCATGCGATAGATTATTGTGTTATACTTGCGAGCCTGGATACGGTCTTAAGATTCTTCTAACGAACTTCCAAAAGGAAGTTATGAATGCTTTAAACTGTTGTCCAGCTTAACCTAATGGAAATGTGTATGAGATGATGAGTGAGAGGTGGAAGGTCAATGGGGTTGAGAGAAAGTTTGTAGCTTCAGATGTACTAAAATATTATTAGATTAAACATCTGAAAGAAAGCCAGAGTTAGAATCTATATCGTGAATCTTCGAGGATGAAATTCTTTGATTTTGGTTCTGCTGGTTATCCTTGAAATGATCATTTGGTATGAGTTAGAGGGAAATATATACAGGTCCCAGACCAACCAATGCTCGAGCTGGCATTTAAGTATTTTAATTCGACTAAGTGCTTATTACATTGCTTTAATATATGAATGTCGTATGTGTTCGTGCTCCTTAGTTGTTGCTATTTTCTTGTGGGTGTTCTCTGTGCAAGTCCTCAAGTTATTGTAACAACTGACGACACGTGTCTCTTTGATCAGGTTGGACGAGAGAAGAATGACAAAAATGAAGTTCTTGCCGACCTTAAGATCTAAAGGGATAAGAGAATTTGTATAGGCATTCCCTAGATCCAATGAACGCACCAAAGGAAAATGATGATTAGAGGTGGTTTTGAACCTTCTGAAACTAGTATCTATAATAATATCCCTCCCCCAGAAAAAATGCCTGATACTGTTGGGGTAGCCCGTAAGAAGGTTTAGCTGAAGAGGGTCAATAAGGAAGCGTCTATTTAAAAGAATATAGAGAAACCGCTGGTGATGCGGGCACTCCCCCAAAATCGATTTGAATTGAGCCTATTAAGCTCAATAAAGACAGAAAATGAAAAACTCAAGATTTAAATACCCCTACTAAGAGTGATGATGAGGATCCTATTCCTCTGAACTGGCTAAAAGCAAATTTGGCTGAGGGTAGTAATCGTTCACGTGTTGTTGCTTCTGTAAGTGATAATATGCCATTTCTATCATGTCGTTTTGAAGTAATATGCTACTTGTACTGTAGTTTAGACTTTTGTTTGCTTTGGTAGCTTACACTGGTCATGAAAGGTGCCCAAGGGAGTTAGAGGGAGTGAGGCAAGACTCTCTCAAATTATCAAGGCAGATAAGGCTTATTCTTCCATAAAGATCTAGTTGTAGAAGGTGAACAACAATCTAAACTCTCAGCCAACATGTTTTGATCCAGGAGGATCTTAGTATTTTTAAAAAAAAATTTAAGTCTATTCGAACAGACTTTTAGTCTGTTCAATTACACCACTTTGTATTCGAATATACTTATCTTTTTATTCAAAGAAACAAGTGTTTGAGTGTTCTATTCGATCAGACATTTAGTATGTTCCAATACACTCCTTTTTATTTGAATAGACTATTATTTCTATTCTAATAAATACCTTTCTGAGTGTTCTGTTTGAACAGAAACTTGTTTTATTCGAACAGAGGTGCGACTCAGCATATTGTTTTTGGCATTTAAGGGTATATTTGACCAAGTTTTGTAACTAGGAACTTATAACCCTCATAAATGGGCAAGGCTAGGCAAGATTAAAGCAGGTTAGATAAATTCGTGTTCTAAGAGAGAAACTTAAGGCTTTGAGAGGAATTTGATAGTAATTAATTTTGATTATGCAATTAAAGCTCTAAAAGGGAATTCTCCCACCAATTTGTGTGTGCTTCATTTTATTCTTCTAATTAGGGTTTCTCAATTCATATTATGGATTAAGTGGTAACAGTTTTTCAGTAATGATTCTCAGGGTTGATTATGGTTTATGGTCTCTATACGTGATCAACTCAAGCAAACGACGAAGAAGCTACTAAGTCCATTGAAGATTTACTAGAAACCTAACTCAAAGAAGAAGGCCAATTTGGAGATGGGTGATTCTAAAGATTGAGTCATGACTTTGGAAACGTAAGTTTTTGACCTAACTATTACTCTTGGGGAGTTGGTAGAGTAATTACATCTTACGAACCTCGGGCAAGCTTTCGCTTTGGTGAAACGGTGAGAACCCTCAATGAAGAAAGGGATTACGGAGGAGGATAAAGATGAGGGTACTGAGGAGATGGATAGTGATTCCAGTGATGCCGAATCTGTCAAGGAACGGTCGGGTGTTGGTAAGTCAATGAATCTTATGCTTAATCATCGTATCGACTTTAAGATTAAAATTTCGATATTCGATGGTTCAATCGATGCCGAAAAGTTGGATAATTGGTTAGATAGGTTAGAGGCCCATTTTTATATTTATGAATATTCTAATGCTTAGAAAATTTGTTTCTCTACATTGAAATTTGCAAGTTATTCAGTCACGTGGTGGAAATCCTACCGGAAATGTCACATAGTAGGAAATTTAAGTTGGAAGGAGTTCAAGGTGTTAGTGAGAAAGTAATTTTATCCAATTGGGTATGAATAAGAGCGATGGTACAAATGGCACAATTTGCACAAAATATTTGGGCAATTCGTACAATAGTTCACTATGGAGTTTCATAACCAAGCATTGGTTTTAGACATTGATGTGGATGACTATGAAGTATTCATGAAATATACATGGGGTTTGCCGGAGTTTATTAAAAGAGAGTTAAAGCTTTTTACCATGGAAAATATTGAAGATGCTACCATTAAAGCAATTACTATTAAAGGCATGTACTTAAAGAATGACAAGAAAGACGACAAGAACATGTTTGGGTACAAGTCTAGTTGGAAGAATGAATAAAGGGGAGTTCATAGGAGTGGTGTCTTCATCCAAGGAAAATTATTGTAGTCATTATATGGTAAATGGGCACATTTCAGATAAATATTGGAAACTTCACCCGGAGCTTAGGTCGAAAGAGGAGATAAGCAAGAAAGAGAAACGCGCACTAGCCATAATGATTGCTGATCTTCCAGATTTTGATAAGCCAAATATTAAGCTTACTCTAATGTTAAATAATATACAACTACCCAAGAGGCAAATCGGGAAGAACTTTTTCATGTTAAAATTCAAGTGAAGCAGAACTTAGTCGAGGCCATCATTGATCTGGGTAGTCAGAAGAATTTATTCTTTGAGGTGGAGGTGAAGAAGATAAGTTTGGCTACTATCACTCATCCAAAGCCGTATGGTTTGGGTTGGATTCAGAAAGACGCAGAGTTGAAGATCACTAAGCAGTGCACGTTCAAGTTTACAATTACTGAGAAGTTTATTGATGAAGTGACGTGTGAGGTGGTTCCCTTAGATATGTGAAATCATCTTGGGTAGCCCTTATCTTTAGGACCAAGATACAATCCTTTCTCCTAGAGCTCGCAAGTATCGTCTTTTGAAAGAAGGGAAGGAGTTTCGCATCAACGCTTGCAAGGAACATATCACTACAAATAATTTAATAATGGTGACTCAGGCAAAAAGGTTGGCTAATGCGAGTGGAAAGTTTGTATTGTTGTTGGTACGACCGGTTCAAGAGGGTCCGTCGATTAAGATGTTGTCTACTTTGGTAATGTCTCATTTGTAACAAACCGATATGAGGAAGTTATAAGAGGAGTATGAAGACTTGTTTCTAGGCATAAAAGGGATGCCGCGAATGAAGGATGTAGAACATGATATCACCATAGTAAATGGTGAGCCACTACCCAATATTGGGTTGTATCGGATTTCTGTCATAAAATGCGATGAGATCAAGAAATAGGTACAAAAACTCCTAGTGTAAGGGGTTATTACTCCAAGTTGCTCACCTTGTGGTTTACCGGTGCTATTGGTGCCGAAGAAGAATGGGTCTTGGAGAATGTGTGTGGATTATCGGGCACTGAACAAGATTATTGTGAAGAATTATTATCAGCTTCCACGGATTGATGAGCTTTTAGATGAGTTGTAGGAGGCTCAGTTTTTTACTAAGTTTGATCTTAATTTATTCGGGTTACCATCAAGTTAGAATCCAGGAAGAAGATACTTGGAAGACAGCGTTCAAGACCAAACAAGGACTATTTGAGTGGTTGGTGATGCCTTTTGGGTTATGTAACAATCCAACGACATTTATGCGGTTAATGAATGAGGTACTTCATGCTTTTATTGATATATTCATGATTGTGCATTTGGATGACATCTTAATATATATTTAAACATGGGAGGAGCACCGTGGGCATTTACACAAGGTGTTAGGCATTTTGCGATCACAACAACCTTTTTTAAACGGGAAGAAGTACAAGTTTAGGAAGAAAGAGATAGTATACTTGGGATTTATTATTGGTGGCGGTAAGCTTATGATCGATTCAAAGAAGGTCTCGGTCATTACTAATTGGCCTAGACCCCATACAGTGACAGAAGTGAGGAGTTTTATGGGCTCTTGTCAGTATTTACAGAAGTTTATTCGACATATTTTACAAATTGCCGTACCGTTACGTTCCTTGGTAAAGGCCAATGTAAAGTTTATGTGGGAAGATCACCATGAGAAGACTTTTCTATTACTGATGTGCAAGATTACAGATGTACTAGTGTTAGCGTTGTCCAATTTACAACGGCCTTTTGAGGTTGAGATAGATGCGTTAGACTATGCATTGGAGACAATTTTTTTATAGGATGGGAAGCCGATTGCCTACCATTATGAGATGTTTACAGGAGTAGTACGCAACTATCCTAGCGACGATAAGGAGTTCAACGTATTATATGAATTAGTGAAGCATTGGTGGACTTACTTATTGGGGAAGGAGGTTGTGATACATTCTGATCTCAAACCACTACAGTTCATTTATACACAGTCTAAGCTATAGCAAGGTCGTCATATGAAGTGAATGTCGTACCTATAGCTATTTACCTTGATGATCAAGTAGAAGAGTGGACAACAAAATAACTTATATGTTATCTCGACCCCCATTACCAACTATTTTTGCTTTACTGGTGACTATGCAGATACAACCCATTTTTCCTTCTAAATACATTATAGGGTATGGCAACGACAAGGAACTCAGTGTGATTCACGAGAAGTTGCTTCAAGGTAAGACATGCAATTATATATTGAAGAATGGTTTGATTTACAGGGGCAGTATACTATGTAATCCTGATGGTGGAGACCGTTTGCATTAGATTCGAGAGGCATATTGTTCTTGGGTGGCTGGTCATTTCGGGGTTGAGAAGACTCTTTTTAATTTGTGGCGCTATGTCTATTGGATGAAAATGCAGGTGGATGTTACTTGTGTGGTTCGTGGTTGCGTGTTATGTAATACATCGAAGCTTTCCAATCGGAAGATAAGACTATACTTACTATTGCCAGTTCCTAGCCGAGCTTTGGAGAGCATTTCAATGGATATTATGGGTATTTTACCCATGACCAAGTGTAAGAATGACTATTTATTTTTGGCAGTGGATCAATTCAAGAAGATGATTGTTCTTATGCCATGCAGGAAGACGGTCACCGGGGAAGGAGCAGCGCGATTGCTTTTCAGAGACGTTTGGAGGTATTACGGGATCCCTTCTTCTATTATTTCTAATAGGGATAGCCACTTTTTAGGGTATTTCTGGAGATCGATATGGGGGATGATAGACACTAAGTTGAAGATATGTACCATTTTTCTTCCACAGACAGACAGACAAATAGAGGTAGTTAATCGTACTTTGGTACATTTTCTATGGGGATTCCATTCTAAGCATCCTAAGACTTGCGATGTAAGTTTTCCATATCTTTAGTTTGCATTTAACTGGGCGATTCATGGTTCCAATTTGTTGTCTCCATTTGAAGTTTGTTTGGGGTACTTGCCTCCAAGCCCTTTTTATTTGGCTTTTAGTTTTGGTGATAAGACGGTGTTAGGGAAGGAGGAAGATGAACAAGTTACAGCTCAGTGTTTCACTGAGAGGATAAGCAAGGTTAATGAAGTGGTTAAACCACAATTGAAGAAGATTCAAGTAAAGTATAAGGCTCAATATGACAAGCATCGGGTTAAGTGTACTTTTTAAGAGGGTGACCGAGTTTGGTTGCATTTGGGCAAGGAACGGCTAAATGGGGAAGGTAAGAAGCTCAAGCATATCCGTTATGGTCCATTTATGATACTAAAAAAGATTGGTGATAATGCATTCAATTGTATTTGCCACCTTTCATGAAGATGTATTTGGTGATTTATGCCCATCATTTGAAGCCATTTGAGCCGTCTCTTTTAGTGCCAAACATTTAAAGATTTTTGAGCCATCTCTTTTAGATGAAGACTCTACAATCGACACTCACCTACCGTCACCTGATGACTTATGGCTGGAAAGAGAAGATCCGTTGCAGAAGGATGGTATTCTAGAGAGGAAAGTTTATGCTACAAGAGAGGGGGGGGTATTGAGTCATTCTAAGTTGGGAAGAAAGGTCAACTACCAAGCAGGTCGAAGTGGTACAATAGGGAAATGGGCATAGCCGCATTCCCACATCTCTAGTTCTAGCTTGAGCAGGAGCTCACGGATCCTAAAGGGGGAGCCATGATCCAGGAAGATCTGAGTATTTTTTAGACTTCTTTTAAAGTCTATTTGAATAGACTTTGAATGCACTCAATTGTATTCAAATAGACTTCTCTTTCTACTCGAAGAAATAGTTGTCTTAGTGTTCCATTTGAACAGACTTTTAGTCTGTTCGAATATACTCATTTTTGTTCGAATAAACTATTATTTCTATTCAAATAAACACCTGTCAGAGTATTCTGTTCAAACATACCTTTAGTCTGTTCAAATTTACTTTTTTTTTCCAACAGAGACTTGTTCTGTTTGAACAGAGGCACAATTCATCGTATAGTTTTAGGCGTTTAAGGGCATATTTGTCCAAGTTTTGTAACTAGGAACTTGCAACCCTCATAAAGAGGCAAGGCTGGGCAAGATAAAAGCAGGTTAGATCAATCCAAGTTCTAAGAGAGAGACTTAAGGTTTTGAGAGGAATTTGATTGCAATTAATTTTGATTAAGCAATTGAAGCTCTAAAGGGGAATTCTCCCACCAATTTGTGTGTGTTTCACTTTATTCTTCTAATTAGGGTTTCTTAATTTATATTGTGGATTATGTTTAAAGGCTGAAGCTAAGAAAAAGAAAAATGAAGCTCTAAAAGTTGCGAAGGAAGAGGTTGAGAAGGAAAAAGAACAAGTCGATAATGCTGTAAGGATTGAGGTAAGGGCACAACTTCAAGGCCAAGTTATTGCATATCTGGCGAAGGTTGAGAAAATTGTAGAGGCTACCAAGATAGGGCAGAATAGTCTGATCCAGTTAAATTGCTATTTCTGGTTAGTATAAGGAAATAATCTTTCCTTTCAAGGCTGAAGGGTGTGATGTTCTAGATGATTGCGAGCAACAAAATGATCCTCCTACCCCTGGAGATGCTGCAGATGCCCAGCCTGAGAAGGATCTTGGTGATACAGCCAAAAATCTTGGCATCCTAACATATAAAGTATCACCCAGAGAGGTAGAGACCGCAATGGCCTGTTAGGCTTATAACATTTATACACCTGGCCTTTTTAACTATTCCTTTATTTATGTGGGGTGATTGATCTTTTTGGGCAGCTGTAACTTTTTTGGACACTGTAGGTTTAGAAAGAAGTATATTTGTTTATTGTAGATTTTAAGCATGCCAATAATATAGAATTTGTAACTTTTATAGGAGGTAGAGAAATTGAGGGTGATTGTAGATTGTCTACAAAGAGCATTGAGCCGAGCTGGAAATTCCTTGGGCCGCGCTCATCAACTAATAGCCCGATCGATCTGAATATAAAATAAGATATTATAAATCTTTGACTAATAGACATTGGCAAGAATTATATGATAACCAATCTAGGTCTGCTAAAGTGAAAATAGAGAGGAATTAAGTGGTTAAGAAAGATCATAATAGGTTTTAATAAACCTAAAAATTGTTGATAGGGCTCCCTCTGAAAAATTAGTATGCGAGGGCATTATTAAAGTTCACACCTTATTTTGATACGGAAGTCGATAATGAAAATAGTTTAGAAGATGTTTAAACACAAATATTATAAGAAAGGGGAGTTAAACCAAATCCAACACAAGTTCAAGCCTCAGCCATTACCGCTAGTAATCTTCATAGCCTCGAAGCTAAAGAGTATTCCATTCGAACTGGTGTATCTCTGTGGTTTATATGACTGTATGGTGTGTTATTATAAAAAAAATTAGTTTTCCATGAAACAGACAAAGTCTACAGAGAAGAAAAATGAGTATCGTCTCCTTCGCCTTAGAAACTCTAACCCTAGCCTGCTTTACTCGCTAGGATTTCACCGTTTTCAACCCTTCCTCGGTTTTAATCTTCGATTAAACCTCAAATTTACTGTTCATCTCCTCTCCATCTCTCATCTTGTGTTGAATTGCCTTTTTTATACCTTTTTGTACTCTTAGAGAATGGCTTCTCTCCCTAATCCTTCAACCCCTTCTCTCCCTAATCCTTCTATCTTTTCTCTCCCTAACCCCAGTAATAACAGCAGCACTCTCACCTTTATCCCCTCTTCTACATCTGATGTTGTTTTCCAACCTGAGTTTTTGAGTTCCCAACCTTCGCTACATGATGTGGCAATGCTCAAACCTTCTTTCGCAAGCATAGTCACTGTGAAACCTACCAAACTGGTTCGTGAGGAGTTTAAACTGGATACAAGAACATCATTTTAGGATGGTATGCCGGTGATTTCCTTCTCTCCATCAGATCTGAACAAAGTTGCTAGAGCTTTCAACACAACTCTGGTAATGAGTTTCCCATCTGGTAAACCAAATTTAAAGTTTATTGTAAGTAACATCAACTCCCATTGGGGTCTCATGGCTGAACCGAAAGTGGCAGTGCCTGATTTTAAGCATATTATGGTGATGCTAGTGTCGAAAAATGACGTCACAAGAGCTCTCTCTTGGGAGTCTAGGCAAATCATGGGATTCTTTTACAAGCTAGCCCGGTGGACAGTCAGTTTTGACCCCAAATTGGACTCCTTTTGCTCTTGTTTGGATGCAATTTCCTGGTTTGATGCTTCATCTACAAAATAATGGGATTGTTAAAGAATTGACCGGCCTTGTTGGGAAGTATTTGATTATGAATACAACAACAATCAGCCTAAGTAGACCTAGCATGGTTTGGGTGTGTGTGGAGGTGAATCTCATGAAGGAACTACCGAATAAACTGGATCTTGCCTTCAACAAATCGTTCATCATGGAGCAAACTGTTTTATACGAGAGACTTCCGAGGTTTTGTACAATTGTGTTCTTCAAGGGCACAACAAGCCAAGTTGCACTAAACTTCATCCTATTATAGTAACAGATAAAAGGGAGGAAATCAAACAACATGGGAAAGTCTCAACAATGGGGATATCAAGCCAATCCTACAGCAATATATCCCAACCTCAGACGATAGGGAATCTAGAAACTATTAAGGGGCAAACAGTAACAACAACTGAGTTATATTTAATGGGGTAAAAAACATTGTGATAATGGGGAAAATGGCAGTGCCTGTAACAGTAAATGATTTACGTTCAATGGGACAGATACGACCGTAATAGTGGGGCATACAGCATTGATTACAATCGGACAGAAGGTATTGCAACCAGCAGCAACAAAGCTTCAAACCGTGGGGCAAAAGGCAGTTTTGTCTGAGTTCCATACTGTGGGGCAAAAGACAGCGACTGAAAGAGTTAATACTTGCTAGATGATGGCAAATAATGGAATAGCTGAAGCATTAAAGCACACCAACATCCGACAGATTTTAGAGGTGGTGTTAACGGATTTGGGAAGTAGATGTCACTCGGACATTGAGTAATATGGAAAGGGAGATGCACCAGACTGGACTCTGGTCAAAAAGAGCAGATCAAAACCGCAAATAATCCCACTCAGCATGGTCACAAGGAGCAAGAGCAAGGGTGTTCTCGAGTCCAATCTCAAGTAACTTAAATGGTGTTCGGTCCTTTACTCGTTTGGAATTATAGGGGTATTAGCAATGCCAAAATAATTAGTCATCTTAAAAAGATTATGAAACAACACCATATCTCTATTGTGGTTTTGCTTGAACCTTTTCAAGATGGATCACTAGGGAATAACATAGGTAGAAGAATAAACTGTGCTTCATTTATGTCTAACCAACATTTGTGTGTGTGTGTGTGTGTGTGTGTGTGTGTGTGGGGGGGGGGGGGGGGGGGGGGGGGGGAATTTGGGTGTTGTGGAAACAAGACTTTGAAGTTGAATGTGTTTATGTATCTAACCAAATGTTACATTGCAAAATGAGCTATAATAATCAATGAAGTTTTTTTGTTTTTGTCGTTTATGGCAAATGTGACATCATTGAAAGAAGATTACTTTGGGAAGACATCAAAACATTATCAATGACTATGAATTCTCCATGGTGTACTATAGGGGATTTCAATACTGTGTGACATCACCTAGAAAGGCTTGGGGGCAGACGATCCTAGTATAGATCCTTGGTAGATTTCGAAGACATGATTCAGTTAACCAGCCTTATGGAGCCTTCATCTACTTGATCAAGCTACACATGGTGTAATAATCATCAAGGCAATTCTAGACAGTGGGCACGATTGGATAGAACGTTGGTGAACTTAAAATTTATGGCATCATTCCCCAGTCGCAAAATCTTAATGTTTTGACCACTCGCCTTTGCTACTTTCGTTCACCAATACTCTTTATCAAGGGCCCCGACCTTTCCATTTCTTGAAAATGTGGGCGTCTTATGCTAGCTTCCCATCCTTGGTAAGAGAAAATTGGCCTAGTGGTGTATTCGGAAACTGTTTATCTTCTTTTGCCTATAAGCTTAAAAAAGTTAAATGTGCACTCAAGGATTGGAATACTAATGTTTTTGGAAATGTTACTCATAATAATATCCATGCTCTCCAGGAAAGAATTATGCATTTGGATGACATACTGCAGAACGGTTGGGATAAATAGATAGGTACCGAGCTGAGCACTGTACAAAATGAACATGCGACCATGTTACACAACGAAGAGGTATTTTGGAGAGATCAGTCCATAATTAAGTGGGTTGCGGCAAGTAACGCCAATACAAAATTCTTTCATACTATAGCGAAACGATCTTTTGTAACTGATTTTACTCTATCTGATGGTACTAAGATAGCTGAGGTGGATGTCATTCATGATGTTGAGGTGGGTTACTTCAGGGATGTGCTGCAAGCAAAAAATACTACTATAGATACAGACTTACTTGAGTGTATTCCAAAAGTCAACTCTGCAGACGAAGATGCTCTTCACACACGCATACCAACATTGGAAGAATTACACGACAGTGTGTTCAAGATCCCCAGTAGCAGCGCTCTGGGTAGTGATGGTTTCACATTGGTCTTCTTTACTTCATGTTGGGATATTATCAAGGATGATCTTCAAGCGCTGCCAAAAATTCTTCAATGGTGCCCCACTCTCAAGGTGCTATACTTCTTCATTTCTTACACTAATAACTAAAGTGGACACCCCAACATCGTTGGGTAACTACAGACCTATCAATTTGTGTTCTGTCGTATACAAAATTTTATCTTCTATAATTGCGAACAGATTAAGCAAACTCCTTCGCAAATTAATATCAGTCAATCAGGGAGCTTACATTCAGGGGAAGAACATCAGTGAAACAATAACTTTAACTCAAGAAATGGTTGAGGATTTGCATAGAAAGGTATGAGGAAAAAATGTTATGATCAAGATTAGCATGGAAAAGGCTTACGATAGGGCGGATTAGAGGTTCTTACGACAGGTCTTGCACAAATTTTGTTTCTCGAGCAGATGTGTTTCACTCATAGCGCAATGTGTTAAAACTCCATGGTTCTCGGTTGTTCTACAGGAAGTCTTCAAGGGCTACTTTAAATCTTTGAAGGGTTTACGACAAGGAGATCCTTTATCTCCATTATTTTTCATAATTGTAGAGGAAGTTCTATCCAGAGGGTTATCCAAATGTTTTGCGGAGGGCGAAATTGGGATATTCCAATCATCCAAAGGTTGTTCACCCATTACCCATCTCTTATATGCTGATGATTTCCTCGTTTTCATAAATGGAAGTCGACGTTCTATCTCAGGGTTGATGCACTTCCTAGGAAGATATGAAAACTTCTCCGGCCAATTAATCAACAAAGCCAAAAGCGGCCTGTATATTCACCATAATGTTTATGTAGCACTAAAACAGGTAATCTATAGTACCTGTGGGTTCCAACATAGAGCATTTCCAATGATATACTTGGGAGTTCCCATAAGCTATGGTCGGGTACTGCTTATTCACTTTGAACAATTGCTCACAAAAATCCAACCTCGAATACAAGGGTGGCAAGGAAAGCTCCTATCACAGGGAGGTAAACTAGTAATGCTTACTCATGTCCTCAACTCGATGCCTATACATCTCCTATCATGCATTTCAGTTCCGAATGGTGTAATAAGGAAGATTGAGTCGATGTTTGCAAAAAAATTTGGGGCAGCTTTAATGGGAAAAACAAAAGGCATTGGTTGGCATGGGATACAATATAGCGTCCAAAACTCGAAGGTGGACTCGAACTCCAGCGACTCATGGATATCAAGGTTAGTCTCTTACTTAAGAAGTGCTAGAATTTTTGGCACAACAACTCGACATGGGCATCATTCTTCAGGAATAAATACACTAATAATGGAAAACCTTCAAGTTTACGAAGTGGAGAAACGGTCCTATGGAAATAGATTAGAGGGCTATTACCAACTGTGGATGCTAACATGATTTGGTATCTCGGCAAGGGTAACAAAAGCTTTTGGTTTGACTACTGGACAGGGGATGGCAGATTAATGGATATTCTAGAAATCGACTGTACGCAAGATATAATGGTGAAAGGCGTTGTTGTGAACAATAATGACTGGAACTAGGAGTTGCCTGAGCATGAAATACCACTTCAATTGAAGTATATACTTTCCCATAAATTCTTCCTCAACGACGATAACGACTTACCACTCTGGGGTCCGTCTAACAAAGGGGATTTCATGATTAAATCTGCCTGGGAATTTTGGCTCAGCGTGGAGGATAAAAAAATCCGAATGCGATGGATTTGGCATTCAAGTATACTAACAAAATTTTTTAATTTTCAGTTGGAAAGCTCGACAGAAAATTGTACCTGCTGACGCCTTCATTTAGCGAAGAATTCCGTTTGTGTCAAAGTGTTGTTGTTGCGAAGTGGGTGAGACAGAAACATTGAACTCATTCAGGGCAACGTTGCTGCAAGGCTATGGGAGTACTACGCTAATGCTTGTGGCATCTGGCAGGGTATTAACGACAGTTGGTGGACTCGACAAGGTGTTTGGTTTCAGGCAGCTGATATAGGCACACAAATGGGTTTGATTAGAGGTGCACTCCCTGCTTACATTGTATGGGAAATCTAAAATTACGTTGCAAAGTTTGGTACGAGGAAGGGCATCTCTCGGCAGTCGATATTATCAAAAGAATTAACAAAGCTCTACAAGAGAGCATGCCCAAGAACAAGATAACCCAAAGTAGTAATTTTAGTGACCCTATCTCTCTTCAGGTCCTACAACTCACCAAGCAATCGGTACATATGAAAAGACCAATTAGCGTCAGATAGATACATCCGCCTATAGGTTACTTCAAACTAAAGAGCGACGATTAAGTACATACTTCATGTTTGAGTGGTGCAGGAGGTATTATTCGAAACAATCTTGGAGAACTTCAGCTTGGTTACAGCATAGCAATGGGTACTGGCACTAACACATTTGCAGAATGTTCACTTTACTACATGGTTTATTGCACTACAAAAGGCATGGGTGGCTTCCTCTCATTGTTGAGGTAGATGCTGAACTTCTATTAATCTTCTATTGGTGTAAGCACATATGTCCTGCAAAGTACAATGCAACTTGGAAACACATTAGTCAGCTAGGAAGGGAGCTACATATCATCATGCTACACACTTACAGAGAAGGAAATAGAATGGCTGATGGACTATCAAAACTTGATAGTTCCCAACATTCACAGCTATTTTGAAATGCGTCCATGCTACCAAGATAGATTCGGGAAACTTACTTCTTGGATAAAATAGGAACAACTATAATTAGGCATTAAACAAGTGGCCAGGTTTAATGTCTTCCACATGTACTACTGCTTTCCTAAATAAATAAAGTAAAAATTTGATCAAAAAATAAAAAAAAATAAAAAAGATGCGTTATTATATATATTAGATGTTGAATGTATGTATTCAATCTATCTGTAGGGGTTACAATTTAAGAGATTTTTTTTAAAATATAAACAATGAAATTAGGCGAGTGCATAATATGTTAGATAACGAATTGAGGATGACTCAAGAAGCTTTAAATCAGTATACCGAACTAAATATTTGACTCGAAATGCAAGCTATTAACGAGATGTACTTAAGGAAAAATGAAAAAATAAAGTGGAAAAATGTGGAAGCAAAATAGAAACAAACCCACGAGCATTTAAAGAAGGTATACGAGCCTTTAAAAGAAATTCTTCAACCAAATGCAGAAAAAATTGCCACCAAAGATCTATATGACCTACATATAGAAGCAGTAATTGCTTTTATGGTGGCGAACTGAAGAGGGTTATGAGTAAATTTCAAAGGTATGTGACCGATGCTAGGAAAGATTATGATTTAGAAATTGCGAAAATGGAGTATAAGCATTTTCTGCAGGAAAGTTTAAAGGAAAAATCAACTCTTGTTGAGGGTCTGAAACCCTTATCAACAAAAAGCCCGGCGAGTGATATTGCGGCTGAAAATCGTACTTCCCGTGTTCCGCAAGTATCTCGTGAGGAAGACACTGTAGTTTTCCGCCTCCAGAAGATGTTACTGCTGTTAATATTATAGGTTCTTCTAGAGTTGGAAAGAAGAAGACAACTCTTAGGGTAGTCAAGGGAGGTAAAAGGTGAGAACACATATCGACTATACTATACCCTTGTGTATGTCTTTATATGTTACCTCTCCCTATGTGTTGTATTTCAACAAAGTTTTGAACAAAAGACCCTGCAGGTTTTAACCTATGTTGTTTCGCTATTAGTAGAGGGAATATATTTAATAGACATGTTATGTGAGACAAAGATGGAAAGCATAGTTCACACTTTTTGAATGAAAAATTGAACTGTAAAGGAAAATCTACAAAGGACAGATTACTCTTATCTATAGTATTTCTCTTAAATCTTTTAGTATTCCAAGGATTTGGAATCCATTCTCCTTCTTCTGTTACGAGGTCGTAGGAACCTAAATTGGTTTTGTCGATAACGATAAATGGGTCTTCCCAATTTTTTGCAAGCTTTCTAGCTTTCAGTTCTTTTTAGTTGTTAGGGATTTTTCTTAGGACAAAATCTTAGATGTCGAACTCCTTGCTGCAAACCCTTTTTTTGTATGACTTTCCCAGTGCTTGATGATATTTTCTAAGATTTTTAATTCTTGGTATCTTATTTCATCAATCCAATTCTTATTGCACACCAACTGGAACCCATTTTCCTTATCCGTCATTTCGTGATATCGTACTGGATGATAATATTCGGTAGGGATAACAGCTTCAGTTCCATAGGCTAGCAGAAATGGTGGACATCCTGTAGACACTCATAGTGTTGTTCTATATGCCAAAAGTACGTGTGGCAATTGTTGAATCCAGTTACCCTTCTTTACTTTCAACACTTCTAGATTCCATCAATGATCATTTTGTTGGGATTTCTACTTGATCGTTGCCTTGTGTGTAGTAAGGGTTCGATGGAGAATATAAATATTATGTGTAGTAGCCTACACGCAACCTTCGAGCCCCTCAGACACTCAAAGTCTACTTCGCAGCCTACTCGAATAAATCGAAGCCTATTCAATCCCCAAAACAAGCCTTCTAGAGATCCCCAGAAGACGAGCCTTCGACTCCATACAAGCCTCGAGGACGGATTAACACATTGTAGCAGAAACCCTTTGACCATAGCTGCACATGGTCGAAATATGATGGGACAGGCAGCCAGCTCACCAGACAAGCCAACGCAATGATTGGTCCTTACAACTACAGTGACAGGCCCAACCACTGTGCCGCAGTACCAGAGTATAGAGACACTTCCAACAGCTATCATAGTGACAGTACAGACATCTCTAGTGTCCATACCCTGCCGGGATATCCTGACAGTAATCATGTAATCTGACCCATACTTGGTGACTCAATTTCCTATGGTTCTAATAGGAGAGATGGGAAGCCGAGGAGGGGTTGGAAGAATTATCTCCAGCCATCCTGCAGTTTACCTTCAACCACCCAGTAAAGCCCAGTATTCGAACCTTCAAATTATTCATTAGTAATAGAGTACTTCTTAAAAATCCTCATCAGAGGCCGCAGAGTGTCACATTCGGGCCTCTACACAAGTATTTGTCTCTAGTTTATTCACACCTTAGATCATTTACTTGTTATCCTTTGATAGAAGATCAACCCAGTATTGTAAGAGCCAACTTCCCTTCAAAAAGAAGTCAGGCCCCTACAATTGGTGTCGTTTGTGCTTCACACCCTACCAGTGCCTTTTTTTTCTTTTTCCCCTCCCTTATTTTCAACAATCCACTGCTTCTCTTCAATGGCATCCACCCTCCGTTCTAATTCAACCCAGGTAGGAACTCTATTGACGGAGTGGTTGCCCAAATAGCCTTATTATCTCAACAAGTCGCTCAAGCAGGGGAGCGCCATGATGCAAAACTTAACCAGGAGCGTGAAAACCACCGCCTGGCACTGGAAACTGAACAGAACCGCCGCTTTGGCGACGAAAATAGACAAAATAGGGCAATCGTTGAGCTGCGCAACACCGCCTGAGAGCTACAGAGATTACAGCCTCTGGAGGCTGCTCGCCCATCAAAAACACTCGACCCGTCGCGCGTATCTGCCCGCGCCTATCTAGGACCCTCACCAAACCTTGAGATATCCTCAGTTCATACTGATGCCGAAGGCGTTCCTCGTACTATTCCCCCAACTGGATCTATTCACCTCGGGATTCACCCTATAGAAGATTCTTCTGACTCCATCCTCTGCTCTTCCAGACATTCCAGACGCCGTCCCGCTCGAGAGTGGCTCGGGGAATGCAGTGCCGAATACATACCACATGCTCAAACCCACAACCTTCGAATTCTACCATCTTCTCCTCATCCTGCATATGTTACACAGTAAGACTTCGACCACAAAATACAACCAGTTATCCGCGTCAGCGCGAGCTCAGCCGCCAGCTCTTGGAGCCGCCTCAATAACCCTATTTGCGCTAAAATTTTGACTATCGAAATAACCCCAAACTTTCGTACTCCCAAACTCAGCAAATACCTTAATACAAACCCTAAATCCCACATTCTCAAATTTCAAAACGCATTGAGCCTCTACTCCACGGCTGACTACCTATTATGTCACCTTTTTCCGACCAGCCTTACTGACAACCCCCATCGATGGTACCATATCCTCTCAAATGGCTCGATACGAAGCTTCAAGCAACTATCACAGCTTTTTATCGCCCAGTTTGCCTTCAATAAGGACAGAGAACTCAGTGTCGATGCTCTGCTTAATTTCAGAAAATCCAACAATGAGACACTCGAAGCCTTCACCAAAAGATTCCTCGACGAATCCCAAAAAATAGAGAGCCTTGACTGCGCGAATTCTATACTCGCATATTCGAATGCTCTTCCTGATCACAGTCGAGTAAAAGAGCACCTAGATCACCATAAACCTCAAACTCTTGAAGAGATGCTCTCTAAGGTCAATGGCTATATCGATCTCGAGCACCTTCAAGAATCCCGCAAACAGAGCCAGCCTTCCAACACCACCCACTTCAATAAACCTCGATAAAACTCACATTCTACTCCAACACCACTGATCGCTCCCGTCTCACAGGAGACTGAGAGCCGCAAATGCCCTAACATCGATAACAGTGTCGAAGCTCAAAAGAAGCGACCAAAGCCCATTTTGCCTACACTCACTGCCCCCCTCAGTACCCTTCTACCACATATACAGGCAGACCCCATTTGGCGCATCCCTTTCCCTATCAAAGTCAGAGCAGGCGAACCTTATTGCGCCAATCATAAATGTCATTTCCACCATACCAACAAATGTTTTGCCCTCCAACGCTCTCTCAAACTCATCCTCAAAGCAGGTCGTCTATACCAATATATTACCGACCTTCCTAGGTACCTCGACGGGTTTTACCTCCAAGCTCAATCCACCCCTAATCCTGACCCAGCTGTGGTACATATCTACAGATCATACTTTATCGAAGTTAACAATATAGACCGCGGCCGTTCCCAAAGTAAATGTAAGCGTATCGGAGAATGTTACAAACTTACCTACCAGAAGAAATTTCTCACACTCCTGCCAGAACCAGGTCATCGCCCTCCCCTCGAAGGCATTTCTTTCATCGACTGTGACATTTCACACATCCATTTCCCCCATTCCGATCCATTAGTCATCATGATTAAGATCGAAAACCTCGTCCTCCACACATTTCTCATAAACACAGGGAGCGCAGTTGATGTCCTGTTTTTCCCAACCGCCAAAAAAATGAAGAAAACCAACCTCATAACCGCCGCCAATATCAAATTGAAAGGCTTCAATGGGGCCACAGAAGTTGCGGTTGGCCGAATCAGCTTGCCAGTAACCACTGACCCTCTTACACTCCAAACCCGTTTCCTTGTCATCTACAAGAAGTCTGAATACCTCGGTATACTCGGACGGGATTGGCCCCAAGCCATGCGAGCCATACCTTCGACCTACCACCAGACCCTTCGTTTTACCACATCTGAAGGTACTTGGAACTTGAAAGGCTCTCAACGCCTCGCCCGCTCATACGAGTACCCGGAGATCGATCAGACCCAGAAACTTGTAAGCAGCCCATAGAAATCACTGTCTCTTTCTACCCCCACACCTTCGACAGAAACTTCCCCATCAATCGAACCCACTGTTTATATCAAACTCGACGGTCCTGGTCGAGGTACATTCATCGGAACTTTTCTCAATGAGGCAGAACTCCTCAAGCTCACAAATTTCCTTCGAGCAAACAAAGATGTCTTTGCATGGACGTTTTAGGAGATGCCCGGTGTCGATCCTAACCTCGTGTGCCATCACCTCGACCTCATTCCCTATTCCTAAGCAGTCAAACAAAGAAGCATAACCTGGTACCATGACTTCGAGACGCAGTAAACCTTAAAGTGGACAAGCTCATTGCCACAGGTTTTATCAGAGAAGTAAAGTACGCTGACTGGATATAAAATATTGTGGAAGTTCCAAAGAAGAATGGCAAGATCAGATGCGTCGACTTCAGAGACCTCAACAAGCACACACTGAAGGACAGTTTCCCTCTCTCGACTATTTAAGTACTTATCAATGCCACTGCAGGACATGAGTGCCTATCAATGACGGACGCAGCTTCGGGTTAAATCAGGTACCCTCCTCCCCGAAGATCATCTTAAGACTTCCTTTATCACTGAACAAGGTCTTTACTACTTCAATATTATGCCCTTCGGCCTTAAAAATGTGGGAGCCACTTACCAATGCCTTGTTACTACCATGTTTAAACCTTTGCTTGACAAGTCGGCCGAAGTCTTCATCGACGACATGTTATACAAAAGTCTTCAGAAACAGACCCATATTAAGAACCTAACCGAAATCTTTTCGATACTTCGCACATATAACATGAAACTCAACCCAGAAAAATGCCAATTTGGTATTTCATCTGGTAAATTTGTAGGCCACCTTATCAGCAAACGAGGAATCGAGATTGACCCCACCCGTATTCAAGCCCTCACCGATATGCCTTCGCTCCGAACCAAGAGAGACGTCCAAAAAGTGGCTGGCAAGATAGTAGCCCTTAACCGTTTCATTTCCAAATCCTTAGATAGATGTACTTGGCTCCTCTCCCTCTTACGCAACCAAGGCGTCCACAAAGCAAAAAAGAAAAACAACCCCAAAATCAACTGGGCACCCTAGTGTGAACAAGCCTTCCTCGAACTCAAAACCTATCTTGGCCGACCACCCATTATCAGTACCCCTATCGATGGTGAAATACTCTCTTTATACCTCGCTACCACAAACACTTCCATCAGTTCAGTACTTATTCGATTAGACTCAAACATCGAGAAACTTGTATATTTCATCAATGAAACTATAACCCCCGTAAAAATTCGGTATTCGAAGTTTGAGCGTTTGCTCCTCACACTTGTTTATTCGTCCCGCAAACTCAAGCCATATTTTCAAGCTCACCCCATCCGAGTTATAACAAGTTATTCCCTTCGAGAAGTACTTAGTAAAAAAAAATCCAGACGAGTGTAACAGTGGTCTGTGTACCTTGGCGAACATGACATTACCTTCGAGAAGCAAGTATCCCAGAAAGGCCAAGCAGTAGCTGACTTTCTAGCCGACATCCCGGTTGAAGATGTCAATTGGGAAGAACACGAAGATAACTTATCAGAAGGCCAACCTGAAATAATGGATCGCTGGGACCTTCACACTGGTAACATTTATTCATCGATGGATCTGCAGACCTAATGGCTCAGGAATTGGTATTGTCTTGGCAACACCCACTAATGACCGAATAGAAAAAGCTGTCAAACTTACCTTTGAATGTTCCAATAATGAAGCTGAGTATGAAGCCTTGATCCATGGCCTCGACCTCGCTCTCAATCTCGACATTACCAAAATTATCGTTTTCACGAATTCCCAAGTTGTTTAGAGGCATTGCACAGGAGAAAATGAAGCTAACGTTCGCATGGCTAATTACGCTATCTTGGTACGACAGCGCATGGACCGATTTCCTAAAAAATCCACAATCAGTCATTACCCTCGAGGAGAAAATAGACATGCTGATGCCCTCACCTACATTGCTGCTATGCTCGGACAATCTGAATCTCGGACCCTCCATATCGAAGTACTCGAATGCCCAAATATCGACCAGATGGAAGTCAATGCCATCAATACTGGAGCGAGAGTCTCGATACAGACGATTGGCGAAGACCATTCCTCTATTACTTCAACAATTCTACCCTCCCAGATGATCCCAAAGCCAAACGGTCGCTGTTAGAAAATTGCCGAAGATACACTATCCGCAAAAATGAATTACATTGCAAATCCCCGAATAGCGACCTCCTTCGATGCATATCCCAAGCCGAACCCTCTGCAGTTTTAGCCAAACTTCACGAAGGAACCTGCTGTGCTCACACTACTGGTCATTCTATGGCCCTTCGAGCTGTCACCCAAGGATTATTTTGGCCTAATATGAAAAAACAAGCCGAAGAGTATGCAAAATCCTGTAAAAAATGCCAACGTCATGCCCATGATATCCATTGCCCTTCTCAATACCTCCATTTCAGTCAAGTCTACTGGCCATTCAAAAGATGGGCCATCGATCTCATCGGTTTCTTCCCAAAAGCCTTGGGTAGCAGAGAAAATGTTATTGTCGCAGCTGATTACTTTACCAAATGGGTCAAGGTTGTACCTTTGCGCCGAACTAGAGAAGAAGAAGTTATCAAATTTCTGTGGGAAAACATCATCACACGCTTTGGCTGCCCCCATATGATTCGATACGACAATTGTCCCCAATTCGTTGGCAGCAAAGTTAGAAACTTTCTCAAAAAACACAACATCATTATCTCACCCTCAACACCTTATTATCCCCAAGGCAATGGTCAAGTCGAAGAGATTAACAAAGCCATTGTTGACTGTCTCAAGAAAAATGTTGATGCAAAGAAAGGATGATGGGTTCAAGAGTTATATCATGTCCTCTGGGCCTACCGAACAACACCAAGAAAGTCTACAGGCTGCACCCCTTTCCTCCTAGCATATGGTACCAAAGCTGTGCTCCCCACTCAATTTAAAGTACCCACACGAGATCCCAACCTCTCAGATGAAGACAATGAGTTTGGGCCGCTACCACACATCACTTTAGAAATCCTATAACAAGAGAGTTCGACGACGGAGTTTCAACATCGGAGATCTAGTACTTTGGCGTGTCAACCAATCCTCGAAACCTCGAAATGCCGGTAAGCTACTCGAATCCTATGAAGGAAATTATGTCATGTACAATAAAATTGACAAGGGTTCTTAGTACCTAATGACAGAAGACGAAGAGCCTTTACTAAATTCATGGAACACAATGCAGCTGGTCTCTTATAACAAGTTGTATCCTCCACCTTTTACAACTGATATAATCCAGAATAATCAATAAGCATTTTTTCCACCAATACTTCATCTCCTGTTTTCATCGAATTTCTTGGTTCAACTTAGATATCATGTCAACCTTCGACTCGACTAATACTTGGGGGTAACCTTGAAAATTTTCAAGCTCCCAATTTTGAGTAAATTCGAGGGGTAAGGATGGTTAAAAGACCGGACCCTCAAAAATGTATTAGGGGCGAACAGTTATGCTTCGCTGTGGCTAAAGCCTTCGAAGTCCAGTCGATTTCCTTGTTTCTTCTAAGTATCATGTCAACCTTTGACCCAACTGATACTTGGTAGTAACCTTGAGATTTTCAAGCTTTCAATTTTGAGAAAACTCGAGGGGCAAGGATGGTCGACAGACCGAACCCTCAGGGATGCATTGGGGGTGAACAGATATGCTTCAATCAGGCTCTGAAACTGTCAAAGTCTAGTCGATTTCTTGGTTTACCCCGGGTATCATGTCCACCATCTCCCCGACTGATACTTGGGGGTGACCTTGAGATTTTCAAGTTTCCAAAATTCGAGCAAGCTCGAGGGGCACGAATGGTCGAAAGATCGGACCCTCGAGAATGCGTTGGAGGCGAACATATATTGCTTCGCTGTGGCTTAGGCCTTTGAGGTCCATTGAATTTCCGGGTTTCCTCTAGGTATCATGTCCCCTCGTCCCCACTGATACTCGGGGGCGACCTTGAAAATTTTCAAACTTCCAACATCGTTGTGGCTTTGGCCTTCGATGTCCAGCAGATTATTCAGGGTTCGATCACTCTACAGTTATTCGGCAAAAATAGAACATGCATATACTATTATACAAGAGCATCTACAATTTTATTAAGGGTAAAGAAGATTCAAAGCATCATCCATCAGAAAAACAGCTACATTATAACTCAAGATCAGTCATCAAAGGTTCAAAACAAGCCAAGCCAACAGAATACGAATCAATATTTCAACAATCCAGAGTAATGCAAGTCCAGAGCAAGGTAACAAAGTTAGTTAGAAAATTAGGAATCAATTCAAAAGCAGTTTAGAATCAACTTCCGACGATCCAATAGATAACAGCAGTTCAAAGACCAACAAAAAACATAGTTCAAAATATTGCAACTCAACATCAAATCAGAAAAGGAAAACATGGAACCCCAACTCCAAATACCTCATATCGGCGCGGTTACACCTTCTTCCTCCACAAGAGCCCCCAACTCCAACACCCTCAATACCCTCAGCCGAAGGCTTCGATTCTGAGCCTTCAACAACCAAACCATCAACAGTTCCGCCACTGGCTGCTCCAATAGCAAAAGTCTCCACAACACCTCCAGTACTTCCCGCCACCTCGTGAACAACATCTGCTTCTCCTTCCTTCATCTGTAAATCACCTCTATCAATAAGTCCTGGGAAACAGGGAAGGGCTCCAACGTATCGGGGTCATACCCCTTATCTTCTATAAACATTTTCAACTTAACATTCACTTGACATTCACCATCATACTGCTGCTGGAAAATCACCTTATATTCTACTTTCTCCCTCTCTTTTGCCTCAAGCTTTGCCGACCACCCCCGCTCCTGCCTTAACCGCTGAAGCTCGAGCCTCTCATCATGCGAGTCAGTAATCACATCTAGATCTTGCTTCAACTTCTTGACCTCAGACAACAATGATGCCTCAGTCCACCGAGAAAGATCCAAACTTCCCACTTCTTGTCGCAATTTTCCCTTTATTGACTTCATCGCCTTGTTCAACGATCACACCTAAGCCTCCGTCTGCTAAAATATTCAAACAGTCAGTACACCTCAAAACTCAAAGAATTTGAAAGAAACCTCTGAATCTCATAATAGAAATCAATAGATAGTTACCTGAAACATATGCCTCGTTATTTCCTTCGCAGCCTCATCTGGGTCGTCCTCGCGGAGCTCGACCATCAAAGCCTGTTTGGAAATCGCTTGCTCCTGTTGTTTAGCCTCCGTTTGCTCTTTATCCTCATATACTGTATCATCCTCCCCCAGAGTCCTATGCCTTTTGTGCTGACCAACCTTCGATTGCTGCACCTTCAGGGTTTCGGGAGCTACCCGGCCTTTCCCCTTCTCAGTTTGAGTTGGCACCTGCCTCAGCCTCAACCTCGAAGCATCGCCAGCCACTTCAGGCACTAGCACTTCTTGCTTTGACACCCTCCGAGTTCTCGGCACATACTAATTATTCCTTGACAACTCTTGACCTCCCATTTCTATTGGACCCCTTGAAACACCTTTGCTTCTCGTTCTCTTCGATGTCTTTGGCGTAACAGGTATGCTTCAAGGCAGGGAGTCCACCTTCTTCCTTCTTTGCCTCTTGATTCTAAGACTATCAAAAACATAATTTACCCAATCCTCACTAGCTCCGAGCAAAGTATCAATATAGTTCCTCTGATTATTCCAAGATGAATTCTTCAGACCTGCAGAACAAACAAGAATATAATCATCACCTATTCAAGACATACATCAACAACAACCCTTCAACAACAAACTTACTTTGATTATATACCCTATGATGCAACTTATAAGGGCCGCCGTCCTCAGCATTCTCTTAGTTACCCCGTACTATCAAAAAATCTTTATTCCACCCTCGACCTGTCAAACACATATCAAAGAACCAGGGCTTCTCTGGGTGACGTTGGATGTGGTAGGTACATATGGGTCCTGGCTCGCCTTCTTCAAGTAGAAGGTAATAATATCAAACTACTTAATCAAACCCCCACCCTCACCAGTCAATTTTGTATTCATCCCCTCTATAACCCTCATCATCTCATAAAAATTTCCGTTAATCTGCACCGGGGCCACCTCCCCAAAATTCAGTACTTCTTTCATTAGCCTTCGAAGAGGAAGTTCCATCCCTAATCGAATCTGGCCTCTATAAGCAATTATCCCTTCCCCAGGGTCCGATTTGAAGGTTAACCCTGCCCCCCCTACACTCAGATATACCTCCACCTTCGACAGCTTTAACTTGGCAGCAAATCGATCGAACCTAATTGTATCTCTAGCCAAAACGGCACCTTCAAACCTATTTGGCTTAGTCGAATCGTCACTGTCGTCACTCTGTACCCCTTCTCCCTTCCCACAACTAGAAGGCCCTACATCACCCCTACCCCTCTCCCCCCATAGTGTCTCCTCCTCCTCACTATCCTCAGGCACTATCGTCCTACGACGTCTCGAAACCAGAACCTATTTTGCCGAAAGAGCCATAGATAAAGGGGCCTCAATTATCACATCTAACACTTTAAGTTGCTACCCTCATCCATTGGGGATCGACCAGAAATACTAGCTTTGAATTTTTCGATCTCTTTATCTATCAGTCTCCATCTCGAAGCTTGATGGTTATACATTTTAGCCTATAGAAGAAGAGGCACGCAATTAGATTGATAAATTCAACAATTCCATGTCCATAGCCCATATCCCATCTACCCCCTCCAGAAGATTTATCGAAACCTCGATCTAAACCCTATGCCTCCTCCAAAATACCCAAAATCCCATAATGAGTCAAAACCCAGATTCACCAAATCTCCTTATCTGCGAAGATAACCTCCAAACTCTAAACCCAGAATGTCATACTTACATACTCAGAAGGCAAAGCAAAATAAAATTGGCAGAGATCAAGTGACATACCTGTGTTAGAAGCACTATCCTCGAAATAGCAAGATCAATACAACAACTGCAGAAACTACTCTCAAGTTCTAATGGCGTACGTCCTCTTCTCCTCACACTCTTTAATTTTTTCTCAGTAAACAGTACAGTGATTACTCTTCCTAAACTTATATATCTTTTGAAAAACCAAAACTGCCTCGATTTTCTAACCATTATCATTACCACGACCCCACTACCCTGGCTTTTCGGCTACAACGTGTTTTGACCGATTTACCCCTCATATCTCCCACATGGGAACAACACACTCACTTCAAACTGCCTGCAAAAACCAAAGCTCCTCAAACCCTTTTCACCCTTACTCCAAGTTAAACAATCAAATCCAAACAGTAAAGTCACACATTTTTTCTATAATACGAGTAAACATCATGATTACTATTCAGTACACTGCCCCAGGTGTACGTACCGTCTTGACAGACCAGCTATCGGGGTTGTCAAAATGGCCAGTCAAATCAAGCATAACCTTCGACACACTCTTCAAATTTGAGTAATCGACCACTCTACGTATCGAAGACTCATCAACTGATAGCCTCAAATCTGGTTTTCTAATATATCGACTTTCGAAATACAGTACATTCATCAATTCATAACCTCGTGCCCCCTTTTCTTTCGATAGATCATATTCGACAGATAAAAACATTTATGCTTACAGACCCAACCTTGTGCACCAACGCACCAATCTTTTCAGCCTCGACAGATAATACTCCCACTTCGACAGACTACAATTTTTTTACTTTGACAATTCATGTTTTATCTTCAAACAATCCAAACACTATATTTCGACAGTTATACTATCAGTTCGACAGCTCACGATACCATTTCAAGAATTTAGATTATACTACTACTTTCAGTTCGACAAATCAAGTTATTCCAAAAAATCAATTTTATTCAGGGAGATAAACAATATTACAAGCCTAATTATCAGCGAAAGGAAGCAGAACAGAGAAAAGCAGGACAGAGAAAAAAAAATAAAGACAACAAAAGGACAGAGGACCCTAATTATTAGCGGGATGCTCCTCTTCAACCATGGCTGTAGCATCCACATCCTCCTGGTCCATTATATCCTTTGCAAATCCTTCAAGAAGAGACAACCGATGGCCGAGAAGCGGCCCCATCATCTATAGTATTCCTCACCAGTATACGAAAGGCATGCCAAGGATGGGTGCCCCGGGTTCCGCCTCAAACAGATTTGACATCTCAGCATCAATATCTTTCTCGATACCAAACCTCAGTTGAAGCCCCAATAAGGCCTCTTATATTCTCCTTACCCTCACCGCCGCTTGGTCTTCCTGAACAGGTATGCTTGCTGCTATCTTGATCCGAACAAATTTGAGAAGAGATGAGAAGAGAATGCTTGAAGAACGATGAAGTAGTCCCCTCCAACATAGTTCCTTTTATACCTGGAGAACCAATTCTAACATTCCCTCTTCTGCAGCCGCATTAATTGTGATCTTCAATTCCCCACCTCGAAAACTCAGCAACCAACCTCTCCAACTTCCTAGACGTAACCGATTCATTTATACCTTATTCCCGAGGACATATAGTCAAGCAAACCTCCAACATCGAATATTCGACCATCATTATACTTCGACCATATCATAGCCTTTGATGATATTATTATACTTCGATACCATTAACAATTCGAGGACATGCATATGCTAAGTGCGCCTATGAGACTATTCGTCAACATTATCAATAAGACACAGTAATACAAAGTTTCAAAAAATAATGCTTTCATTCCATTACCCGATTGATAAGATAGATTACATTGCCAAAACTACCCCTCAAACAAAACAAGAAACCCAGAAAATGCAAAGGTACAAATGCTCAACACATCAAACAGTAGCCCTATTTCTAGAAGGTCCAGTTCCACTCATTGCGCTCTGTTACTCCATCTCATCCTCTGTACAAACAAGGCATTCGGCCAACGCCGACAAAAAGAGATAGCGTTTCTCCGCAGTGGTAAAATCATACTTTAGACGGTCCCAAAGATAAGCGTAAGGCTCCCCATTATATGAAGCTCACCAGTCTTCCGCCTTACGCGACGGTCCCGGGTAAACCCCATCCACTTTTGATATCGCGTATTAGGCGTGGTATCCATGAAGATTTCAAAGTTTGTAGAGAAAAAAGAGAAGAATGAAAAGAAGCAAGTTACTCAATATCCCTACACAATAACCCATTCTTATAGCCTTCACTTCATTTATTACCCTATAACCACCTATACCATTTAATTACCCTCTTTTATTACTTACCCAAAAACCAACAGTCAAACCACTTAGATTCCAGGACCAAATTTTTTTCCAGCGAATGCCTCTCCACCTGCCTTCAAGACCCTCACAATGAGGGGGAAAATGTAGTAGCCTACTCGCAACATTCGATCCCCTCAGACACTCAAAGTCTACTTCACAACCTACTCAAATATATCGAAGCCTATTCAATCCCCATAACAAATCTTCCAGAGATCCCCTGAAGGCAAGCCTTCGACTCCAGACAAGCCTCATGGACGGAATAGCACATTGCAGCAGAAACCCTTCGGCCATAGCTGTACACGGTCGAAATATGATGGACAGGCAGCCATCTCACCAGACAGGCCTGTACAATAATTGGTCCTTACAGCAACAGTAACAGGCCCAACCAATCTGCCGCAGTACAAGAGTACAAAAACACCTCCAACAGTTGTCATAGTGACAGTACAAACATGTCCGGCGCCCATACCCTGTCGGGATATCCTGATAGTAATCATGTAATCTTACTCATACTTGGTGACTCAGCTTCCTATGATTTTATATGTAGGAGAGATGGGAAGCCAAGGAGGGGTTAGAAGAATTATCTTCAGCCCTCCTGCTGTTTACCTTTGACCACCCTGTAAAGCCCAGTATTCAAACCATCGAATTATTCATCAGTAATAGAATACTTCTTAAAAATCCTCATCAGAGGTCATAGAGTATCACATTTGGGCATCTACGCAAGTATTTATCTCTAGTTTATTCACACTTTAGATCATTTACTTGTTATCCTTTGATAGAAGATCAACCCAGTGTTATAAGAGCCAACTTCCCTTCTAAAAGAAGTCAGACCCCTACATTATGCTTGTTAACGAATTCTACTACTTTTTTTCCAACAAACTGAGATCCATTATTGATTTTGATCGGGTGGGGGCAACTAACTAGGTGATAATATTAACCCAAATGAACTTGATTACCTCATCCTCTTGAGTTTGAAATAATGAAACTGCCTCTGCGATTTTATAAATTAATTGGTTACCACCAAAGGATGACTTCTTTTCCCTGGAGTATTTGGTAATTCTCTCACAAGGTCGAGTCCCGATCTTTTAAAGGGCCAATAAACATTGCTCGCATGAAGATCAAAAAATGGAGCACGAATCTAATGTCCTTATCTTTGGCATGCATCAAATTTTTTTGCATATTCCTCAGCCTAAACTCTCATTTTAGGCCAGATCATGCCTTGAGTGATTGACCTATTTACGAATGATCGTCCTACAGTGTGTGATCTCATGTCCCTTCAAGTAATTCCTTTAACATATCATTGGCTTCATTTTCAGAGAGACACTTCAATTAAGCTCATGTGATTGATATCTTAAATAGTCGATTCTTTACAATAATGTAGCATTTTGCGTTATCTATCAGTCTTCACTTCTCATTGACATCTTTCGACAATTTTCCATGATAATCGTTCTTTGGACCAATATGCTTTAGAAAAGGTAACCTCCAATTATTTTCCCCAGGCTCATCATCCCCACTGTTATTGTATTTGAACTAACAAGATTAATACTGGGTGTGGATACAACCTCGATCTTCTGGTAGCAAGCTCTATTATGAGGATCCCTGCTAGATAAGCAATGGAGTCAACATGTCTGTGTTCCCCTCGAGGCAAGTATTCCAATGTGGCTTTTTGAAAAATTTCCTTTCTTTTGACTACTAAAGTGGTATAATTCACCATCTTTAAATTATTTTGATATCGATCTATATAATGCTAAACCATCAGTATAGAATCTATGTATACATGAAAGCTTATAAACTTTAATTTTTAATACGATGTACAAACCGTGGTTTAAAGCTTTGTACTCTGTCTCGCTGTTTGTAGCATTAAAATTAAGTCGGATAGATTTCTCAGTCCTATCATTTGAATGTTTGATGAGAATGATCCTGGCTCCTGATTCTTCGGCCTAACATATCCATCAGTTAGGAGATATCATCCTTTTCTTGATATATAATCCTCTTTTTCTTCAAATTGTTCTTCAACCAGCTCTAGGTCGTGTTCCTTCCAATCAGGGTTTTCTACTGGAAAATAGACAAAAATTAGCTACCGCCTACCCCTTTCCAAAATTTATTGCTCAAAACGTATATCGTACTTGCCCTAAACAACTGACCACTGTTGTACCAGTTGAGATTTCTTTTTCTTTGATAAGACCTCCCTAAGCGTGTAGTTTTTCATTACTCGAATAGAATGTGCTTGAAAATAAAGTTTAAGTTTCTATGAGGTATAAATAAGGGTAATAACTAATTTTTCAATTTTTGTATATATAGTTTTCGCTAGGGTAAGCGTTTTGCTAATAAAGTACACAAGTTTCTCCATTTACCCCCAGTTCGAATGAGCACCTAACTGAGAGAATTATTTATGAACACAAAGTAAACTATCCGTCCTCCATCCGTAAGGGTACTCATGATGGGAGGCTTCCCATAATACTTGTTGAGGTCCTGGAACGCTACTTCACACTCTTCATTCTATTTGATCTCGGGATCCTTTTTATTTTATCCCTATATTGTCCCGTCGCGTATTATATTAAATAGCTGCCGACATAGATTTGATGACTTTGAGACAAATTTATTGATTTACTGTGATTTTATCATTAAATTTTGTACATTTTTTTAGTTCTCGGGGAAGGCATAGATAGGATAGCTCAAATCTGACCAGAGTTAGTTTCTCTACCCTTTTCACAAATTTGGTGCCACAAGAACTTTCTTGATGGAACTCTAAACTGACATTAATCAGGATAAAGTTTTATTCTGCAAAATCGATAGATTTCAAAAGCTATATTGAGAACTTTGATGTTGTCTTCTTTTTTGAGCCTTTTACATAGCAAATTATCAATATAAATGTCCATCATATTTCTGGGATAATCTTCAAATATTTGAGTCGCTTGCCTTTGATAGGTTGCTCCCGCATTATAAAGTCTTCAAAAGAGATTTTAGCTTGTCGATGATATAATTTTGGGAGTAGACGAGCTTCTTTTTCTACCACTATTAATTTATGACACTAAATGAGTCGGCATCTCTCGCACCAGATCGAATCATTGATTTTGTCTGTCTCGATTATGTGACCGAGAGAGAGTGATGGAAGAGATACTTTTCTTATATTTCCTCTGCAACTTGCATGTCTTTAATCTCTTCTCTATAACTCCCATTTTGGTAACTTTCCTGATTGATAATATACTAATACATCCTCCCGTGTTTTAGAATATATTCCTTTAGCCTCTATAGAGAGTAACAATGCTTGGTATCATGATGCCTCAATTTATCATGTTTACAGTACAGCTTTCCTTTGATTGGCCCAAGGAGATACACATTTCTGAAGAATGTATCCTTTATTAGCGTGGGATACATATCAGCTTGTCTGGCTATCAATTTTGGAAGGACTGGTTTCAGGAAATCATTTCTTCTCCATAGTCTTCCCTCATTGGACTTAACATGTTTTTTATCGCCTCTCGTCTTTATAGCCTGACCAGTTTCTCATTTACTATTTTGTCCTTTAGTATTAAGAATAGATTAAGTAGATTTTGGTCTGTCGAACATGATTCTTTCGAGATCGATATAGGTATTCGCCTTCTCGATCTTATCCTCCAAAGACGTAGGTTTATTTAGAATAAAGTGTTTTTGGCCCTACTTTTGACAATAAGGACATTAGTATAAAAGCAGATATAGTAATCTTTTGGTCGGTATTGTTGACTTTTCTTAGGATATTGAGAAACTTTCTCGTGAAAATCTCAAGCTTCTCCCCCAGAGCTTGTTTGGGACTTATCAAAGTATACAGGGTTTTTTTCTTTGTTTTTGTTGTGGGCATAGTTCTTGTCAAAGAGTTCTTGAAGTTGGTCGAATGCGTAGAGCGATCCTTCTTCCAGAGAGTGGAGCCATCACAAGGGATTTCCTTGAAGGATGGTTGGGAACAGTCAACATAAAATAAGATTTGACATTGAGTGTAGCCTCAACAAATCTTGGAACACTTGGACATGTTTGACGGGATCTGTTCTTTTATACTTTTTAATTTTTGGTTTGTGAAATCGTGGAGGTGCCTCCCCATTGAGTAGTTCTTGGGCTATCAGGCTCTTCTGGAGCATGCCCATGAAATTCTTATTGATTAGCATTTAGCCTTTCAAGACCTCTTTAATCCTCTTATCCATGAGTTCTGCCATTACTAACTGATGGGTTATGATTGCAATACGCTGAAGGCGTATATCTTTGGGATTGTGATTACCGCATCCTTTGCTCAACCTCTCTCTGACAAGTACCCAAGTTCTCTGTCTCAGTTCTTACTTGTGGTGCTTCAGGATAGTATAATCTTTGTTAACCTCCTGGTTAACAATTTGTTCTGGATGACCAACGATTTTGGGTCCCCTTAGCTGCATACCTAGTGGTTCACCAACTCCTTAACTTGGTACCTTGCGTAGTTCTAGCCTATCTCGAGCTAAAATTCTCAAGGTCGCTGGTTACGCTTCTTTGCCTTTTAGACTGGTTGATATTATCCATACAGAGCATTTATGGTATTCGATATCACAGCTAGTTAATTTTCCAATACAGCTCTCTTATGTTTTTTAGTGTCAAGACTTGTGTGAAGCTCTGCTATCGGGTTTAACCCTATCTCCAGGCCGTCTGTCTTTAAATTTTGCTATGTATGACTTGAGTTGCAAAGATGATTAGTGCCTATTCGCCTTAGGATTCGTGGTAGATTTTTTGATTCTCATAGATGGCACCAAATGTAAGAGCCTAAATTGGGAACTCGAACTTAGTTTCTCACACCAAAGATGATTAAAATACTAAACAAGGAACAAGTAATCCATAGCAAAACATGATTTTGCCAGGAAACCTTTGATAGGCAAAAACCTCGACCTCTCTTAAGGATTTTGCAAAGGATTGAGTGACTACCAATTACAACAAGTATTCTTAATAGTATTGTGTAGATTATCTTGATAGAAAATTTTGTCACTAATTAGTTTTTTCTCGTTCCTACTTATTGATCCCATATTATATCCGTTGTTAATGACTACTATCTCCTCTTAATGAAGTACGTTTCAAAATAGTTTTGAGGGTTCTTTAAAATAGTTGTAAAATGGCATGTGTGTTTCTTCTTCCTTGTAATTGATTTCATAATATGCCATAATTGTGCCACTTGGTCTTGTGCCAATGAGGAAGAGTAAATGTCTGGTGGTCGATGCTACGGCCTAAGTTCGAGATCCAGAATATGCTCTTATCATACCCCTTCCTCCACTTTCACTAAACTCAAAGTTTAAATTTCTAAGGCCCTAAATTTACTTTTCATGACTTGCATAGAAATAAAAAGCATAAATTATTTATAATGCCCTTGCAAAATACATGAGAAATTTTTTTGTCACGAAAACGCTTTATGTATCAAACTTTATGAATTTAAACATGATTCATATGATGATACTATTGGCAATATTGAATTTGATGGGTTCCTAGTACCCATTTTTTTCGAAGTCGCATGAATCATAAAATCAAAATTCACCGTTCATAGTGTATTAATTTTAAAAAAGAAATCCTAGTAAATCTATATCGACTCCCAAGCTATTATTCATTGCTAACTATGTAGGGAGGAGGACAAAGATCCATTAAGATTATTAAAACCGGGGACATTAGTGAAACATCCATATTGGGTATTGGTTTTATGTTTTGTCTAGAGTAAGAGTCAGTACTATCTCGTGGTTATTCACCATTAGAAATTACACGTGGAACGACTACAGCTGGACTAATACTGAGCAGGTACATTAGTTTTGTACCTCTTTGCTCAAATATTTTATTCCATTAGTATTTTACAAAATTTTAAAAGAGTTGTGTGCTTTTGTGGAAAATATTGTTCTGTTCGAATAGAATTTTATACTGTTTGAATAGACTCGGCTTGAATAGACTTTTGTTTTATTCGAATAGACCTTGGCAGGAGCCTCTCTGTTCGAATAGACTTTGGTTCTCTTCGAAAAGAGTATGGGATTTTAATTTTTTTATTAAAGGGTTCTTCTTCTATATTGAATTTATGTAGGTAGATGATCGCGTAGAGGGGAGTTCACACTCTTACACCATGGGTGTTTAGCTTCGACTAGAGGTTTTAACAAATATATATGATAAAAATAAGAGAAACCACTGTGCCAACATACTTGCATGGAGTCCATGTATGACCTCTGGCGAGGATTTGAATGGAAGATTGCATATATAGATGAGGTTACAGTTTGAATCAAGTAGAATTTGAAGGTGCTCGAAGGTTGTTGATATTGGGAGAGGTTTGGGCCTAGTTTTTCTAACCTCTCCATGATGTCTTTCCTCCCCTATTTATAGGAGATAGGAAAGGGTAAGTCACCATGTGAGGTCATATTAAATGTATTCCCTTTTGGGGTAGCTGTCATGTATGTGAGGTCGGTTCTGACACTGTAGCTGTCTGTTGGCTTGTTTCACTGCATTGTCTGGTGAGCTGGCTGCCAGGTCTGTCTGCCTTCGACCATACACTGATATGGTCAAAGTCCTTTTGAAGCTTGTGTTGAGCCCTGTATGCTGACCGACTTTCTTCAGCTTCGACTATTCGGTAAGCTTTGATGTGATCTTCAAGTGTTCGGTTTGTCTCAGAAGGCTTCAGATAGATCATATGCTTTTAGCTATTTTGTTGGTTCCTTGGGCTTTGAGTCTCTGGTAGGCTTTGACATGGCCTTTTAGTATTCAATTAGTCTTGGAAGGCAATGAGTAGGCTACTACATTCGCCCTCTCTCAGCTGGTGCCTCAAAAATTACTGCAGATGGTGCGTGATGAGAAAAACTGTTAGGCGTGGGAAGTTGTAAGGGTAACTGGTATAAATGTGCTGCGTTCCAAGAACATTGATGGTGGTGATGCTGATTAAGAGGCTTATTAATGCTTCCTTAAATGGGGTATAAATAGGGTTAGAGGGGATTGCGCATTATAAACCCTGTTCATCTTCTTCTTTAACTGTTCAGATCATCTACTTCCTTAGACGCCATGAAAACTCAGTACCAAAAAAGGATGGAGGAGAAGGAGGCTATAATTGAGGTGAAGTATACTGAGTAAAATGAAATGTACTTTGGCCACAGGGATATGGCGGCACCACTGCCGGACATGGTGGACTTGCACCGGGAGGAGTTAACAAGAAGAGAGTGAGATGAAGCCGAGTAATTAACATTTAGGTGGGCGGTATTCCAGTACATTTGCAGAGCATGACAGTGTACTCCTACGTGCAGTGTACATTGGCCAGTATTCCAGTAAGAAGTATCCATGGTATTGGAAGAACTGTCCCATGTTCAAGTAGGGGGGTTTCTTTTGTAATTGTAGGTGGGGTTGTATTTGTTTTCTATTTTCTTCTCTCCTTTTTTGTGGAATAAAATGTAAATAAAATATTGGTTATCGATGTGTTCATACTTAGTTTAAAGCATTTGCTGGTAGATAACCGGGTTGATGATAAAATAGGCATGGTTAGTATTCGAATAGGGAAAAATGAAACTCATGTTCGATATGAAGCATTCAAAAAGTTTTGAAGAAGAAATGATTTGGTCGAAGATAGTTAAGAGAGCTTGACATTATGCCATTGTCGAGGGGTTAAAAATGTTCGATGATATAGAGTAGGTCGAGCGTAACAAGATGGTTCAAGAGATCGAAGAAGGTGTAGTGGAGACTTGGTTGAAGGTTGTTGCACTTCGACTGCAAGGACTTACCAGTCGTATTTGCAGAGCTGTCTGAGGGGACACCGTACATCGAGTAGTTTGCTAGGCAGACAATAATCATGACATGTCGGGCATAGGGATGAGGTGAATGTTATGTGATAGTTAGGTAAACTCCACGTGGCATGATATAACAGTATGTCAGAGGCTTGGTGTCGAAAGTGATGAGTATTCGAATATATTTGGCATAATATGCACTTGGACAATGGTGGTATTCAAAGGGATTCGAGGGTTCGAGAGGTAGCTAGGAAGTTCCATAACCGGTAAATGTATGGAGTTTACACGCTTGTAGTTAGTAGGGGTAGTGTGGAAAAACACATGGTTAGCTAAAAATATAAAGGGAAGTGGGAGAGGTAGTGGGGTAGTGGTCATGATTATGGTTTGGGAAATCGAGGTGGTTTAGGGGGTTGTATTTAAGATGAGAGAAAAATAGTGGCTGAAATCATTGTAAATCAAATAAAGAAATGAAAAAAAAACTTGAGCTCACCATTGTTGTTGAAGAGAGGTAGGAGAAGAATCCATTGCTATTATGAAGGTAGGACGTCATTGTTACTGTAGTTCTTCGTTAGTGTAGAACATCCACCAAATAGGTAGGTGTTTTGACCATTTGTGTTGTATTTATGTTTGGTCTTTTCATCTCTTGGGTTGTGTAGATGAGGGGGGCTTGCTGCTATGCCATTAATGGCGTAGCTATGGTGGGGTCTAAGAGATCAGACCGAAAGATCTCTCGAAGGTTAATTTTATAGTGGTGGAGGTGTGGGAGTAGGAGTATATGGTGGTCCAATAGTTGGTCTTTGACATGTCCAATGATTGATATTGGGGTAGGTGATAGTATAATATAAAGTCGAAAGTTAATCCTTGAATATATCGAGCTAATTTCTTTGTCTTCTTCTGTATGGTTGTAATGGCATGTTTTTCAGGAGGATAATCTTCGCCAATACTTTTGTTAGGATTCTGCAACTCTAAGCTTAAACACACAGGATTTTACGTGGAAACTCAGCAAAGTCTTAGAAAAACTATGTCCTCGAGGAGGGTTTTGATGTGAAATCTATTAGTATGCTAAGTTATTACAATTGTTGTTTGGTATGAATGTGATAATATCTCAATAATGATGTTCCAGATCAGAATAACACATTCGTTGCCTGTATTTATAGTAGATACACGCAGTTTACAAAAAGAAAAATAGTTTCCTATTTTGGAGGCAGTGGGGGAACTTCGCAGATCTCCCTGCAACGACTCTATTTGACCAAGCATAACGGCTACTTTAGTGGTTTGAGAACTGTGGTCATAAATGGGACATCTTCCGAATGATGGAATGCCTTTGACTAAATTTTGTTAGATTCTCTTTGTTAAATCTGGTAAATATGGTATTACAATTGCCCCATTCTCGACATAATTACTTATTATTGTGTCGAGAAGAACATTGGAATGTGAAAAATGTGTTAAATGTCGTTGAAGTGTATGCTTTGTAATTTTTGAGGCAAAAGTCAAATAAATTTGGTCATATTGGTTTCCCGAGGAACATTTATGGCAGAACATTGGATTGTGTAATTTTAAAGGTAAGGTTATAAATAGAGGGAGAAAGAAGGAGTTGTTGTTTGGTGGTTTTGTAAAGGTAGATTACGTTGTGATGATGATGATGCGGTTACAGGTGTTGTACTATGATTCCCTTGGCCATGTTGACGTTAAGTATGGGGAGTTGAAGGAAATGTACAACGGCCGGATGTCACTTTCTTTGTATTATCCAAAGTCGGTGGAGCCGATATTTAAGGGTGTGATGGAGTTAAAGGTGGAGATTGTTGAGGCAGAGTGTTTCTTTCGGACCCAATTTTTATTGTGTGTTACTGACGGCCTCGAAGCGCATCAAATGTTTAAAGAAGTGGCCACTGCCCATATTGAAGATGATGATTATAAGGCAGGTAGGGTTTCCTGTAGTGGTTTCTTCGATCGCTATTGTCTCTGTAACCTCCAAGGGTTGCGAGATTGCGGTAGTTTCAGAGGAGGAGGGTGGCTATCTTTCCTTCGCCGGAGGATATGCCAGATTCTAGTGAAAAGAAGCATGCAACTTAAAGTAATTCATGTTGAAGACAACATGCAACTGGTAGCTTATTGTAATGCAATCGAATGAAAGAATTGTTTTGAATTTATATCGAATAAATATATGATGATCATGAATGAAATGGAAATCTATTATCAGAGGATCATTTGTTGAGTTATGATGACATAGTTGTGTCGAACTGTAGGGAGATATCGAGGTTTTTGTGTCAAAACTAAAAAATTTGGAAGTAGAGTCGGTTGAATGTTTGGGGCCTATAAACGATTCCCTAGGGGGTTTGAATTGACTCGGATGTTTAGAGTTCCAATGTTAAGTAAAGTTGGATTAGACTACTGGTAGTTGGGTAGTCTAATTTGTGTATATAAATACCCTGGTACTCTATAAATGTTATTTGTAAGATTGGAGATGGTGAGGACGAGAGCTCAGGTTCAGAAGGATGAGCGTTCTGACCTAGTCTATGCCAAGTATTAGGAGTTGTTAGATCGGTACTTCGGTAATAGTTGCGTAAACGGGTAACCGTTGGTGCCAGTGAAGCCCAAGTACGAAGAGATCAATAAAGTAGAGGTGAAAGAGGTAGAAGAGGAGTATGCATTTCATTGCCAATTACAATTGTTGAGTCTGTTGGAATGCGTCAGCAAGATAAGGAATCGAGCCAAAGCATTGGTAAAGAAAGAAGATGTTGTGGCCAGTCGAAGTGGTTGAAGAGTAGACTGGGTGTCTATTTGGTTTGTAACAAATAAGTGTTGCCATAAATAAGTGAGTTACGGACTCGAGTTTTCCCCTCGAGAATCCGTCACTTAGTGGTTACACCACAGATTCTGCAACTGTAGAAAGAGAAGCCTTACTGACAAAAACCTTCAGGAAGGAAAGATAAAGAAGGCTGCTAGCCAGGCTACTGCTACCATTCCTCCCCCGAAGAGGGCTTCTCGAAGAGCTCCTGCTGAGGAGGGGGGAAGTTGATATGACACCATTTGGTGTTCTGGATGGTTGAACTCCAAAATCGGCTACTTATTTGTTGCCGAAGAAGAAGGCGTCTTCAATATCCACGATAAAGCAATTTTTGAGGAGTTAAAAACTAAAGTCCAATAGGTTATTGAGTCGAATGTTGTTGGGAAGACTTCTCTGGAGGACGAGTTTGCTAATTGCATGGTGGGGATAAATCGTTTATCATCCTTCCTTATCGAAGGCCACCGCATCATGAATAAGGTTAAAAATCTTTCTGCTTTGCTTAATCTAACGAACTTGGTTCCGCATTCGAGAACTCTTATAATGAATTTATTGCAGATTGAGAAGTTGTTGATCAATGGGAAACCCCTTATTCTTAATACTGGGAACCTGGCCAACCAACTTCTCCTGTACAAAAATATCGAGAAGGAGCTGGTGAAGGAGAAGGATGTTTTATTGCATGAGAAGGAAAAACTAGATTCAAAGCTAGGTAAGTAGAAGCTTGAGGCCAGGAAGGTGAAGGAAGTTGCTATTCGCGAGGCTAAGAAAGCCTGGGACATGGAGAAGAGGAAGGAAGTCGAGTAGATAAGGGCTAATTTCACGAAGGAAAAGGAGGAGGCATTGGCGTTGCAGAAAGACAATTTTGAGAGCGATGTTCGTGAACAGATCATATCGGCGCGAAGGGAGATGGAGGTGGAACACTCCAAGGATCTCGATGAGGTGAGGGATGAAGGTGACTGAACCAATACCGATGCTCTCAAGCGGATGAAATCTAATTTTGTTGTACAGTTCGAGGAGTTGGAGGAGAGAAAATATTTTTATATACGTTTGGTTATTGCTGGCAATCAATTTTTCCTAGATTCAGACGAGGAGGAAAAATTCCTGAAGTACCTGAAGTGCCTGAAGCTCCTGAAGCACCTGAGCACCTGAAGAACCTGAAGCTCCTATGGTGACCATTTCCGAGGGTATTTTTCCTGAGTAAATATTTGATAAGCTAACTCTAGGTTTACCAGTTAAAGTTGATGCTCCAATTTCTCCACCTGCAGAGTAAATTATGTTTGACAAGTGTTTGTTTTTAAGAAAGATGTACAAATGATCGATGGGACAAAATTTTTTTTTTTGTTTATTTCTTGAATGCTTTATTTGATGTTTGTCAGAGAATACTATGGAAGTAATTTAATTCAAAATGCATAAAGTTTTTGTAAAAATTATACTAAGTGTTTTATCTGACAAGATTTATAACATTAGATAGTAATATAGATAATATGTAGAGTGTGGCTTTGGAGAAAGTGTTTGAGATGATTGAAAGAGGACCATGTGATGGCTCCTAAGAATGTTAAACGATGACCAAATTGTTTATCACGATGGGATCTCTAGGTATTTGAGAAAAATGGACAAAACATGACATGTTTTGTTCGATAAGTAATGAATTACAAGCAAGGTTATTCTGTAATTGGATAGGCATTTGTCAAAGAGATGAAAATTGGTTATAATGCAAACTTGTCAAGTATATATCGAATAATAGTGAAAAAGATGTAATTGATAGTAAAGATGTCTTTATTTGAATTATTCAAAAATGATTACAGCGGTTATCTGCAAAACATTTTTAGTTGGGCTGTATTCCAAGGATATTCGAGTTGTATTTCATCTTCAGTCATTAACCAGTATGTCCTACTCCCATTCTTGTCGCTGATATTATACGGTCCTTCCCAGTTCTCAGATGGCTTACCAGAATTTTTAAGTCGAGTACTATCCTGGATGCGTTAAAGGACAATGTCACCAACTTGATGCGTTAAAGGACAATGTCACCAATTCCAAATGTTCATTTTTGGACTTTTTTGTCGTAAACTTTCTTGAGAGTGTCATGGTATCGCCTAAAGTTTGCAATGGCCTCGTCTCGAGTTTCTTCGATCCAATTCAGGTTGCAGAGGAGTCCAAGTTTGTTTTCTTCATCTGTGATTTTTCTTCGAGTACTTGGTAGATTGAGATCTGAAGGATTACTGCTTCAGTACCGAAAGCCATCATGAATGGTGTACAGCCAGTGGATAATTGAGGAGTTGTTCGGCATACCCATGAGACACTATGTAGTTCATCCACCCATCTGCCTTTCCTCTCTTCAAGGCACTTGCATAACCTTGAATTGATGTTTTTGTTAATGGCTTTAACTTGGCCATTACCTTGAGGGTAGAATGGTGTCAAAGTAGACAGTTGAATCTTATATTTGTGGAGGTAGCTATGAATTTTGCTGCAGATGAATTGTTTGTCGTTATCAGATCGTATCATTTGCGGATAACAAAATCTGGTTATGATGTTCCCCCAAAGAAACTAGATGACTTCATTTTTGTTCGTGTGACATAGAGGTATTGTTTCGACCTACTTGGTGAAGTAGTCTACTGCTACAAGAACGAATTTTGGTTACCAATGCTGGGTGGAAAGGTCCAATGTTATCGATCACCCATCTCTTAAATGGCCATAGGACGCTGCTAACATGTAAGTCGAGGGCAGCGATTTTGATGTCTTGAGCATGGATTTGGCATTTATAGTACTTACGGACGAAGTCTTCGTAGTCTTGTCACATTTTAAGCCAGTGTAATCCTTGAGTGAAGGCCCTTTGTGCCAATGATCTCCCTAATATGCGTGTGGCGCAGATACCATCGTAAAGCACTTTGATTTTAACTTAGGCTTGCTTTTGTAAAATACATTCGATTAGTGGTCTACTCCCATTGATTCGATAACTGCTCCGCCCCCAATGATTTGATTCAGCACTTTATCCCAGACTTTGAATAGAGGACATTTTACAAAGAGTGATCGGGCTTCTTCCTTTTTGCTTAGGAGGATATTAGAATTGAGGTATGCATTGAACGGTCTTCTCCAATCTTCAAGATCTTCAACTTCAGTAACATTGATCTGCATTGTGTAACTTATGTCGAGACTGGAATGTTTGATGACTTCGATGTCTAAACTACTTTTTTCACTGTCTTCAAGCATTGTAGCAATGTACGCTAGTGCGTCAGTGTGGCAGCTTTTGGCTCGAGGGAGATAAGTGATTGTGGCTACTTTAAATTTCTTAATTTTTTTCTTTGACCAGAGCTGCATACTCGACCATCTTGCCTAATGTTTTGAATGTATTGTTACAATGGTTGGCGACGAGTAAAGAATCGACGTAAACAACTATCTATTCTGCTCTAAGGGCTATAGTGAGATCTTGTCCATATAAGATAGCTTCATACTCTGCTTCATTGTTGGTCACATAGAATTTAAGTTTGATAGGTTTCTCAATTCAATGGTTTGATGATCTAACTAGAATGATGTTGATTCTTGATCCTCGTGGTTCAACAGATCTGTCTGTAAAAAGTTGCAATCCTGTACTTCATTCCATGCATCTGGTTCTACTATAGAATCATCGGTCAGTACTTCTTCGAGTTCCACCCAGTCTGGGTCTTCAACTGGAAAGTCAGCTAAAAAATTATCTACTGCTTGTCCTTTGATCGATATCTGAGGATCGATGGAGATGTAATATTCACTGAGGAATACAGACCAATGCTGAATTCTTTGAGGCTTTTCCTTTTCAGAGAGTACAAGTTTAAGAGGAAATTTGGTAATGATTTTGATGGGATGAGCTTGGAAATTGGGTCAATGTTTTTAAGAGCTGTACACCAAGGTGAAAAGCTACTTTTCGGTTGTTATATATCCTTTTTCAATAGGCATGAGAGCTTTGTTGATAAAGTAAATTAGCTTTTCCACACCATCCTCATCCCAAATAAGGAGAGAACTAATGGAATCATCTGTTATCGATAAGTACATTGCTAGTGTTTTGCCATCGACAGGAGTACTCATTATGGGAGGACACCCCAAGTATCTCTTAAGATCTTGGAAAGTTAACTCACAATTGGGGGTCCAAATGATTTCTTTGGGATATTTTTTTGACATTGGAACTGGAATTCCAAGGAGAAGGAGGTAAAGAAGTTTGTATCGATCAGATGACATAGAAATAAACCTGTAAAGAGCTACAATCTTGCCATCAAGCTCCTGTACATCTCTTTTAGTTCGAGGAGATGGCATTGCCATGGGTGCTTTGATTTATGCCAGATCAATTTCTATTCATCTTTTAATAACAAAATGACCCAGAAATTTATCCGATGCGACACCAAATTGGCATTTTTCAGGGTTGAGTTTCATTTGGTAAGTACATAGGATGTCGAAGATGGTCTATAGGTTAGCGCAATGATCCTATCGCTTTAAGCTTTTTTAGATCATATCATCGATTTATACCTCCATGATTTTTCCCAAATGATCTTTAAATATTTTAGCAACCAGGCGTTAATAAGTTGTTCTTGCATTCTTTAATCTAAAAGATATTACTGTGTAACAGTTGAGACTTTTTTTTATGATAAATGTTGGCTTTTCTTGGCCTTCTTCGGTTAGAGGAACCTGATTGTAATCGAAGACTACATCAACTATGGAAAGAAGTACGTGCCCTGCTACCGAGTCGAGGAGTTGCGTGATCAACGGGAGAAGAAAGTTATCTTTTGGTGTGAACTTGTTTGGCTCTATAAAGTCGATACAAATTCTGATTTTCCCATTCTTTTTTGGGACAGCCACAATGTTAGAAACCCATTTGGGATATTTTTCTTCACAAATAAACCTTACTCGATAGTGTTTATCAATTTCTTCATTAACGTCATCGCGAAGGCGGGGGGCTAAATTGTGATGCTTTTGCACAATTGGTTTGTTGTTAGGAAGGAGGCTGAGCTTGTGGCATGTGATCAAGGGATCAATACCGGGCATTTCTTGAAAAGATCATGCAAAGATGTCAACGTCTTTTTTCAGAAGTTGGATCATGGTTTCTTTTTCTTCGGATGACGGATTTGAGCCAATAAAGGTATTTTGCCCGGGCCCATTGAGTTCAATGAAGTCCAGTTCCTCAGTATCATGTTGCTCAATCCTGGGGACGTTTCCTGATGTAATTGCTATGCTTTTAGAAGTATTGCCGTGTGAGAGTAGGTGGTAGTATTGTCGCACATACGTGCAACTGCTTGACTTCCCTTGATTTAATAAACTCTATCATCTGCTAGAAATCACAAGTCTAGATGATATGTTAAAGGTATTGCCATGATTGAATGTAGCCAACTTCGACCTAAGATTCCCAAATATTTTGACTCAGCATCTATGACAACAAATTTGACAAAAGTTGTTTTCGATCTCGCTTGAACAGGTAAGGTTATTTCTCCTGTGGAAGATTCTTTGGAACCATTGAACCCTGTAATGGTGGTTGTCGAAGCTTTTACTTAATCTATGAGGTCTAAAACAACAATTACTCTCTTGAACAGAATGTCTGCTGCGCTTCCTGTATCAACTAGAAGTGTGTGTATGTAGTCCTGACCTACTTTGAGCATAATGGTCAGAGGGTCATCATGAGGGTATTTAACATGGCTGGTGTCGGAGTCTTCGAAAGAATTATGGTACAGACGTTTAGCCTTCCTAGAGCTGGGGAGAAGACTTGCTTATTTGTCCGACGATGTATTCTTGCATTATGATGTAATTCTATCGTCTTGCTTTTTTTCTTTCCTTTCTTAATTTCGATAATGTAAAGATGGCGAGCTTGGCCTTATCCTTGCTCTTGTTCAACTTTTGTTCTTTTAGTCTTTTTCTCGAGGAACTTTTAAATGTCGACTACATAGATTTGAAGTTTTCCAGCTAGTGGGATGCGATGAAAAATCCGTATTAGAGAATAACAGTTGTCAGTCTCGTGGCTATGCGCAATATGATACTGGCATAAGGGTTTGTTCGGTATATCAGGAATAGTTTGTGCTTCTCGATACAATCGTCTCCCTTTCTCATTGGTAAGATAGCGGAAAATATGGTTGTCGTAGGAGGCAAGACAGGGACTGGAATATCTAGCTTTTTATCTCTTTTATCCTGACATTGTCAGTATTCCTTCCGCGCTCCTTAAGAGTCTCATTAATAGCTAACTTTGGAGGTGGTGACAAAAATGCTTTATTAGAGTGGATGACTAAGGAACTTTTCATCTTATCCTTTTTGGACTGTTCCAATTCGATGTAGTTATTAACAACATCGATCATTTTTGTTACTATTTTAGGCTTGTTTAAGGTAAGCTCTTCTTGAACTTTGGAATCGATGTGGAGTACAAAGGTGAATGCAGAGCGATAATTTTGGGATCTGAATTCCTAATCTTTCGTATTTCCTGCAGAAAACGTTCGTAGAAACTGGCCAAAGTTTCTTTCACACCTTGCTCAAAAAAGAACAATGAATCCACCGTTATTTCTCATTCCTTAGAATAAACGTAATTAGATTCGAAGAGGCGCTGCAACTAGCTAAATGTAGTGATTGAGCATTCGGGAATAATATGGAGTCATCTATGAGGTTCATCTTTAAGGCTTATATTAAATAACCTGCAAAGCATGTGATATAGTATGGAGTATAATCTAACTCCTACTTTTAAGTGTCAGAAGTGGGTTAGAGGGTCAGTGAGGCCTGCATATTGATAAAATTTTGGCATGTAGAAATTTTCTGGGATACGCATGACTTCGAGATGAAGAGAAATAGGGTTCATCTCAATCCTAAAGAGAATAGACCTTCAGCCTGGAATGTCAGAATTTATTGCTTGGATCTTATTGTTTAAGTCATCCAAGGTAATAATTACTGCAGAGTATTTGGTACGGCGACAACTTGAGGATCAAAGTTACCTTGCCCTTTAGGTCCTAACTTGTCTCTTATTGGTCGTCTTAGCGTTGGTAGGGGAGATTGGTGGCGTATGCACCGACTTCCTAGAGTTGTTTATGCTGAAGATGTTAGTCTAAAATCTCGAGAAACCCTGTCTGGATTCCTTGATCTGGAATAAAAAGTTTGAACTCGTTCCTCTCTCAGCTAGTTTTCTCTCTAGGTCGCCCTAGAGTGATGTTAACTCCATGCCTAGGGAGGCAACGTTTGATGGCCAGTGAATCGGTCTTGATGTCTTCATAAATGCTCCATTTCTTTCTTATGTATCTGACTTTGTTGATCCAAGGCTTTTCTCCTTTTGTCTCTTTTAACATGAAGAGCTTGGGCGTGGATTTGCTGATCTTCAAGCCTCTGGACTCGGTCAGACTCCATCGATTTCTAAATTTCAATCACAGTACTATATAGATCGACTGTCTCTAGTATTGGGTTGATCTCATGGTTCCTCAGTATACTAGAGGCTCTTCGAAGATTCATGTATGTTATCAAATTTCCTTAGATAACAGGTGGTAAAGAAAAAGTGTGGCATTCCCACATACGGCGCTAATTGTAATAGCGGGTTTTTCAGGAGGATAATCTTCGCTAATACTTTTGCTAGGATTATATGACTATAATCTTAAACACATAGGATTTTACGTGGAAACTTAATAAAGTCTGAGAAAAAGCATGACCTCGAGGAGGGTTTTGATGTAAAATCCAATAGTATGCTAAGTTATTATAATTGTTATTTGGTATGGATGTAAAAATATCTCAATAATAAAGTTGCGATTCAGAATAACACATTCTCTACCTATATTTATAGTAGATACAGGCAGTTTACAAAAAGAAAAACAGTTTCCTATTATGGGGTAGTGGGCGAACTTCGCGAATTTCCCTGTAATGGCTCTATTTGACAAAATATAATGGCTACTTCGGTGGTCTGAGAACTGTGGTTATAGATGGGACATATTCTTGAATGATGGAATGTCTTTGACTAAGTTCCGTTAGCTTATCTTTGCTAAATCTGGGAAATATGCTAATATAAGGGTATAATGCGTACCTGCGAATCTTTGAGGATGAAGCCAATAGATGAAGACGATGATGATATTAATAAGCTGAGTGCCTCTGGTCTAGGAAAGGATAGTAGTGACGTCGAAGAGTTGCAAATCGCGACTGACATGCTTCTGGCGGTAGTTGAGCCCGACGTTAGTTTGGTGAGGAGGAGTTGACGTAGGGCTCGGATAGTTGGGAAGATTGATAAAGAGGAGGAAGAGGAGGAAGAGGTCGAGGAGGCTGGTGTTGACCATTCTGGTAATCTGGGGCATGAAGGGAATATGGAAGAAGTAGAAGAGAGTGGAAGAAGTAGTGAAGAGACCGGGGACGAGGATACGTATGTCGGAAAGGTCTCGCCCTGGAACTAAGCTAGGTTGGATCGATTCATGTCAAAATATGATCTAGTGGGGAAGGGGATCACGTTGGTGCCATTAGGGTCAAAGTATTCATTTATGGATACATTCGAAGAGGGGATAATGGCTTTTAGGGGGCAGATTCGATTAGGGATGCAACTGGCCCTTTAAAGATTGGTGAAGGAGATACTAAATTATTGGGACGTGGCACCATGTCAGATGAACGGTAATTTTTATGAGATAATGAGGGTTATCGACGACATGAATAAAGAATTGTCACGGGAAAGATAGACTTTAATCGAGTAGTTTGACGTGGTCTCATTCTACTTGAGGAAGGGGAATAAGAAGGTGGGGACGTACCATATTTAGTGTCATCTAGAGAAGCCTTAGCTATTCGACTTCTGTTCGAAGGGGCGTGGGTGGGATAAGGACTTGATAGTATTAAAGAATAATTATGAGTATGCAGATGGGGAAGTAGAGCTTGCCCTAACCAATAGGTTGGACAAAACACGTAAGTATATGTGCGTGTATCTTTTGTTGTGTTACTTTGGATATGAATTGACTTTTAATTTTTTTGCTGCAGAGCCTATCATTAGAGGACTGCAAAACCCTTAGTTTTACATTGACAACCTGATCAACGAGAGTGAAGAAAGGGTAAACAAAGTGTTTTGGAAGCTATTATTTTGAGAAAGATACGAAAGAAGACTGATACTTTGTTAAAAGACACTTTGACCGCTACTGGGCCTTCGAAGAGGAGAAAAAAAGATACCCCCCCCCCCCCCCCCGAAGTAGTAAACGAGATGGATTATAACAACTTGGCAAGGAAGTCTAACTATGTGCCGAGGACTCGTCGAGGAGCTCCAGCATCGCGAGGCTCGAGTACCTAAGAGGCAGTGCAACAGGCAAATAAGTGTAAGAGAAAAGCTACTGTCGATGTTTTTATTGTTCCGTTAACGAAGACGATGCCTTGAAAGAGGACGTAAGATCAAATAGATGAAGGAGCGACCTCAGCCGAGGGCAGACAACTAGGGGCCGAACAAGAGGAAGTTATTTGAGCGTTGACAAAGTTGATGATGCACCTGTGCGTGACTAACCTATAGGAAGTAGGTTGTCAGGCAGAGGTGGTATGGCTCCAGGTAAGTGTTATTGGCAAATAGGAAATGTGCAAACTTGAGTTGGAGTGTTTACTGAATGGTCGAAGAGTTTGACATTTTGCATATGCATGCTTGGATGACCTCATTTAAGAGGGTACAGAAAGTACCAAGTGAGAAGCTGAAAGAGTCGGCTGATGGAGGGGAGCTCGCAAAGGGAACTACTACATCGCTAAACACCCAAATTGCTGAGCTAGAGCGGGAAATGATGCAAGTTCGATCTGATGCGGCGAGGAAGAGCCTGGCATTGGTCAGGTGGTGTGATGATAAGGTGGCAGTATTGGAGGCGAAGGTGGCAGAGCTAGGGGTAGATAATCATACACGATTTCAAGTAGTCTTCGACAAAGAGTACGAGTTGACCTCAACATTGAAGCAATTTATTGATAAACTGGGTTAAGATCCTGAAACCTTTAAACTCTATCCCCCAAAAAAGGAGAATCCTACCTTTGATAATGTAGTAAATGCGGTGGGGACGAAGTCGACTCCTATGGTCGAGGTGGCTGGCGAGGAGAATGTAGAAGCCGCGCCTGAGGGAGAGACTCCAGGTACTTATAAAATTCCTTTTTCTATAGAGAACCCAGGTAATCCTATTTGATTTTGTTTCTAAGGGAAAAACTTTATTTTGATCTGGTTTGTTATGGATGTTGTGTATAAGAAACTTTATGTTTGTTTGGTGAGGGATGTGTAAACACTGCTTAACTATTTGATTTGAACTTGTTGATGTATGTTGGTATTTTGTCTGACCGAATGACTTGACTAATAGAATTGCCGAAGTTACCCTTGGTAGTGCTATTCATAGGGTTCGAGGTTCATCGGAATTGAGAAGTAATTAAGCTTCGAGGTCGCCCCCAAGTATCAGTCTGGTCGAAGGGTTGACTGGATACTTAGATTTGACCAAATGAAGTTCATAGAGTTTCGAGGTCGCCCCCGGTTATTTCTATCTGCGGGTCTGATCCTGAATAAAGCAAGATGTGGTCAGCTCCAAAGTTGCCCATGGCCTAGTCTTTCGAATATTTATGCTACTCAGGTTTACCCAAATTGTAACTTTGAAAAACTTTGAGGTCACCCCCAAATATCAGTCGGGTCAAAGGGTTGACTGGATACTTAGATTTGACCAAATCAAGTTCATAGAGTTTCAAGGTCGCCCCCGGTTATTTCTATCTGCGGTTTTGATCCTGAATAAAGCAAGACGTGGTTGGCTCCAAAGTTACCCATGAGTGTCCAGTCTTTCGAATATTTATGCTACACAGGTTTACCCAAATTGGAACTTTGAAAATTTTTGAAGTCACCCCCAAATATCAGTCGGGTCAAAGGGTTGACTGGATACTTAGGTTTTCCCAAATCCAGAAGTTTATTAACCTTCAAGGTCGCCCCCACGTATTTTTATCTGCGGGTTTGATCCTGAACGAAGCAAGATGTAGTCGGCCCCAATGTCGCCCCCTAGTATCTAGTCTTTTGACTATTTATGCCACCCGAGTTTGCCCAAATTGGAACTTTTATCAACTTTAAGGTTGTCCCCAAGTATCAGTCGAGTCGAAGGGCTGACTGGATACTTAGGTTTGCCCAAATTAAGAAGTTCATTGGGCTTTAAGGTTGCTCCCGGGTATTTTTATCTGTGGGTTTGACCCTGAATGAAGCATGATGTGGTCGACCCCAATGTCGCCCCTGAGTGTCCAGTCTTTCGATTATTCATGCCCACCCGGGTTTGCTAGAATTGGAACATTGAAAAACTTCGAGGTCGCCCCCGAGTATAAGTCGAGTCAATAGGTTAACTGGATACTTAGGTTTTCCCAAATCAAGAAGTTCATTGGGATATGAGACGAAGCACAAAGATGAAAAAAATCACTTATTGATTATACTGTGGTTACATCAGTGGTAGGAGATGGTGGTCGTGGCCTGTTGCATGAGACTAATTGCATTGGGTTCGACGGGTTAGGTAAGAGTTCCTCAGCTTTAGTGGGCAAGGTAATACAATCTTTTGCCTGTTTTATCGTATACCACATATGGCCCTTTCAAAGATTCGGCTAGCTTGCCGGCAATGCGTGGTTTTAAGGATTGGGTGACTTGGCTAAGTACCAAATTGCCGATATCAAAACTTTATCGTAGAACCCTTTTATTGTATGATTTTAAGAGAGAGATCTAGCAACGCTCGACGTTATCTAAGTCTCGGTCTCTGGATTCATCGATCTATAACATATTGCATCCGAGTTCAAACTCATTGTCTTAATCCGGGATATTGGGGCCGCGTGTTGAGACCTCGAACTGAGTTGGTAAGACTGCTTCAGTACCATAGGCCAAGAGGAAAGGAGTGTAGCCCGTTACTTTGTGTGGTGTGGGGTGGTAAGCCTAGAGCACATGTTGTAACTCTTAAACCGAACACCCCTTCTTCTCGTCGACGCGTTTCTTGGGGCCATCGACTATAGTTTTGTTAATTTCTTTAACCTGACCATTTTCTTTTGGGTAATACGGTGTAGATGGAGAGAGGATTATGTTGTATTTTTTAAGGAATGTTTGAACCTTGTTTCCCTATGAACTGTATACCGTTGTCGCATCTAATCATATGTGGGTAACGGAAGCGTGTGATAATATTTTCCCATAAGATTTTTGTGACTTCTTCTTCTCTTGGAAGATATAATGGCAAGGCGTCGGCCCATTTAGTGACATAATATGTGGCGACGAGGATGTGTTCTCTGCTTCCCGAAGCCTTGGGGAAAAGCCCACTTGGTCAATGCTTCATCTTTTAAAGGGCCAAGCAACTTATCTACAGTAGAGGTTTTGTGAGGGGCTTCGAATGTCATGGGTGTGACGCTGGCATTTGTCATAATGCATCGCATACTCTTCGTCTTATTTCTTTATATTCGGCCAAAATAAACCCTGTGTTATTGCTCAAAGAGCCACTGATCGGCCAGTAGTGTGGAAGTCACAATTTCCATCGTGAAGCTCAGCATTGATGGTTGCAGCTTCTTATTGAGATATGCACCAGAGGTGTACTCCGTTAGGTGATTTATGGTGTAAGCTGGCCTTAAGAATGGTGTATCATTAGCAATTTTCCAATAAAGATCACTTTTTTTCAGGTCCACGGGTATGATAGAATGGTTGAAGTATGCAAGGAAAGGTGTGCAACAATCTTTGGGATTGAGACTCTCGTCCCCAATATTAATGGTAATGATTTCCATATGGTCGATACTTCGGCATTTGAGTACTTCGATACTGAGTTTACGAGGTTTGGACGGGCCTAGCATGGTTACAATATGGCGTGGGCGTCAGCATGTCTGTTTTTGCCTCGAAGGCAATGAGTGATAAATGATTTTTTAGGTAAACGATCTATGTGTTGGTAGACGAGTGCTGCATACACAGCCATGCAGCCGTTTGCCTAGTTTTTGTCGGTATATTGTCGGTAGGCGAGCTGTGAGTCGGTAAACATGGCTAGTTTGGGGATACCAAGTTAGAGAGCTTGATCGAGACCATGTATCAAAGCTTCGTACTCGGCCTCGTTGTTAGTTCATTCGAAGTTTAAGTTGATGGCCTTTTCGATTCAGTCATTTGATGGTATGACAAGAACGATGCCTATCCCGAAACCATTTGGTCCTGCAGACCCTTCGGTGAAGAGATAGAATCCTGTGTTGGGGTTCCAGGAGTCATTTTACAATGGTTGGTCTTCAGGTAGGTCATCTTCATGTTTTTTCCACTCGATATCTTCAACTAGGAAGTCGGCTAGGAAATTAGTGACTGTCTGGCCTTTTTGGGATGCTTGTTTCCCAAAAGTGCTATCGTGTTCACCAAGTTAGACGGACCATTACTGGACCTATCAGGATTAATCTTTATTGGCGAGGATTTCACATAGGAGGTAGCTGGTGATGACACGTATATGGTGTGCTTGGAAGTAGGGTTTGAGCTCTCGAGAAGTCTAGACAAGGGAAAGGAGAAGTCGTTCAAGTTTGTTATATTATGTATCGGCGGGTATTAGAATTTTGTTTATGAAGTAAACAGGTTTTTCGATTCCCGCTTCTATTAGGATAGGAGCCGAGTGGATAGATTTGCCGGTGACTGCTAAATACAGGGAAAACATTTCGTCTTCGACCGGGTTACTCCTGACAGGTGGTTGACCAAGTTAAGTTTTGAGTTTGAGAAAAGATTGTTCACATTCGGGTGTCCAAATAACTTTGAGGATTTTATTTTTAGCCTTATGGACGCTTTGCTCGCGAAGAGGGAGAATAACCTGGCGCAACAGTCAGAGGATTTTGAAATAAAGCGATTAAGGGCTGCTATTTTACCTGCTACCTTCTGGATATCATTCTTAGTTTAGGGAGAAGTCATATGAATGAGGGCCGAATTTGGGTATGGTTGATCCCGATGCCTCGTTTGCTAATGAGGTCGCCTAGGAATTTTTAGAGGAGACACCAAATCGGTATTTGTCTGGGTTTAATTTCCTTTTGTATGATCGAAGGATTGAGAAGACTTCGGTCAGGTCTTGTATATAGGTATGTTTATGGAGGCTTTTGCAAAGCATGTCATCAATGCAGACTTTGATTGACGTGCCAAGAAAGGACTTGAGCATGGTAGTAACGAGGCGCTGGTATGTGATACTTGCATTTTTGAGCCCGAAGGGCATCACATTAAAATACTAAAAGCCCTTATTCGGTGATAAAAGATGTTTTAAGTTGATTGCCAGGGAGAAGTGGTACCTGATTGTAACCTAAAACTGCGTCCATCATGGATAGGCGATCAAGGCTAGCTGTGGCACCGAGAAGCACTGAAATGATCGAAAGAGGGATGTTATCCTTCGGTGTGTGCTTGTTGAGATCAGTGAAGTCGACGTAGATCTGTATCATTCCATTCTTTTTGGGTACAACAACGATATTCAAGATCCAATCGACGAACTTGACTTCGCATATAAAACAAGTGGCTAAGAGTTTTTCAACCTCGAGGTTCACTGCATCACAAATCCTTGGGGCCAAAATGCATTTCTTTTGTTTGATAGCTGTTGATTTGGGGATGAGGTCGAGTCGATGGCAGACCAGGGTGGGGTCAACCGCTGGCATTTTGTGGAATGTCCAGGTGAAGACATCTCTGTTGTATCAAAAGAAATTTGTAAGTTTGAGTTTTTTGTCGGTAGTTAAAAAATTTCCATTAAATGTACCTTGACCTGGGCCGTGAAGTTCAATGTATACCGCGAGTTTGATGGTAGGAGTGTTGGTGAATGACATTGATAGGTTGGAGAGGAAGAGGTGCAGTGATTACTATGGCTTTACCAGTTTTAGGGTCAAGTCAATTTTAGGATGCTCGCAGGATCGAGCTAATCTCTGTGAGCCTTTCATGTCTCACGTACCACATGGGGTAGTGAAATGCAATGTTTGATGGTAGATCGATGGTATGGCCTTCATAGCAGGAAGCCAATCGCAACCCAAAATGCCAAGGTATTCAGACTTCTTGTCAATGACAAGGAAACTAGTTTGAAGAGCTATAGGGCCATTGGTGACGGGTAGGCTGAGTTAGCGAACGGCAACCTCTATTGAGTCATTAAAACCTTTCAGTTCGACGTTTGTGGGTATGATCAAATCAGTCTAATGTATAGCTTGGACTGCCTAAAGGAAAAGCACATCAGCTGCACTGTTAGTATTAATGAACATCGTGTGGAGAACGAGGTACTCGACTTTAATAATGATGACTAAATGGTCTGAATCGGGGGAGCAAGCGTAGGAGATGTCACAGTCGATGAAGGATATACCTTCGGGTCAAGGATAATGGCTTGATTCGGGTAGAAGGACTGGAAGTTTCTACTGGTAGGTAAGTTTACAACACTCTTCGACCCACTTCCGTTTGCTTTGTGTGTGGCCACTATCGATGTTGTTGACTTCGATTATGTAGGCTTGGAAGATGTATACTTCGGTAGGTCTGGCATTCGGGGCTGGCTGGGGCTTGAGGTATGACCAATTGAGGTAGCCAAGAAGGTTGAAAACATACTAGAGTAAGCGGCCCACTTTGTGGATTATCTCAAGTGAATGTTATAACGCGTGACACTTGTTGGTGGGATGACAGTTCCGTTTGTGGCTATGGCAGTAGGGCTTGTCCTTTCTGACTTTGACGGGGAAGGTAGTCTACCAAATAAGGTCGGCCTGAATGAGTGTGAGGAGGGTACTGATGGGAGCGGTAAGTTTGGGTAAAACAGACATAGGTTACTTTTTGCATGGCACAGAGGATTGGGCATCGAAGTGGGGGCGTTTACAGTTGTCGGTCTCATTAGCAATGGGAGCGACCATGGGTGTGCTTGGCTGTCAAGGTCTGCTGTGGTTGGCGGTGGAGTCTTGTCCTTGGCGATTAGTTTTACAGAGACATTCGAGGTTGATGTGTCCATTGACTTTGTATAGCATCACTTCGACGGTTTAAGGATTTTGGAGGATGATATACTCTTTAATGCGGCTATGGGAGGGTAGGGCATTTGAGTAGGCTAGGACGACGTTAATGCAATCGAGGTTATCGACCTTACACGATTCATCTAGGAAACGCTTGGTAAAGTTCTCGAATATTTCTGTAGGTGTTTTTTAAAAGTTGAATAGGGCAACTACTAGGACTTCACAGTCCTTGTTGAAGGTAAAATGAGTGATGAATAAGTTTGATAGCTATTTGAAGCTTCGAATAGACCCATTAGGGAGGTTGTGGCACCACTTGAGAGGGCTGTCGGTGAGAATGGTTGGAAACATACTGCACAGGATGTGATCGGCGGTGGAGTGTAGTCTTAAAGCATTCTAGAACTCAAGGAAATGGGATTATGGATCAGTATTGCAGTATTTGTGGATTTTAGGGGTATGGAAGTTCGGAGGCACCTTGACAGCGATTAGCTTTTGGCAGATTGGGTTATTAAGCCGACTCCAATAGTTTAGAGTAGGGCTAGCACAGATGCGAATAGCGGCATAGATTTTTTGGTTGTACTCTTTCTGGATGAGGTAGGCCAGTCGAGCCGGAGAACGCTGAGGTCGCGGGAAGTAGGACCGCGGGTTAGGGGTGTGCTCGGCATTACGTTCTCTAAGGTATTCCTGGGCAGGGCACCTAGTGGGATTTTGGGAGGTTCGAAGGGTAGAGACGGACGAATCCTCTGTAATGGGGGTACCTTCTGTAAGGGCCAAGTTTCGCGAGAGGGAAACTAGCTCTTGCACCGTGGGGTTTATCTTCGACTAGGGTCTTATGCAAGAATATAAGGCAATAATAGACTGTATCACTGAACAAACACACTTGCATGGAGTCCTAGAATGGGTTACTCCAAGACCACTTGCGAGGATTTGAATGACTGATGATATATATCAAGTTAGGTGATAGTTCGAGTAAGCAGTAAGTTAAAGGGTATTCAAAATTAATCTTAAAGGGATTTTGGGAGAGATTTTTTAACCCCTTCATAGTGCCTCTTCCCTCCTATTTATAGGAGATAGAAATGGGGTGAGTCACCATGGGAGGTTAGATTACATTTATATCCTTTGGGGATAACTGTTCAGTACTCGGAGTCGGTTCTAACACTACAGCTGTCAGGCGGCTCATTTCACTATTATGTTTGGTGCGCTGGCTGTCATATATATCTGCCTTCCACCAAGTATTACCATGGTCGAAGTCTTTCTGTACCGAGTACTGGTGAGCTGGCTGTCAGATTTGTCTGCCTTCGACCATCTATTAACATGGTCGCGTGTTCGATTAATCTTGGAAGGCTTCGTAGACATAGGTACTGCCTTGCTGGGAGTAGACTACTACATTCTCCCCGCCTCAGCAGAGGCCTTGAAAATTGGTGTAGATGGCGCGTCCTGAGAAAAATGGTTAGGCTTGGGATGTTGAAAAGTTGACAGGTTGAATATGGGCAGTTCTGAGGAGAATAATTAAGGTAAGTGTTGATTAAGGTTGTAATAAATCTACTTAATCACTGTATAAATAGGGGTTGTGTGTGTGGGGGATTTTAAACATTCTTTATCTTTTTTCTGGAGTAAACATTTAATGGAAACTATCCCAAACACTCGGTACCAGAAGAGAATGGAGGTGAGGGAACGTCGTATTGAAGAGAAGACGAGGGCCCTGAAGGAGAAATTCTTTGGAGATCAGGGTTTGGACATGGTATTGCCTGACTTGGTGGAGCTGGAGCCGAGGGAGGCTATCTGTGGGCACACGTATGAGCACTGGTAGAGGATGATGCATTGGCTGGGTCTGAGCGTCAGTAGCCGGTACTTCTTGTTGAAAAGCCTAGCAGAAGACCAAGTGAAGGCTGAAGATGCAGTCAAGGCTGAGGCCGGGCGATGTAAGAACTGCCCCGCATGAAAATAGGGGGGTCTTTGATAAGGTGGTGGAGTTGTGGAGTGGTTGTTGTGTTTTGTTGTTGCAGGTATTATGTTGTTTATCCCTCCTTTTTTTTATGTTGTTGATGTATGCCCGACAACTTTTGAATGAAACATTGCTTTTCCAAAATGTGATAGTAAAACTGTGATAAGTACTGTAGAAAAAGATAATGTAGGCGCGGTTTTAACTGTCAAACTTTAAACTTGAGTAATAAAAATGAATAAAAATGGTAAGAAAATTTGGTTCCTTCGTGTAACGAAAAGTATAGACCGAAGGATCGATAACTTAGGTATATGTATGATGGATTATGGTAGGATGTAGACGATGGTTCGAAAACGAATGTATGAGATGGCTCCAAAACATATGTAGTCGACGGGTACTACTATAGTAGAATGGATAAGAGGGCTCAAAATGATGGCAAGCAATGCTTCGACTGTAAAATGTGATAGCTGAAATGGCAAAACTGTCAGAGGTGGTACGATGCATGGGGTAGTGTGTTGTTACATTCCATCATGATGTTTCCTCGAATACGAGATGGATGTGACACGTGGTCTTGAGTTGACCACTTTGGGTAGTGTGTTAGAAGGTTCGAGAGGGCTAAATAATATTATCTGGTATATGTGTGTGACACGCACATGGGGGCGAGTAAGGGCAAAATTGGCAAAACACATCATGGCTCAAAATATGGGGGAAGTGGAGGAGTGGTAATGATGGTGAATGGGGGAAATCGAGCCATTTTAAGGTTTTTTAGAGGTATTTAAAGAGGTAAGAGAGAGAGAGTCACTATTCCCAAACAACTAAAAGGAGAGAAAGGAGGAATAGATAGAGACGTAGACCATTCTTATAGTTGAAATTGCTAGAGGGGAGGTAAGAAAACCCAATTGAAACTGATAACTCTAATCTATTCAAATAGGTATGCTTATGATCTCTCAGTAACGATAGACCATTTATTTTTGCTATCGCTGTTTTGTTTGTACGGTGAGTATTGCTTGGCTTTTTGGTTGTAACTGCGTGACTGAGGAAGGGGTAATCCATGTGCCTGAAAGTCCAGCCAATTGGTTAATTAGAAGGAGTTAGGGGGAGGTTAGGGTAGCAATTGAACATTCGACTATAGGTTGGTCGATTTGAAGAGGGTAGATAATATTATGATATCGAACCTTGATACTTGAATATATCGAGCTAATATCACTCATCTTCTTCTGTAGGGCATAATGCGTACTCATCAAGCTTCGAGGATGAGGCTGGTAGATGAGGAGGACGAAGTAAACGAACCGAGTATATTTGGTCGAGGTCGAGGGGGTGAGAGCAGTGATGTAGAAATATTCCAAATTACCACAGATGCCTCGTGGTTGTGGTAGTGCCAGAGGTTGGAGTATCGACTAGGAGCCGTCGTAGGGCTTAAATAATCGGCGAGAGTGACGAAGAAGAACATGAGTGAGAGGGAAAGGGGAATGAAGGTACTGTCAAACCTTCGGGTGATGAGAAGGTGGAAGGCAAAGAGGAGGAGAATGATAATAGGGAGGATACGAACAATTTAGGGACAGCGGTTGGACCAGTCTCGGCTCAGAAAAGGCAAGGCTAGATCGATTCATGGGGAAACATGGTTTGTCAAAGGCTGGTGTTATTCTGGTGCCGTTAAGGGACGAGTACAGGTTTAAGGATTCCCCTCAGGTGGGGATTATAGCGTTCAGAGGCCAAATTTGATTAGGGATCCAACTGCCTCTTTGAATGCTGGCGAAGCAGGTATTGAATTTTTAGAATGTTACCCCATGCCAGATGAATGGTAATTTTTATGAGATAATGAGGTTTGTCTAGGGGATAAGTGCCGAATTGCGATGCAAAAGGAAGTTTTTGATCGAGTGTTCGACATTGTGTTATTCCATTCGAGGAAAGCGATTAAAAAGGCCGATACATATCACATTCAATGTCATTCGGATAAGCCATGGTTATTTGACCTGTGTTTGACTGGGCGTGGGTGGGATAAGGATTTGGTGGCGGTGAGGGGAAACTATGAGAATGCACAGGGGGAGAAGGAATATAGGCAGAAGCATAGGTTGTATAATCCAAGTAAGTTATCAGTCGAAGTATATTCACTACGTGGCTCAAATAAACTTTTAATCTTTTCCATCATAATTTACAGATCCCACAAATATTGTATTGATGAACCTGAAGGATTATATTGATAAACTGATCAACCAGGACGAAGAATAGGTAAATGTAGTTTTTCAGAAGTTGGGTATTGTGAGAAAGAGATGAAAGAAGATGAATAGTTTACTGAGAGGCGTTCCAGTTGCTGTTGGGCAGTCGAGGAATGGAAAAGAAGGAAGTTCTGGATGAAGGCAGGTGAGATGGATTGCTACAATTTAAGGTACCGTGGCAGACCAGCAAGGATAAAGGTAAGGTCACTGACAAAGCTTCGAACGTGTAGCAAACGAAGATAACTTTGAAGAGGGGGCTCGAGAACAGATGGCCAATAATGAGGATGAGCCAGCCGGAGTAAAATGAAGCAAGGCCGAATTGGATGAGAGCGCCCGAGTAACGGCCGAGTCGATGGCCATCCTCTGATGCACAAACCCAGATAATGTGGGGAAGCAAGTTAACAAAGCTCTGTACCAGGTAAGTATTTCTATAGTTTTAAAGTTAAATTTTTTGTCGAGAATGGCTAAGTAGTCGAGTATTCGTGCAGGTGAATGCTTGGGTGCTAGCGTATAACAAAGCCCAGAAGGTATCGAGTGAGCAGCTAAAGAAGGCGAGGGAAAGGCATTAGCTCCGCAGGGGACCATTATATCGCTGGAGACTCAGGTCGGTGTGCTAGAATGAGATAAGTTACAGATTCGAGCCGATATCGTGAGGGAAGTCAAAGCTGTATTTGCCAACTGTAATCAGATGGTAGCAGTGTTGCAGGCGAGGCTGGTTAGTAAAGATGAGTAGCTGAAGAACAACAAAGGATATTTCTAGGTGCAGTATGTTGAGGAGTACGATGTGACCATAGTCCTGAAGAAGATTATAGATGGGTTAGGGTACGATCAAGAGACATTCAAGCCATATCCCCCAACAGAAGAGCCTACTGTCAAAGATGTTACATAGACAGAAGGGATGGAAGTGGACCCTATAGGTGGAGGTGTTGATGATCCCGCGGTCGAAGGGGATGTTGTTGGTATGGGAAATGTTGGAGGGGGTATTGTAGTCGAAGGTACTGCGGATGCTTTGGGACTGAACCCCACTGACGAAGGTAATGGAGGCGTTGTTGTAGATGATTGTAAAGAAGGAGAAAGTACGGCCACTCCTGTGTGAGTAGGGTATTTGCAGAAGGTATGTCTTTGGCTTCTGTTGCCTGTAATGAACTTTCTTACCTTGAATTATTGGTATGTTGAATTCGAACAATGCGTATTGGATATGTGGCATTTGAACCATGAGTAATGTAGTTGAACTTGGCATGCTGGTATGTATTTGACTTGAATTGTTTGTATGTATTTGACTTGAATTGCTGGAATGTCTGTAAGCTTATATCTTTGTATGAGAATTGAAGTATTGAATGCTTCGGACGTCGAAGATCGGCTGCGATAAATCCTTGAGTGTCCGGTCTGTCAGTCATTCATACCACTCAGGTTTGCTCGAACTAAAACTTTGAAGAACTTTGAGACCGCCCCCGAGAATTAGTTAGGCCGAAGGGTTATCAGTCAGACCGAAGGGTTGACACGATACTTAGGTTTGACCAACTCCAGAAGTTCACTGGACTTCGAAGATTTCCCCCAGGTTTATCTGTGGGTTTGAGCCTAAATGAAGCATTATGTGGTCAACCCTAATGTATCCTAGAGTGTCTGGTCTGTCAACCATTCATGCCACTCGGGCTTGCTAGAATTGGAACCTTAAAAAACTTTGAGGTCGCCCCCAGGTCTATCCGTGGGTTTGAGCCTAAATGAAGCATTATGTAGTCAGCCCCAATACAACCCCGAGTATTCAGTCTGTCAACCATTCATAACACTCGGGTTTGCTCGAATTGGAACCTTGAAAAACTTTGAGGTCGCCTCTAAGTATCAGTCAGGTCGAAGGGTTGACATGATACTTAGGTTTGACCAACTCAGTTCGCTGGACTTCAAAGGTCGCCCCCGAGTCTATCCGTGGGTTTGAGCCTAAGCGAAGTATTATGTGGTCGCCCCCAATGCATCCCCGAGTATCTGGTCTGTCGACCATTCATGCCAATCGGGTTTGCTCAAATTGGAACCTTGAAAAACTTTGAGGTCGCCCCCAAGTATGAGTCGGGTCGAAGGGTTGACATGATACTTAAGTTTGACCAACTCAAGAAGTTCACTGGAGGAATGACATGAAGCTCAGAGGAGAAAAAGATGTTCATCGATTATGCTGTATTTACATCTGTGGAGCAAGGTTGTGGCCACAGCCTGGTGTATGAGACTAATTACATTATGTTCTAAGGGTTGGGGAGGGGTTCCTCAACTTTAGTTATCAAATAATAGGATCCTTTGTCGATTTTGTCATACACGACATATGGTCATTCCCAGGATCCGGCTAACTTACCGGCATTACGAGGCTTCGAAGAGGGTGTGACTCGCTGAAGTACCAGATCTCTAATATCAAAGCTACGTGGTCGAACCCTTTTTTTATATGACTTCTGGAGGGATAGGTGATAACAGCCGAGGTTAGTAACGGCTCGGTCTCTGGTTTCATCGATCCATAACATGTTGTATCCAAGTTCAAACTCGTTATCTTCATCGGGGAGGTTAGGCTCGCACGTTGGTACTTCGAACTGAGTGGGCAGCACAGCTTCCGTACCATAAGCTAAGAGAAAAGGAGTGCAGCCTGTCACCTTTTTTAGTATGGTTTGATAGGCCCAGAGTACATATTGTAGTTCTTGAACCCATCGGCCTTTCTTCTGATCGAGACGTTTCTTAAGATTGTCGACTATAGTTTTATTTATTGCTTCGACCTGACCATTTCCCTGTGGGTAATAAGGGGTAGAGGGGGAAAAGATAATGTTGTACTTTTTGAGGAAATTCCAGACTTTGTTCCCAAGGAACTGTGGACCGTTGTCACATCGAATCATATGTGGGCAGCAAAAATGCGTAATGCCATTTTTCCATAAGAACTTGATGACTTCCTCTTCCTGGGTTTGACATAAAGGCACGGCTTGACCCATTTAGTAAAGTAATTTGTGGCTACTATAATATATTCTCTGCTACCCAAAGCTTTGGAGAAAGGGCCCACTAGATAAATGGCCCACCGCTTCAATGGCCAAGTAAGTTGGTTGCAATGGAGATCTTGTGAATCTTATCAATTTATTTTCTGAATGACATAACATATTCAATTTTTTACTGAGATGAAACTTATTCAAGTTCGGCCTAATCAAGTGTCGCCTACGGTGTGATTCATGTCTCCCCAGCATCATGACTCCGTTGCGAGATTATGATTTTGTTATGGAGGCCTTGTTTCTCAACCTTCAATATCCTTTAACGGAAGATTTAATATTTTTTGGTATTGTCTTTAGTTTTAAAAGTGAGTCTGTAACAATTCTTTTCACACTTTGCTAATTTTCTAAATCCAACCTTGCTTAATTGGCCGTGGGTACACGGACTCTTCAGTCAATTATTTTTTCACCATCCTTCAATGATCACTCTACCTTTCAGTATTTCTTTCTAACTCAAGGGGTCAGAATAAACCTTACTAAATTCTATTCTAGACGGATATGCCCAATATTTTTCAAGTTTTTATTTTTTGTGGGGATGATCATTATCATTTGCATTATCATTAGCCCCCAGGATAGTGAATTCATAGCCTTTGGTATTATCATTTTCTTATTGGGGCAACTGCTGTCATAATGACCACATTTGATACCCTTATAAACCTTCGACTTGAGTTAGACATATTCAAGTTGGTCTGTCATTTATTTTACTTTCACGTGAGAAGGGTCGCAACTTAAGTCGCAGCTTTCCTTAATCTTTGAAATTAACTATTTCTCACATGTTGTTAATTGTTGACTTATGGAGGCCATCTGTGAATCAATATCGAGACCCCTCATCAACATTCGAAACATATGAGTGATCACCCTTTATACTCTTCGAAGACAACAGAGGAAGTTGTTGGAATTAAGACTGAAATCTTATTCTTCCAGATTTTTGTTTTATCTGAAGTTTAAATGTTCACGCTTTCAGCCAGTGTCTTTTTTACATTTATCTAAGATTGAGCTTCCCCTTACATTACATCTAGATCTAAAGCTCTTATGTATTGATCTTAGACTTTTGCGCGAGGTCAATTGAACATCGAATAGGCTTTCCTAATGCTCACTGTGTGACAATGTTACTTAGTCTCGCATAAACTCAGTAAAGATTTATCATTACTCATTCGGATATTTCCTTAAATTGGTAAGTTAACATCTGTAACTCCTTTCCTTTGCTTGCATCATTTGCTCATGATTTTGACTAATGTCCCGCTTCTTTTCAAAGTGGTACATACAGATATCTATCAAAACTCACTCACTTTTCTCACGGCCTTAAGATAACTTAGACTCTTAGAGTAAACCACAATATCCTTTTTCTTTCCCTTCTTTAGACCATTGTTTCTAGGTAGGCGCTTTAGGTGCTACCTACCAAACCGTTGATCAGAATGGGGTCATCATATCTATCCTTAATAGCAATCCATTACATCTTCTCCGAGTGATTTTAAAAATGTAACCATTGGACTTTCTAATAGGATAGTCTTGCATCAAAAAGTGAGGACTATACCTGGAACCCCTTCAACTTCTCATAATCTATATCCCAGGTAATTAAGTCAGGATCACCAGTCTGTTGTTTTAAGCTCGGAGCGCGGCGCGGCCGCTCTGATACTATTAAATTTCTTTAGTACTCAGATTATTTGATTTTTGAATAAAAATCCGGTTAAATAAATCTGTCCATAATCCTTGAAACTAATGATTTTTCAACTTTAAACTTAACCTCAAGTTGGATATGATGATCTAGTATTTAGCACCAAGCAATCAACTATGCATATAAATAACATTTTAACCCTGTGCGAAACCATCTCGGAGAAAATCTACGGGTCGCTGTCAATCCCCCGACCCAGTTTTAAAAATCTACGATTAAAAGAAACTAACTAGAATTCCACCACTTACAACGAAATAGCACATCCCTGGTTATCTTGAGTTGAATTGGCATCTGGCAACGATTTCTCCTTCCTCTTCTCATCAACGCCTCGCTTAAATCTCCCGCCAAAATCTTCCAACTAACAAACTCCCAACTTTCAAATCAAGAATAGCTTTAAACTCTAAGATCATTTAATTTGAAGTTTTACTTTTTTGCCCGTTTGAATCATTCGTCGAATTATCCTTCTCTCTCTCAAATATCCGCTATCCCTAAAAAATTTGTTTTGGAGAGGTTAAAATTGTAGTAGCCTGCTCGCAGCCTTCCAGACGAATTGCATACTAAGAGGCTACATAAAGCCTGCCGTAGACTCAACCCCCAGGACCAACAAAACAGCAAAGAAGATGATCTACCTGAAGCCTTCCCGAGATTAAAGCCGAACAACTCGAAGACTACACCAAAGCTATCGGAATATCAAAGTTTTGAAGACAGTCGTTCAGCATACAGAGCTCAGTACAAGCTTCAAAAGAATTTTTGACCATATCAGTATATGGTCCAAGTAATAGACCTGCGCGCAGCTCACCAGATAATACAGTGGAAACAAACTGCCAAATAGCTTACGAGTGTCATCACCACACACTTCATGTATTAATACTACCCTAAAAGGGTATCACATGTAATATGACCTCATGGTACTCACCCTTTCCTATCTCCTTAAATAGGGAGGATAAACATCTGGCGAGGTTAGAAAACTCCATCCCAAACCTCTCCCAATATCAATAACCTCATCTATATAACATCTTCCATTCCAATCCTCGTGAGGTTCGTGGAGTATACAAATCATGACTCACGAGTATGTTAGCACATGAATCCTCTTACTTTCTGTTCCATATATTTTTTAAAACTCTTGTCGAGCTAAACCCCCATGGCGTACGGCGGGTGAATCCCCCTAGACGAAATCACCCCGCCCAGCATTTGGCGCCGTATGGTGCTAATACCCACCACCATCACTCCCTTTTTCTTCTTTCATGCTTAGAGCCTATCTAATGTCACCCACTCTTCATTTCCCTTCTGCATTATCAGCACTTCATCGTGGTAATCGCTGCCCCCTACACTCATAAGCGCAATACTTTACTTATGCCCAAAAGTACACATTGCGAGACTTTCCTCGTAGCGCAGGATCCCCGTCAAGAGCTTGACGCTGAACGGGCAGCACTGTTTAGACGAAAATGATAGACAAACACTGAGCTCTTGGCGAGCTGCGCCATACAGTTTCATAACTTCCCGCAAGTCAAACCCAAGATGCACCTATACGTTCTCGGTCCCCCGACCCCTCGCGCCGTCTTCTTCTCCTGCTCACTGCCCTCTACCTCCACCCTACTACTGAAGTACCTTGGGTCCACCTTGGGCCGAAGATGTAGTTAGCTTGTCCATCCTTTAAGAGAAGGCCCAGTCGAATACCCTCGAAGGCTATATCAAGCCACCTAGAGACTCGAAGCCAGCAGATAGTAACTACGATCACGAATCCTTCCCACGATTAATTGAAGCACACGCCCAGTTAATATTGGTAGAAGGCAGCTACTCTAACAGCCAGCTCACCACACCTTAGCATCCAGTACCAGAAAGACCTTTGACCATGGTAATATATTATTTAAGGCAAGCACATTGATGAGTCAGCGCACCAGACAGAAAGTGAAACGAGCCCCCTGAACAGTACATGTTTGAACCGTCTCTAATATAGAACAGTTTCCGCCAAAGGATATAAATGTAATCTAACCTCCATGGTAACTCACCCCCTTTTCTTCCTCCTATAAATAGCGGAGAAATGGCCATATGACGGGTGTTAGAAAAAATCCGCCCTAAAAACCCTTCAGATTACCTTCGCATTCCTGTACTTACTGTTTACTACCCCTCGAAGTATCACCTAACTGATATATTATCATCAGTCATTCAAATCTGGCTAAGGTCGTGGAGTAACCCATAATCGAGAACCCACGCTTCAGTAGTACAAGTCCTATTATAGCCTTATATACTTGCCTAAGACCCTAGTCGACGTTAAAAAACCCCACACTGTAAGAGCTCAGTTTTCCCCCTCTCACAAACTTGCCCTCATTGGCACTGTCTGTACTATAGCCCCCTTCTCAGGCCCTCGTTTATCTTTTAACCCCCTTATACCTTACCTTCAATGCCCCCACTCTTTCTCTTCTTTCCTTTGCCATCACGGAAACTCAACCGAAGGGTAGCCACCAACTGGCCCACATTTTGCAAATATTTTCATCAGACCGAGATCGCCATAACAACCAGTTACCATTAGCATAGAGAACGCTGCCAGACCTCGAAGCTGATTGGCAACCACCATTTAGAGACGACTATTTGGCCATTACCGTTTCTAGACAAACTATGCCATACAGTCGCAAACATCCAACAAGGCACACCCAAACGTTCCGCCACGGATTATAATCGATTACCCGCCCCCCCCGTATTTGGCCCGCCGCTCGGCTAGGCCCTACCCCTAAATTGAAACTCGCCCAGTCCATCTTGGCGCCGGGGTGCTCCCATGCTATAACACACTGGCTCGATCCCCTCAGTGTCCTCCGTTCGGAGGACTCTCTGATTTATACTCGCACTTCTCGCTACCCGAGACGGCTTCCTGCTGTGAAAGCCTTAGGAACAATTGCTGAATATTCCCCAACCCGAGGCGCACCACCCTCGCCCCTTAACGATCTCCCCCTCGTCCTGCCTACCTCACAACATGAACTTGATAAAAAAATCCATACGGCTAATTCGCTTCAGCGCTAGCCCCAGATCGAACTTCAAATAGTCGGTTAACAACCCTCTGCCCCAACGGGCCTGCTCCCGTCGAAGTACCTCCCAAATCCTATTACCCTAAAATTGTAAATACTGCATACCGAACACTCAATCTCTATGTCCTCAAATTCCAAAAGGCCTTAATCTGTATTCTAACAGGTGACTACATCTTGTGTCGCATGTTTCCCACCAGTCTCCACTAAATAGCCTCTCAAATGGTAACACAGCCTCCCAATGGCTCTATCCAAAGTGTTTGAATAGTTTGTCAACCTTTTATTCTCCCAGTTTGCCTTTATACAGACCGTGAGGTACAAGTCGATGCTTTCTCAACATCCGCAATCTCTCAACGAAATACTCCAAATCTTTCACGAATTATTTCTCCGTGGTCACGTAAAGGTCCCAGTACTTATACTGTCGAATGGCATTCTCTCCGCATATTCGAACGCTCTGCCCAGACCACATTTCAGTGGTGTAAAAGGATACACTTACGCTTCATAACCACGAACCCTCGCGGATTGTATCCAAAGTTAAACGGTTACATCGACCGCAAACTTTTATGAGAATCCATCCGCCAGGGGAAAACCTCCGACCATCGCCTACACGCATGGTCGCTCGCTCCCGCTCACAGGAGACCTGAGAGCCACACAAAGTACCTCCCTCCGATGCTACCCCCCATCGAACTCCACAAAAATGACCAATGCCTATCTACCAAAACTCACTGCCCTCCACATCACCCTTCTGATAATACATCCCGGCCAATCCTACTGGCATACTACCTCCCTTCCCCCTCGGGTCTGTAAGGACAAGCCCCTACGCAGGAATCATAATCAATTGCACAGCACATAAAATGTATTATTCTCTAACAACGATCGCTGAAATGATTCTTAAAAAAAATTCAAAAAAGGGGGTCGTCTATATCGATATGATGTTCGCCCGATCTCCCCAGCTCTCTCACGGGTCGTATGCGTCAACCTCAACCCGCCCCCACTCTGAACCAGTCGAGGTACCCATCCCACCTCATCGCAGTTAATAACTTGACAGTGGTCATACTCGAAACACGCGCAAACAAGGTAGAAGCCTGCTGTATGCTCACTTCATCAGAAAAATGACCCATACCTTCTCACTAAGCGCTCAGGACCGCCACTCGACCACAGGTATATTAATCCTTCATTGATTGTGACACTTTTCAATGTTTGCTTCCCTCCCTCCGATTCCATGGTCATCATGATCAAGTCGAACATCTCGTCTTTACACCAACTATGCTCATTGTATGGTCCAGTGTAACAGATGTCCTCTTCCTTCTAGACCGGTCTGCGCCATGCAAAAATTGACCTCATTACAAGAAACGCTAACATCACACTTAGGTCCCTAATGGTGCTGCCAAGTCCTCCAAATCGTCCCTAGCCTCCCTATCACCATGGCCCAGTTACCTCCGAACCAGTTTTCTCGTCTCGAAAAGAATCTGATATCTGGGCATTCTATGTCGTATTGGCTTCCTGCCATGAATCCATACCTTCTAACCTATATCACCGGATACAACTTTTCACTACCTCTTTGTGCCTGTGGAACACTGAAGTGCTCCCAACGCCTTGCCGTGCTTGTGCGAGCACCCTGGGATCGATCTTACCGAAAGCATTGCTAAAGCCATAGCAATCATGCTGTCTCTCTCCCCACACCCTCAACCCTCAAACCCTTCTAACACAGCTGTCAAACCTACTGTTTACATCGGGGGGGGGGGGGGGGGGAATTTCGACAGCCCTGGCGAGGCAACTTATTGCAGTGTTTCTTGGGTTGAGGCCGAACGCCTCGAACTCACTAATGGTTTGCCTTCGAGCTAACAAACGACATCTTGCCTGACTTCCCGAGATTCCCGGCGTCGACCCCAACCCTGTCCTTCTACCAGCTGGACTCATCCCTAAATCTACAACTGTAAAGTAAAAGAAACGAATTTAAGCCCTGAGGATTTGAGAAACAATGAACCCTAAGTCGAAAAACTCCTGGCCTCTAGTTTTCTTAGAGAAGTCAATACGCCGCATTAGATCTCAAATATTTAATTATCCCCAAGAAGAATGGTAAGATCCGAATCGTGTCGACTTCGCAGATCTTAATAACCACCACTGAATGACAATTTTTCCCCTCTCCTGATATTTCCGACATTATGGATGCTACAGTTGCCATGAATGCTTATCTATGATGTGCAACTTTGGGTTACAACTAGTTACCCCATCCTCCCTTAGGACCAACTTAAACTTTATTTATACTGAACAAGAACTTTACCGTATAATGTGATGCCCTTCGCCAAATATCTCAGGTCCACTTATCAACGCCATTTCAAACCCCTGCTTGGGCAATCGTCGAAATCTATACTACGACATGCTATGCAAAAGCTTCCACAAACACATACCCCCAATCCAGGACCTCACTGAAGTATTCTAATAAACTTTATTATCATAGTATGAATTGAACCCTGACCAAATGTGCCATTCGGCTCGGTCCATCTGGTATTTTCTTGGCCACCCCCCCCCCCGTTTATCACAAACGAGGTATCGAGCTCGATCACACTCATATTCGTGCCCTCATCGCATGCCTTCCCATCGAACTAAAAGGATGCCCTAAATGTTGCTGCAAATACCACCTAACCATTTTCAGAATCTTCAATCGTCCTGACTGTTGTTACTTGGCTTTTCCTCCCTCTTATGCTACCAATGCTGTCCATAAGGCCAACAGGACAACCCCCAAAAAAAGTTAATGGACACCTCGTTATTAGCAGGCCTTCTCAAAAACTCAAAACATGTCTTGGTCAGCAACCTATCATACGCATCCCCCCATCGATGGCGAGATTTTTTTCCCTTATATCTTGCATTCAACCGATGACTTCTACTAGCTCGGTACTTTATTTCGACTCGCAACTGATTGAGAAACTCGTATATGTATCAATAAAACTTCAAACAGTTGTTGAAACTCGATATACTGAAGCTCTAGCAATTTTTTTCCTCCTTATACTTGTCTAACACGACTCGCAGCCTCAAACCATACTTCCAGCTCCCGCTATCTCTGTTATCACCAGCTACCCTCTTCAGAGTATCTCACAAGAAGCTAATCTAGGCGGGTACAAACTAATGCTGTCTATCTTGGTGAACATTACTATCCCTTGTCTTTCAAAACAAATACCGTAAAAGGGCCAGCATCCCTGATTTCCTTGCCGACGTTTTCGGTCGAAAACATTGCTGGAGGAACACGAAGACACTCTACCTGAGACCATCCAAATAGATGCCCTTGGAACCCTAACACTGGCTGACGTTTCTTCTTTACGAGGATCTGCTTGACCAAACGGTTAGGGGCTAGGTATCTCCTGGTTTCTTCTTCCTTCTCCTTCCAATACCGTATCGAAAAGGCTATCAAGTTAAATTTTCACATATTTTAACATGAGGCCGGCGAAGCTTTGCTACGTTGTCTCGATCTTGCTCAACACACGCAAAAACACATAACTGTTTGTTCCCAAACTGTACGTATTTACCGCATTCCCACACGAAAACATATTTTTGAGATAATAAACACAAACTAAATCTGATGAATCCGGGTAACGGTCGCATGGCAATTCACCATCTATAGCCCGCCACTTGTCCACCAACGCATGAAAAAACGTTCCCCCTAAAAAATCTTCTATTACACATACCCTCGGGCAATAATACACATTCGATGCCCTCGGCTTACATACAGTCATGCTTTGGCCATCTAAAAAAAAAAAAATCTTTCACAACACACCAAAAATCCCTATCAAGTCCTCGACTTCCCAAGTTCAACTGATGGAAGTCAATGCCACAATAATGGGGAGCGACAGTCGATTCCCTGAGGACTGGCCACGCCATTTCCTTGTATATTATAATATTTCTACTACCCTCCCCGACCGACCCTAAAGCCAATGTTCGTATTGGAGACTGCCGACGCTGCACCCTTCACAAGCCTTACTACAATGTAAATCCCCAAAACGGCATATCCCTCTGTTGTATCTCTCAACACAAAGTCACTACTAAGCTTCAACTCTATGAGGAATTACGGTTCTCGCACTAGTGTTGATCTATGGCCCCCCCTCTTTTTTCGTTCTTTAACCCCAGGTTTATTCTGCCCATATAAAGAATAAGCTGAAGAGTAGAATGAAACACTGTTAAACCTGGTCAACGTCCACACTCCAAGACATCAAAGACCCT
>JACGCM010002871.1:0-21833 GCA_014058105.1 Kingdonia uniflora
TGACGACAGCGTTGGTTTTTTTTTTCTCCTGATGATGACATTGTCTTCTTTATAGCATTCGTTTGATGTAAAATTGCAATTCGTTTTTTTTCCAACAACAATTCATTTTTTTCAACCAGTTTCTTCATTTCTTCCATTGATGTATAAATACTCGTCATAGATCTTTCAAATGGTTGATGTTTGTCTGAAGGTTTCTAAATTTTCATTAAAAATTCTAGGCTAATCATTTTTGTTTCTCTTATGGTGGAGGAGTTTTTATTTAGATTTTTATATGATAATTTAAGATCATTTTTTTTGCTGGTTTTGGTAGTTTTAATTTTATCCTTATTCATTACTTTTGCCTTGGGGAAATTATAACTGTTTAGTATTTGGGTTTTAACTCATTGGTCCCACTTTCTAACTTTATTCATTTTGATCTCAACTACTTTTTAGGTATATCATGAACAGTGGGAAATTTTTGGAGTTAGACATGTCATGGTTGAAAGTAGAATACAGAGTGTGTAAAAGCACGATTATTTAAGAGTAAAATTATTTGCGTCCATTATGAGTCATATGTTGAGCTTATGTAATTTCCAGATTTAAAAAAGAACTCTTGGAAGTAGATGACAATCGGTGTTAAGCAAACACATATAGTAGAGTATATATATATTTATTTGGTTTATAGCATCAAACCTTGTCAATATATATTCAGGAAGAAATGGGAGCAGAACATCTATATATTGGTAACAAAGTGTAATATCATTTTCACAAACACTATACAAACAATTGAGTATCATTAAGCCATGAGTATCATGACATGTCATGGGCTTCAAATCATATGCAGTAAAGTATCAGAACATTTACATGGACAATCTATAATACTTATGGTCTGGATCTTTCATTTTATGCATAAAAGTATGGTCTCCCTTTATGCCATTTGCATGCATCATCTTTTAACCTGTTACCTCTCTTGGTAGCACGTCCTTCCTATTGTTACTAACTTAACTCTAGTAAAACCTTGCTCAAGTCTTCGCCACATTGGTTGCAACTTCCATTGCAGAAAATTGTTATTGAAAGCACAAACATCCGAAGAGGATTATGAGGCATGAGACTTATTTATCACCACCCTACATTCGCCTCTTCCCAGGCTGATTAAGAAGGTACTATCATATGAGACTTTCACTTCACCAAGATCATCGGGAATCCTTAGGTACGTCTGATTTTTTGAGCTATTTTAAACCAATACTGGATCGAATGAAGTGGAAGACCTGTAAATCATACAATGAATTGTTCTTTAGAGAAAGCATTCCTACTATAATGCCTCATAAATTCTTACTATTGGTTTAAAATATTTTGAACCTATACATCATGTACATTACCGCTTTGCTAAAGTGAGACTCTTTACTACTGAAGTATAGAGGGGTATGTCTTGTAACACTCAATCACAACAAAAATGACCTCTACTTTAACTTTGTTTCATGATAGATATTGTTTTGTGTAAATCTAAACATGTATATATTGTTTAGTTTTTTTTTTTCTTTTTCAAAATGAAATCTCATGGTATTGATTGTATATGAATATAAAAATAAAATGTTGCATAAACAGAAAAAAAGCATGAACTTGAAACTCAATATATACTCTGAAATTGCATATAAGAAAAACTATAAATTTGAAATATAGCTTATGTTTCTTCACTTGCATAACAGTTTAAGACTACATAATCTTGAAACATCATCTCTTAAATATTCTATATAGATCTTCTATTGTCAATCCATCTTCTTTTCGAATTAAGAATACCATATGAGTAAGCAATATTAATGATCAAATCACGTGTGGGGTTCTTGCTATTCCAAGTTTCAGAATTATACTATTATACCAAAAAGGACCAAGGTGTGGAAATATATGGTATGCATAACCTAATCTTGAAAAGTCAGATAATCAATAGTCATGAATTTACTGTACCGATCTATGACTAAGTTGGTATAAAGGACAATTAAACATGGATGGAAAATCGTAACATTAACGTAACTTGCCTCTTATTTGGTGTTTCTTTTTGACCAAGCTCAGTTCATAAGTTTGCCGATAAGAGTGCCAACCTGCAATGTAATGAAGTTGTTTTAATTGGTCAAGAAGCATATCACTTCTCTTGTTAAGTCAACAAAGATAAAAAAGACACTTCAAATCCTTGATATAGGTGAGTGTTGATAACGTTATTGCCATTACAAATGAACTATTGTACGCCTTTCAATGACAAATTTTTTCCCAAAGCAATGTAATGAAATCTTATCTATCCTTTATCCTTTACTTGAAGTAGAGAAATGGCTTCATGGAAAATGAACCCAAATTACTTATTCAAAAGCCTAAAGAATTAAGTATATAGTTGAAGACGACTAAATATGGGAAATAATCATATGAATCTTTAGAGTCAAATAAAGGAATTAAGGTAATATAAACACGAATTCAAAGATAGACTTGTACCTTTGCCAATAGTACTTTCATGCCCTCTTCCATCTCCATGTGTGCTTGGGCCGTCTTCATTAAAACTACATAGCAAAAGAAAAAATAAAATGAGAACTTTGATGACAACAACAAAAATCCTAAGCATTTTATTACATTATAATACAGTTTAATTTTCAAAGATTATTGTAGAAGGCCAATACATCGAGATTGATGACGAAGTTGCATAAGCTAAAGCTTAAGCTTTCAAATACAGTTGATTTAACATGGCATCTGACATAATGCAGGGGATTCTAGCCCAAAATTGAAATGCAAAAATAATTCATCTCCTTATATGTTGTTAACAGCGTCTTTCCCATAAAAAATATCTCAGAATGTTCTTTTGACCACTTTAATATTTAGTATGTTGCAGATTAATGAGACTACTGGAGTTTTACATAAATGGAGTTCAACATAGAATACCTGAACGATCACCAAAAATATGTGGACTTATAGAAATATACATATGCATTAACCACAGTTTTCATCACGAATAACAGAAAAGAACAATTACGTAACCAAATCATAACAAAGTAATTGAACTTTTTGATATAAATTTATACGTAACTAAGAAGAAAAATCCAAGAAAACTTTTAAAATAATAAAGTCAAACTGAATCGGATTTTAATCTCATCTTCAAGGGTAAAATAAAAGTAACTTAAGTTAATGGATAGTCCATGAAAACTGCTCTAAAAAGGCTTTAGAGGAAAGAATTGGACTGGCCATGAAGACTTGAGAAGTTATATTTAATATAAAAATATAAATTATGATAGATTTGGGAGATTAACATGAGTACAATGAGATTAGTTGATAAATATTTTTAAGGGATATGGATTTTGTAGCGAATCAGTGCTCCCTTAGAGCATCTTTAATGAGAGAGTAAATTTTAGGAGAGGGTCATGTAGCATGACAAAGTTCTATTCTATCAAAACTCATTGTATGAAAAAAATAAAAATAGAAACTGGTTACTGTAGTTAATTTGGAATTTGTAGTTCTCCAAAAATACATGAAAAATAGGGTTCAATAGAAAAGGAGTTGGTATGATGAGACGCATATCAGTTAAGAACCGATACATGATGGGTGTCTCATCATACCAAGCAAAAGAAAGGTGATTAAATAGCCAACTCTATCCCTCCTTGTCAGGCAAAAAATAACATCTAAAACACAATGGAGAGACCATTTAAAACATAATATGTTATTCTGCGAACACAAATAACTCAACTCGTGCATCTATTCTATTTTATTTTTGATTTAGGCACTCTGAATGAGAGGTGATGGTGCTAAAGGAAAACATATACAATAAGATACTCAAAAAGAAAAACAAACCTTGCTTAGAACAAAATTAAATTTTGTGAAATAAAGAAATAAGCTCATGAAAAGTTTGTAAGCAATTCTTGATTAAACATTTTATCCTTTGCTTAACTTCATATTCCCTTTTCAACTTTGACATACCAATACTATACAATTTTGTTATTGTTGATCATAGTCAGAAATTCTTTATATTTAAGAGTCAATATTGCACAAATTTATTGCTTTTGTGTTAATCTTCAGTTTCAGTAAAGATTTCATCCAATTTTTTTTACTGGGGTACCTTTTTATATTTTGAGAATATAGGATCTAAGTGGACTTGATCTACCATCAATTGAGAAATTTCATAAAATTACTCTGATCCCAATCGTTCTGCCATTTAAGCTACATATCTTGTATGAATAAGCAAATGTATGAATTATTCTTTCTATAAACAACTAAATGTACACATTTCCTAACAACTTACATTATAGCCTAACCCCAATTTTATCTTAATGAAAAGAAAATGTGTGACTTCAGAATAATGCGTAAAGTGTACTATAATAAACAACTCATTGGGTGAATAAATAGAAGCCTCTTTATTTGAAATTGTGACCTCTACAATTTAAAAATAACTCAGGAAAACGTAACAGTATCATTACCTATTTGGTGCTCTTCTTAGTAGCTCAGTTTCTTTATCAAGTATCCTTAAAGTAATGAAGGCACTCAATTAGAAGTTTGCTTAACTGGACAACCAAGAATCAAATGTTGAAATTTGTCGAGAAACTATAGAACTTCCATTCTTGATTGGAAATTCCATAATGAGAGCATCTGCAGCAATAAATTCATCAAGCAAGAGTCGCCTAAATGCATTAGAAAAAATAGCTATAATATAGATTGTTATGTATTTCCAAGGTTCCCTTAATCCCTATTTATACTGGCCATATACAACTATTATGTAGATTGTGAAGTTTTTCACAGTTGGTTCCCTTTACCCTATTTATATTGGCCATAAACATTTAAGGGAAACCCTATTAAAAGCCCAAGTCAGTTATCATCAATATCAATATTAACTACAACAAAGGCTGTTGATAAACACCACCATCTCCCATTATCGCAGATAATTAATTAAAGGTCAGGTTGAGTCATTTTCAGTGGTGAAAGTAACACTACCCGGATTCCTCCACTAAATTTTCGCAGAAAGAGGCAATCAATAGTATAACCTTATAACTAAACCCTTGAGCCTTTTAACCTTAGACTCCTAACCAATTATTGCGTTCTCCGATGAGTTTGAAGTTTGAAGGCAAGAGACTTTCGAAGGTGACATAAGAGAAATTCAGTTTATGGATACAGCTTGTGAATGAAAAATATATATTAAAGAAAAGAAAGATTACAGTTCTTATACAAAAGAAAAACAATCCATCTTTAAACTTTTATTAGATTAGAATTTTATTCATATTTGGGAAGGATATTCAAAACAAAAACCATAATACGTTTAATCAAATTTGTAAAAATGCCAGTAAAAATAAAGCATTTTTTTTACTACAAAGTAATGTAGACGCAAAGAGGATGCCCCAAATTTCAATAAAACCGACAATGCCTACAATAGAAAAAATAACAAATAGAAAAACTCCCAATTGTTAACAATAACAGTGCTTAGGGATAAAAAATTTCACCTGGAAAAATTCTCCAACTTAACACCCTAACACGCGTTAAAATGAGAAGGAGTTTCAAATTATTATTTTATAGACAATTGTCTAAAATGGTGATTATGTGAGAACACTAACCTTGTAAGACAATCATTGCAAACTTTTCAGGTAATAGACCTTCTATGACACAAATATTAAGTTTCCTAAACAAAAGAGTATGTGAAGTGGCAATCTAGGGAAAATAAGAACAAAGAAGTACATGATGGTTTGATTGTGTCGAGAAATCAGGGAGGAACATGGATAACTGATTAAGATCTTAGAATTTATCATAAGAGATGTAGGAGATTGGGTTTAATATATATATCACAAAGCTTAACATGGTATACTGATATATGATAATTTTACCATAACCCTAAAGGAATTCAATGTAAACCATCTAATTTTTATTTGCCTAAAATTAAGAATAAGAAGAAAAAATAGTTAATAAATAATACAGTAATATGATTGACTTTAGAAATAAATATTGTTGTGTTTTTTATTTTAAAAAAATTGTAAAGTCTCTAAAATTGTTTAATAAGATGGCATAGAGATGGTCTGGAAGGTCTGTTTTGGTATTAAAATCATATCCAAGGTGATAAGATAATAGGTTTTTGCTTTCTAAAAGTAAAGTTTATTGCAAGGGAAGAGTCACACTAAATGGATAAAATATTTTTTTAAATCTAAACTTTAACCCAACATTTAAAAAAGACTCAACGGGTTAGAAAGGCAAAATAAAGATAAGAGACGAAACCTTACGTGAAAATAGAAATGTCTGAAAGTAAAACTGATGGAGTTGGACATGGGTTTGGCAAACGATTTTGAGATATGCGGTTACAAACACCAGTAGACTTCGCAAATTGCAAGTCTATTGGACTTTTAGGTATTTATTTGTATACTATAAAACTACCCCGGTAAATATAAAATCAACTGCTCCTCATAAATTGTAATTTTGAATAATTATTGTCAAAAATTATAAAGGTTCAGCATAAACAAAGATGCTTTGAAGCAACACTTAATGCGAAATCGATCATGGTGGTGTCTTTCGTAGAATTCATAACACCAATCTTTTGGGTTTTGAAAACAATCATTTCTATTAGTAATGATATGCATAAATTCATAAAAGATACCAGTAATACAATACATACGTGAAATAAAATAAATACCTGATGAAAGAAGATTATGCATTTAAATTGCAGCGCTTCCTATAAGAAAAAGGTCAAGGCACAGTTGAAAGAAGTCTGCCTACGCTATACCCCTCATTTGTAGCTTAACATTTGAAACAACATTGTTTATGGCCAATGCAACACTAATTGTAGTGAGAGATTAAAGATGAAGTTGTATAAACTAAAAGTAAAGCTTCTTCAAAATCTGGTAAACTGACAGCTCCACCTGTTGCTCAAGTTTCTCTAGTCAATCTCTTAGGACTGTGCCGCCCAAAGATCAATTGATTTTGGATGGTCGGAAGAAGACAATTGCTACCCCCTACACAAAAAAGTAAAACAATGAGCTTCCAAAAAGGAAACGTTTATGCAAGATACCATATGTACACAAAAAATTAGGTAGGAAAACGATTAAATAAATGAAAAAAAATTAAAGCTTTAAAAATAACAATGTACAATGGGTATATAAAATTAAAAATGTTGAATATATAACTAAAACTAAGCCCTTCAATAGTATATTTAGTTGTTTCAGAAGAATGAAAACCATAAGCAAGGCAATCACAGTATTTTTTCTCGCCTATCAAAACATGTTAAATGGTGCTATGGAGATTGCCGGATTCAATAACTCATTAACCCAAAGAATTTAATATAAGATTATTGATGGTTAAATAGGGAAAATAATCAACTGTATCAATCGAGCCAAATTAGGATTTACTGTCCTCATAATTTTATATATACAATGTATTTTTAATTTTTTGCACCATCTTTAAATCTATCAATTGTGGTACAAATTTTTAACTTTCGTCGCTTCGTGTTGACATTTTGCTAGGGAAAGAAGAAGTGATGTTGTTAAACAGATAGCCATGTTTGAAACTAATGCTAAAACCTAATCGGCCAACCAATCAAAACTAAAAAGAAAACAATTAAAAATATAATTGAATATGACATTAATCAAATTACTGTATAAACACCATAAGAGACGACTGATGGTATTTTCGTGAGATAAAATCGATAATTACCTGCCCCAGGGATGATGGTGTTCTTCCCAATGAAACTGATTTCATGAACCTCAATAGGGATCGGAGCCATCGTACATAACCCTTGAATGTAAGAGTATTGAGGGAGGAAACATTTTTGCAGAGTTACTAAATCCAAATCTTCTATCAAACCTACTTCCTTAATTACACATCTTTTAACCAAAAACCATAGCAAGATTTCTTATGGAGACGTTGTAATTGAGAGAGAGAAGAAAGAATTTTTAGTAGCGGCTTTGAGAGGGAGAGAGATACATTGGAAGTTCAATTGATTGAGAGGTTAATAAAGAGAGATAGTAACTATTTTGGAAGGAAAAAGGATGAGTCACAACTGTTGAGGGAGAAGCCTTGTTTGAAGAATGACGGGAAAGAGTTGAGTTTCATTAAAATGTGTGCTTACGTGGCACAATAGGAATGATCAGAAATGCTGACGTGGTAGCCCCACAATCGTTTCTACAGATTCGTCTCAAATTATATATTTATATAGATGAGGGAGGTGCGAGCTAAGTACCCTATATAACTTTGATATATAAATACATAAATATTATCACTATTTTTGAATTTTAAACAATTTGACTATCCCTTACTTGTTATTTAACTTTTGAAACGTAACACCGTTATAACGGTAACGGCCTCGTACCGTTTTAAACCTTGGGTAAAACAAGTATTTTTTTGGTATGAGATAAATCAGAGTAACTGTTGGCCAAAAAAGTACACCTTGGTCCTTGGCTCCGATTTTGGCAATTGTTGATTTAACTGAAATTTTTAGTTGAAGTGCATCATTTTCAAGGAAATATTCCAGCGCACGTGAAAATGAAAGTATCTTTACAAGGGATTCAAATTGATAAAATCGCCTTCCTCAAAAGTAGACTAGTTCCTTCGAAAATAGATACACTTCTGCAGGTTTAGTTGGCTATCTGGAAAATTATAATGTTCCGAGTATCCAAAACTGGTAAGATTGTTATTTTAAAGACTTTCAAAACATGCATTGTTCAATATGAAATGATGCTTTCTTTGCCTTCTGGATGGCTTTCGAGTTTCTCACACATCCTTAAGTTCAATATGCTTTCTTTGCAGTCTTTCCATCATTTGCCTGATCCATCAAGTATCATTAAGAATATCACATTTGGGATAAGTGGCATCACCATAAAAGTTACTGCATATGATACAAAACATCATGCTAATTGATAATAAAATCAAGGATGCAGCAAAATAGCCTAAGCGCAACTGGATAAAGATGAAGGTTAAATAATAAAAGATAGATAACGCAATAGGATTAACTGATAGACGATATATTTTATCAAAATCCATGGAGAAGAAGACATGTTGTTGAAAATAACAAACATTATGCTTGGTATCCTATCAAATAGTAAAATCGTTCGTGATTCATGGATATGAGAGAACGCTTAAATATAGCAAACATTCACCCTAAGTAAGTAAATGAAACAAGAAAAATTGAGATGATGAACTTGATCAGGAAACACCTAAAGCTGGCAAGGAAATATTCTAGGGAATGTTTGTTATGTTGATCATGAGAACGTATGACTATGTAGGGCAGATTTGAGATAAATCATAAGGGACTAGTATACTTCTTAGATTCTTACTGTTCACAAAAAAGTATCTTTACAAGGGATCAAAATGATAGATACTGATGTGAAGCTGGTCGTTTACCCACTCATCTGTGTGTTTCTCTTTCTCGAGATTATTAAGGTTATTAGTAGGATATAAATAAGAGGTTTTTGCCCATTTATTTTTAGGTTGTTTTGATGGAGTTTGTTTTATGTTTGGTTTAGTAGAGATATTTAATAAATTCATAGTTGATTTTTGTTAGTTTAATTGTTGTATCTTCAATCATTTGGCTTTCGCGAGATAATTTGCATCAAATTTGCTATAAGAGCAATGCAATGACATAATTTCATAGTAGCTCGAAATAGCTCGAAATTAACTCTTACACCAAATGTACATGCGACAAGAATTAGTATAACCCAATATAAAAATGACACATGCGATTTAGCGTAGAAACCTTTAAATAGGTGAAAATTACGACCTCTGTTTGTGGATTTAGTAACTGTAACTTTATTACCTGAGGCTGATAATTGATTACAAGTTTTTTATCTCTTGAGCTAGAAAAATTTAGTTTTGTAGTATAATTTTTTTTGTCCTTTCTCCTCTAGAACTCATCCTTTTTATAGACCTTACTCTCAGTTCATTATCATATAGAGGCACGTTCTCTTGAAAATGTGGCAGGTGGTACTTAAATGTATAATTACTAGTTCGTAGGAGACATGCATCTTTGACTTGTTTATATTTTATATAGTGCTCGATCCACGTTCTTTATCAGTTCATGGTCCAGGTGTCATTGCTAATTGTGTATGTCACGTGTATAATACGTGAGTCTAGTATTGGGGTAGTTTGAGTTTGGCATAGGTCGAGGGACATGTCCCTACAATCACCCCCTCGCAACTGAAGGCACAAATGGCTTTAATTGAGAAATATATAGTTAATGTTTATGTTTTGGAATTTGGAAAGGTATACTGTAAAATTGGAATGGTTTGGGACTTGTAACTTTTGTATTTAATATTAGATTTGGCATTGATGGCGTTGGAAAGGATGGATGTATTTGGCTTTCCCAGTAAGTGCTGTATTGAATGATGACTACTTTGGAAATTCTTCCTTGCATTGAATGTTGTTCTTCTATAAATATTGTTGATACAGTATCATCGGTTATTCCTCTAAAAGTACTCTGTCTCTATTTTTTTGTATAAGAATGGTAACTACCAGATGCCAAGTATACAAAACCAGGGTTCTTGTTGAAGTTCAAAAGCTTCAGTTGTGATATTTTGGTAACCAACTTTTGGATTTGCCCACCCCCATACCTGTTCCTCTGACGTATCAGGGGATGATGGATGAGGATGAAGCGGAAGCAGATAATGACTATTATCAGATATGGTAGTTTCATCTTGTGATCTTGTTAGGTACGCGGCGTTGGGTTTGTCTTCATCTTCTTGCAGATGATATCATTGATGAGGCGGATGAGGAAGCCGGTGCACATCCCAGGAAGTATTGTTATTATCCTGCAAGCAATTAGGCTCTGTAGGAGTTGATCCATTCTTCTTTCTTTATCTTTTTGAGGTGGTGGAGGTTACTGAGGAAGAGGCGGTGGTAGTAGTTACAGATTGGAAATATGCTTCTAGTCTTCGGACTGGAAATATGCCTATGTTACAACCATTTTTAGTTTCTTTTATGAGTGTTTCATGTGGGAGAAGCTTCTGGTTTCGGAGTGGAAGTACTGTTGATAATTGCTATATAATGTAACCTGTAGATCAATCTGTAAAAATTTCTGCTATATTGTGCTATCTGTAAAGTATGTAGTAAGGAATTTTTGAGCTAATAAATTTTTTTATCGTAATTATGGTGGAGACATCAAACTAGAAATTAATATGGTAAATATGCGACTGAGCTTAAACTCTATATGGATACATCGAACTAGAAATTAACATGTTGAAAAGAAGAAGAAAGTAGAATGCACAAAACAGTTAATTGTATCAAACTGAAAGTCTATGTGACCGTGCTTGAAATGAAAAAAATCAATCTATGTGGATATGTGGGTAAAGAAGGTAAAACATGTATAATAGAGTTTAAGAGTTGTTTTCAAAACATTAGGTTGAATATCTCATATATGGTGAGCTCGCACTGAGAAGATAAAATCAAATAAATATTAGTAGGATTTGAGGGTGTGGAATTTTAGGATAAGGGGGATTTGATTCATATCATCTTATATGTTGAATTGGGGGAATTTGACGTGATCACAATCGCTGGGTATAAATAAGCTAGAAGTAGTAATTGTAAGGAGGAAAAATGGTGATAACTCATTATCAGAGAGCTCGGCATGCGTCCGAGGGGCGTTTAACGATAAAGGTTACTGAAATTTGTAAGAGAATATTTGGGTGGCTAGATTATGATGCAAATTTGCATGAATCTGTAATAAAGTTTAACGGTTTGACTGTGAGGGTGAGGGAGAATGAGGTTGGGCACCACTTTTAGTGTAAGGTATTTCGTGAATTGATCATGGAGCTTGAAGCTCAAAAAAATATGGTGAAAGAAATTTCCCTAGAAGAAAATAGCTGAGGAAGATGAGAGAATTGCTGGTAATGTACTGATTAGATGTGGTGTTCTAGGGTATCTTGTGTATTTTATGTGTGACTATGTTTGAGAGGGTAAACTGCTGTTAGTTCGAATAAATGTAAATAAAATAAAATGTGAACATTTTTGTGTTGAATTTGCTCCTTGTTGGTGGTGAGTGTTGTTGTAAATAAATATTTAAAATTTTAAATGGTGTAGCATATGGAATGACGTCATATGTGGTATAATTAATAGGAGAATAGGAATTAGAGTAGGAGTTTTTGTTTTTGCTGGAGACAAAGTTCGATTGTGTGTAATTAGTGTATCATCATGAGTGTGGGAAGATGTGAGAGTAATTTGGGTAGGAGAGAGAGATACATTTAAATATAGGACTTGGGGTAATGATGCAAATGCATTTTCCCCCAAAATGTATGAATCATCTGACATGAATAGTGGAAGGGACGCCTTAGTTCCAAAACTGAGGGCGACTTGTATGAGCCACAATAACTATCAGCGGTTGGAGAGAGAAAGTATAAATAGTCATTCATCTTTTCCATTCAAACATTTACAAAATGCAGGGAGACGAAAAACTAGAGAGAAAAAAAAAATTGAGTTGTAGAGATTTTAGAGAGAGAGTAAACGAAAGTAGCCATCGAAATTGAAGGGAAAATGGGGTTTCCATTTTGGAGTTGGATAAAAAACCGCTGTTGCAAAGTTCTGCTATTAAAGAGGAGGCGTGCGATATCCCAGATTTGTATTATGACATTGAAGGTTTGTGGGTCATTGTTGATTTTTCATTTTTGTGTTATTGTGATTTAGAAGATTTAGTTTTTGGTGATGGATTTGAAGTTTACTATTTTTGTATGTATTTGAAATTCAAAAATTTACTATTTTTAGGAAACTTGTGAAAATGGTATTGTTTCTCTGTAATTTGTATGTTGCATGGAAAAGCATATATATTGTTGCATGATGTGGATATATATATATAGAAATTATAAAGAAATTTGATTGGAATACCTGGACTGGTATATAGGTAGAGGTGTGAGAAGACTATATTTTTAGAAATAAGCCTCAATTTCGAGCATACTCTTGACATGTAGACTTCAACCTCTGGTCGTTTGATTGAGGTTGTACCTGTAGAAATTGATAATGTAGAATTTGTGGGGAGTGAGTTAAGAACGGAGAGGTCTGATGCAATAAAGTTAGAGATGGAGGGGAAGAATAAATTAGAGTTTCCAGATTTCCCTTGAAACTTCATACCATATCATATAGATTCAGGTATGTTCATGGAGTTTTGCAAAATTAAAGGCAGTTTAGGTGGCGTATGGGGTGAGATGATAAAACATGTTGGGAGGTCATTTAGGGGGTGTATGGTTGAAAATGGCGATGAATACTTTTTCTTAATACCTGATTTGGAGCATGAGAAATATGAGAGGGGAGTAGATGAGTCTATCTCCTTTGAGTTCTTCAATGGGGGTGTCAATAGTGATCTGGACTAGGGATTCTTGTGTTATCTATCCCAACTAGATTTTGGACTAATGGTGCCTTTAAGTAATCTTGCTAAAGGTATTTTGAATGCCATTGAAGCCTGCCCTGCCCAACTGAATAGTAATATGTGGGAAGTGATAAATGTGTGCGATAATCTGAATAGAAGGTGGGCTTTTAAGGGGGTGGAGAGAAGAATAACTCCTTTAGATGTTTTGCAGTATTATACTATAAATAATATGTGGCAACTGGGGGCGGGTACTTCTCTTCTAGTTTGTCTCGACTTCAGTTCTTCGATCTGAATTTGGCAGGACAAGTATGGAATGATAACTTGAAATGGGTGAAGGGCAATTATCTTCAAAAAGTGCATGAGGAACCCATGAATATTATGAATAAAACAGTGAAGAAAAGTAAGTAATCGTTTATGATATCGAACTGCTATTTTTTGTGTTAGCGTTCTATCTGTATGTAACAATGTGCTGTGTTCGTGCAGATCCTTGATCTCAAGTGGCGATAAAGGAATTGCTGATTGATACCGTAACTCGGGAAGGATTGGAGCTCAAGATTATGTTGGGAGAACTTGAAATAAGCTAATTTTAAAGGGCTAACAGCAGGTCAAAAAAAGTCCAGAAGTCTCAAGCTAAGAGAAAATGACTAGAACTAGCACGACTGCAAGTGATGGAGGAAAGGTAGCATCAGACGTGGAAGGAAGTCCAACACTTGTAAAGGTGGTACCTATTTCTCTGAAGTCAAAGCCTTTGGGGGCTACATCGAGCAAATTAATTCAAAGGTACCCAAAAAGGAAGAATGTGAAAGTTGATGGGTCAAACTCGGTGACCATTGAGAGTGGAAAGGTCGGAATGAGTTCAAAAAAGAGAAAGGTGAACACTCTTGATTCAGTGAACGAGGTGATGGAGTCTAGAAGTAGTCCCATTATGGAGGATGAGCTACTGGATGTGGAGAACAGGCTGAGGGTGGCAGCTCGAGAAGGTTCTGAGGATCTGGACATGTTTGTGAAGTTGAAGCTTTGTAAGGTAAGTGAAACACTTCATTTTGTTTGATTCTTGTACAATTTTTGAATTGAAATGTTTTTTGTTTTTTGTAGGTTTCTCGTGTTTTGAAAGGAATCCGTCTCGGGCTTGCGGATGGGAGGACGGAGCTCGAGAAGAGGGTTGCTCAACTCGAGGCCGATTTAGCACAAGAGAAGGAGCGTTTGAGCTCTGTGATATCTGACCTGAAGGATTTGTTCCGGGTCATGATGCTCGAACTCGCAGAAGAGTCAAAGATGAATGTAAAGGAAGCTTCAGCTGCTTGCGACAATCTCGGTCAGAATCTCCTCGAAGTTGGATACTCCGTGTCTGATATTGAGGCTATTATAGAGGGGTGTTTTATCAAAGTTGAAGAGGGCGATGCTGAAGAGGAGCATTATTATGAAAGCAACTCTTCTCGGGAGACTGTGAAAGGGATGGGTGTGGTCTCGACGAGAACTAATTTAGAGAACTGCGGATGGGAGGATGAGAAGGTAGAGTAAACTTTGAAGTTTTGTTTTTCGTGTGCTGAAGACTATTATTGTATGGAATACATTTAGAGGATAATTTTGAAGTAGTCTAAGAGATGTTGTAAATATTGATTTGTAGGAACTTAAAGATTTGCGCCTTAGAATTGTGGATTTAGAGAGAGAAAGAGAGCTCGCTAAGGAGTAAAACTCTTCAACAACTTTGTTGACTGCGCACATGGAGCTACAAGTTAGAAAATAGGTCTAAATTTTTGACTTGCTCATTTTTTAACTTTCGAGAGTTGGCAGAAGAGAAAAGAGAAAAGTCATGTAAAAGGGCAGATAAAAATCATGTTAAAGAAAAAATCTAAGAAGTATAATCATACCATTTTGGAATTAGAGAGAATGAGAACATAGAAAATGTGTACCTTGAAATATTAGAGAATCAATGGTGTCATCTAATTTTGAGATGCAGATAGTATGGCCATCAGTGTGAGATAATTCCGTAACTGAAGGGCTAAGTATCATCTCATTTTGGTGGCTTGTGATAGATTGAACTGTTTGTAAATATGTGTATAGCAAACTATAGCTTATTGACCGTATCTATAAATTATTGTTCAATCGAGCTATTTGTGCAGCTGAGTTAGAAGCTATTCGAGCTAGTGAAGAATATGCTATGAAATGCAATTATGAGTGTAAGCTCGATTTTGAAAAGATGAAAGAGGCAAATGATGATAGCGTTAATCAGTATGTCAAAGTGGAGATCAAGCTTGCTAAAGCGGAGAAGACTATGAATAAAATGACCCAGTAGATCGAAAGTAAAGATGTTAAAAAGGAAAAACTGCAGGGGGAGCTTGCTATTATGCATAATGAAGTTGCAAAGTTAAATAGTAAGGTAGAACTGTTGGGAACGAGATGTAAGTATGCAAATGTCGCACAACACCGCATCAGAATGTGCAGGGACCTATCCCTCGGCCTAACCCAGTTCGGCCTAATTCAATTCAAACTATCTCCATATCAGACTTACGCATTTTACACATGACATAAACAATCAACATTGACACCCACACCACGAACTGATGAAGAACGTGGGTCAAGCACAATAGAAAAACATGAACAAGTCAAAGATACCTATCTCTCACGAACTTAATAGTTACTCAGTCAACCGCCACTTACCACATTGTTCGGAGAACGTGCTTTAATACGGTAACAAACTGCGGGAAAAGCCTATATAAGGAAAATTTTCCAGAAGAGACAATGACCGAAAAAATACACGAAAAATCACCAAGAAAACTAGATTTTCTATATTCTCAAACACCAAATTTATTGTTTATAAGGTCAAGTATTTCTAGTTCGAGATCACTTGTAATAAGATATCAGCCTCAAGCAATAAAAGTTACTATTACTAAATTCTCAACTCAAGGTCGTAGTTTTTTACCTATTCAAAGGCTTTCCATGCTAAATCACCTGTGTCATTTCTTGGTTTACATTAGTTTTTGTCATAGGAACATTGGTATCAGAGCTAATTCTGAGCCATCTCGAGCTTACGGAATTAGGCTATTATATTTAATGCCATCTATGAGAAGAAGTCATTTCCGCAATATCCTAAGGCATACATTCCTTCTACTATAAATCTCCAATCATGGTCACTTCCTGACGACCAGCAACTGGAATCTAGCTCGATCTTTCAGCTGAGCCGGAGCAACTTATAGAATTATGGGTAAATCTCTTCGCTGAAATAGAGAAACGTAACAAGCTTGAATGTCAGTTAACTCTTGACCGAGAGCTCCATGAGAAGGAGCTCGAAGTCGACTGCAAGCTCGTTTGGCAGCATTTAAATGACATGAAGATCAGATAACAACCATATAAACTATGTTACAGGCTCTGCAAGATACTCAACAGGCTCCCTAAACCAGAGATTGTGATCATATGCCAGAGACCTCTTAGGTTTCTGCGCGGAAAATATTAGGACCTCGAGGAGCTACTAGCAAAGCTATTTCTTGAAATGTTCAGCACGAGCCTCAACCTTCCATTCATTTGGGCGGTAAAGTTCAATCTGATATCAGCAGAGGTCCCCGACCTTCCAAACGTCAAGAGGAAGAAAATTGATCTCAACCTCGAATTCCAGCACGTAACTGTTTGAGCGAAGGCACCGGTACTCATAATCCTCAGCCACCTCGTCAAGCCACTTAACTGACACGTTAATATGTCACACAAGAGCATATGGATCAGCGCATCAATGAGTTGATTGAAGCGCAAGTTCTAGGCACTACCGACGACCTTTCCAAATTATAAGGAAGTCCGATTGCCAAAGAATTGTTTGATATGGAAGTACCAAAAGGTTTCTGTACTCTAAAAATTCATAAATACAAGGGCACCGTTCCAAAGGAGCACATTCAACAATACCGTGATTCCTTGGGATTGTACTCCAATCTCAAACACATCCTCTATCGTCTGTTCGCCACAAGTCTACATGAAGAACCACTCCGGTGGTTCCACTCTTTACCTGAAGATTCTATATTCATATTCGATCAGCAACAGAAATAGTTTATCAAGACGTATGCTCACAACAGAGACATGAAGGAGAATTTATATTCTTTTATTAGTCTTAAACAATCACATGGAGAGAAGCTCAAGGCTTTTGCAAGGAAGTTTTTGGAGCTTGCGCGTAATGTAGACAATCTCGATCAGAAAACAACTGTTACTATTTTTACCAACGCGCTCCAGCTTAACAGCAAGGCTAAAGAGCACCTCTTCCTCAACGAACCTGCGACCTTAGAGGATATGATCACCAAGGTCAATAGATATGTCGACCTGGAAAGGATGATGTCAGAAAGGCATAAATATACTAAATCGTAGCTTTCCTCAATAATACAACATTATCCACTCACCATCCAATCCCTACTACCCTCAAGGCAATGACCAAGCCGTAATCACCAACAAAACCATCGTGAATGGACTCAAAAAAGGCTTCAGTCACAGAAAATAGAAACCAGATCCGAGAGCTCTTTCATGTGTTATGGGCATATTGTACCACTCCATTTCAATCAATTGGCTGTACCCCATTCCTCCTCGCCTATGGCACAGAAGCCGTCATTCCAACAAAATATCATCATCTAGTCAAAGATTACGAGCTTACCGACGAGGAAAATGAGTTTAAATTAGCCTACAACATGAATTGAATTGATGAGACTAGGGAATGTACTATTGCCAATCTAGGTCGATATCACCATATGTTGGCCAGTTCGTATAACAGATGAGTCTGAAGCCATACTTTCCAAATCGATGATCTCGTCCTCAGAGAAATCTCTCCACACAGAAAAGAGCCACATGCTGGATAATTGGCAGAAAATTAGGAGGGTCCATTCCAAATAATTGGTCAAACTGGTCTGGGATCATATTATCTCATGACAAAATAGGGAGTTTGAATCCCAAATCCATGAAACACTAGGCGACTAAAACGGTACTATCGTTAAGTCCCTCACTACTCCATTTTAAAATTCTCATTCTTTCCATTCCAAAAGTGGGATATTCATCTCCATACAATGTACATTATATTTTATTCATGAAAACTTCCAAGTTTTTTCTCACACAACTCTTTACTTATGTAAACAATACATAAATTAAAGCAAATGTAATACTAGCTTTCAATCAACCTCTATTCCGGTTAAAGCAAAGGTAAAACTAGTTTTCAAACTGTACTTTATACATACTCTACGATTAAAACAAAGGTAATACTAGTTTTTATCAAAAAACTCTACCAGACATAAGATAAAGCAAAGTTAAACTATATTTCATATCTTAATATGGTTGCGACAATTATATCGATTAAAGCAAAGGTGAAACTAATTTTAATCAAACTCTATACAAACTCTGCGATTAAAATGAAGGTAATACTAGTTTTCAATCAAAGAACTCTACCAGACATAAGATAAAGCAAAGGTAAATCTAGCTTTCATCTCTCAATATAGCTGCGACAATTATACCGATTAAAGCAAAGGTAAAACTAGCTTTCAATCAAACTCTATACATGCTCTGCGATTAAAATGAAGGTAATACAAGTTTTCAATCAAAGAACTCTACCAGGCATAAGATAAAGTAAGGTAAAACTAGCTTTTATCTCTCAATATGTCTGCTACAGATGCTTTTACAGGTTGCATATTCAGCTACTACAAATGATTCTTTTCTACTGATGGGAGGTCAGCTACGTTTTCCCTATAATAGGAGGACGATCAGTCATAAAATCTTGAGGTCGAGCAACCACAGTAATCCTACCCTGCTTAATAAATTCAGAAGGTTGATAACCTAACTCTGTTTCCAAAGAGTTCATATTGTTTCCTCGATCTACATCAGCTCTACAAATACATCCTCTATCCGACAAAAAATTATGCAAGGTATCTCTCTCTAACTCAAGCCTTCTCACCTCCTCAAAAAATAGGCAATAACTATCGTTAGCATATCTGAATGAGATACTTTGAGCATAACTGCCTTGGAAAAATTTACTCTTACTTTATGAAGGAGTTCTTACTACTTCTTGTACCGTACTTCATGCCATTCCATGCGACTTTCTGCGCGGGACATAAGATTTTATGCTCCCTTGCCTTCTTATCTGCTTTATTTGACTCAGCCTAGTTCATCATCCTTAATTCTGCTACCTGGGCATAAAGTTCCTCAAGCTCTATGTCTACACCTACACCAACAGGGGATTTTTTTAACAAATTATCTTTTTTCCTTATCAAGATCTCCTTACCTCTAATCACCCACTCTAACTCCCATTCCCAGGCAGGAGTAGCATCCAACTTACCTTGGTACTCCCTTAGCCGCTCATTTCCTTTTTGTACGTGACCTTGAGTACGAGCTACATTTCCCTATAGATCTTTGATTTGAGCTGATAGGTTTAACCACATCACCTTGAACATGAAGACCCTGGCATCACCTTTATTCTTCCTTAAGCACTTTCCAGCCTTAACATTTTTGACACGCGAATTTGCTTGAGCCAAATTGGTTTCAATTATGCCACCCTCTTATTCAACTCATCACATTTTCTTTACGCCAATCAAAATCTTTATCTTTAGCAGGTAAAACTATAGTCAACTACTCAACCGCAATTTCAGAGTTAGATAAGTTATCTCAAGCTCTCTTCAGCTCGTTATCTTTCTCAATCATTTTATTCTTCAATCGCTCCATTTCACTCCTGGTACTCACTAAATTAGCTCAAGTATGCTCTTGTTCGTCTGTTTTACTGATCATTTGGTCCTTCAAATAGGCCACAAAATAGTATAACTCTTTCTCTGATATTTCCAAAGCCTGGATACGTTAGTGAGCTGTGTCCGCCTCCTTACTCTTTACCATCAATGCATCATTATGGCTTTTAAGTTTCGTTATATCTTCATTCGCCTCTGCGAGCTCTTTTTGGCACTTATTAATTTTGGTATCTTTTCCTTCGATCTTCCGAGTGAGGTCATCAGCAGTTTGTGTCGCCTCGATAAACTTGAAATATATCTTTTGTGCTGATCCTCCTTATCTTCATTTGCCTCTCTCATTTTATCAAACTCCACCGCAAGCTCTTGGTTATACTGGCGCGTCTCTTCTTTGCTCAAGCGAGCTGATTCTAGTTTGACCTACACATCACAGATACAATATATCGATTCAAGAACATTCATCCATTACATATAATCACGATACAAGAATCTTATTTCTAACAAATTTTATTTTTGACGTCTACCGTGTGAAACTGCTTCTGAACTTAAAGTCGAAGTATGATTCCCATTCAATGACAATAACACATACTTCCAAGTTCAAGGTACCATTTCTTTATGTTCTAACTTTTTCAACACTTTGATATAATCTATACACAGTTGAGTACCATTTCCCCTAAACTATTAGCAAGTTTTTAGTCTATCTCTACGCTCTAATTTTTACTTTGCAGCTCTAGAGTAATGAAGCATACAAGTCAAATATTTCTTGCTCTTTTCCAACCTGTATCTCCGTTTGCGAAGTTAATAGGGACGCTGATGAGCGTCTTTCTCCTTATCAAGATCAAACTCTAATTCTATTATTCTGAGGCACATCTCCTTAGTTCCTACAAACAAGGTTTTCAAACATCACTTAGCATACATAAAATTTATCCTACATTGATCCATAAAGTTACAGTTCACAAACCCGTCATGATCCACAGTTAAGAGCCAACAATTTTACTCTACCTTATCATTATCATTCCTTGGGTTCACACTATCATCCAAGGTTCTCGCACTCAGTTTTAGAAGAGACCACATCCAACCCTCTTATAACTCCAGCCTCATCAGCTTCATCTTCCTTCTCTTCACGTAGTATCTTCCATAATGTATTTACCTCAGTTTTGGAGTACCCCATTTTGAGAAGGTGACGCCAAGTCTATTATGTTGGACTACCACCTCTTCCAGATTCTTCCCCGACTTTTCTGTCAGCTCACTAATCTCTACTCTTGTGAAGCTTCACAGAGTTTAGTAGCTTCCCCTCCAAACCAAATTAGATTTAATTAAGCTACTCCTTCTCGAGCTTACCTTCCCACTCTTGAGCTCGATTTTATCCTCTCTATCCGAAGGCAGATCCCCTTCACCAAGCGAGTACCTGCAAAAATAACAAATCAACCACATTTTAGGCTCGAATCACTATACAAAATTCAAAGAATATTCAAATCATCCAACTTTCCACTTTGCTAATCTCCTCCATACCCTGCGAGCTGCAAGCCTCGCCTATCCCCACAACTATCAACTCATCTTCCACACCAGGTTAAGTCTCTGTGACCTTCGCCCCAATCAGTTATAAAGAAGGATCTACCTTTCTTTTTTTCGCCCCTCCCTCAAACTTTACCTCTATTGCGGTTCAGAGGTCAAGCCATGCTTCAACGTCTTCTTCTTCCAAAAATTCCGAGCTAGCTTGAACGATGTGGTAGACTCCAATACGTTTGCAAAATCCCGCCGTGTGCCACCGGGGCCTTTGGCAAAGCCACTCATCTGCTCTCCATCAGCTCCCATCTTCTTTGTTACCCGCCAAACACCTATCACTAGTCGCCTTTCTTGAGACCGTTTACCTTTCCAGACCTGCT
>JACGCM010002011.1:0-45444 GCA_014058105.1 Kingdonia uniflora
AGAATTGTGATCTAAACTTGGAGTGGTGAAAAATCCGTACCGTTCAAAAGTACGTCGGAAGTGTTAATACTCATTTGGTAACTATCCAAGGCTTTTGTCGACAAATGACCTCTTAACAACCCTCCAACCTTCGAATATGTTACCGGCACCAAGCTACGCAAAAATTGCACTTTAACATCGGAGTGGTACGAAATCTGAACCTGTCATAAATTATAGCTGAAGTTTTCCATCAAAATTGGTAACTATTCTAGCTTTTATTGTTGGTTAGAGAAACCTTAACCGCGATCCAACACCCAAAATAGTTTCGGTAGCCAAGTTTCTATGAATTGTATATATAAGCACCGAGTTGTTGGAATACCGAACCCTCTTAAACTTAATGTTGGATTGTTGCTACTCATTCGTACAACTCTTAGCTTAATGTCGTCTAATAGAAACTCTTTACACAGTCCAACCTAGAACCGATTTGCCGTTAGCCAGCATTCTCAAAATTTGCAATCTAAAGCATGGAGGGTTCAAATCCGAACGGTTTTAAATTTAAGTTCATGTTTAACTACTCATGTAGTAACTATCCTTGCGTGTTTTTGGTCAAGAGTGCACTTACCCGATCCAACTTCCCAAAAGTTGCGATACCAGTTTTTTGAGTATTGCGATCTAAAGCATCAGTGTGGTGAAAATCCGTACCGGTTCAAAGTAAAGCCGGATGTTAATACTCATTTGGTAACTGTCCAGCATTTTGTCGACTAAATGAAACTCTTAACAACCATCAAACCTCTCGAATATGTTACCGGTACCAAGTTACACAAAATTGCAATCTAAGCATCGGAGGGGTACAAATATGAACCTGTCTAAATTATAATCCGGAGTTTCCCTCAAAATTCTTAACATATCGATATTTGCTGGATTAGATATAACACTTAACCGGGTCCACCTCCAAACAAGTTTTTCGTGTGCAAACTTTCTTGTGAATTATAATTAAAGCCCCGAGTTGTGGGAAACCGAACCGCTCTTAACTAATGGTTGGATTGTTGCTACTCATTCGATAACAATCTTAGCTTATTGTCGATCTAATAGTAACTCTTTACAACGGTCCAACCAAAGAAACGATTTGCCGTTCGCCAGCATTCTCTAAATGCAATCTAAAGCATGGAGTGGTTCAAAATCCTAATAGGTTTTTAAATAATGGTTGGATTGTTGCTACTCATTCGGTAAAAATCTTAGCTAATGGTTGGTCTAATAGAAACTCTTTACAACGGTCCAACCTAAGAAACGATTTTCCGTCAGCAATCATTCTCAAAATTGCAATCCGAACAGGTTTTAAATTTAAGTCATGCTTAAAGCTACTCATTGAGAAACTATCCTTGCGCTTGTTTTTGGTCATGAGGAATCACTTAACCACGATCCAACTTCCCAAACGAGATGCGATACCCAAGTTTTTGAGAATTGCGATCTAAAGCATCGGAGTGGTGAAAAATCCGTACCGGTTCAAAATAAAAGCAGGGAGTGTAAATACTCATTTGGTAACTATCCAAGCATTTTGTCGGACTAAATGAAACTATTTACAACCATCCAACCTCTCGAATATGTTACCGTTAGCCAAGCTACACAAAATTGCAATCTAAAGCATCGGAGTGGTACGATATATGAACCTGTATTAAATTATAGCCGGGAGTGTTCCTGCTCAATTGGAAACAATCCTAGTATTTATTGTTGGGTTAGAGGAAACACTAAATCACGATTCAACCTCCCAAGCAAGTTACGCTAGCAAAGTTTCTGTAAATTATAATATAAAGCACCGGAGTTGGGGGAAATCCGAACCGCTTTAACTTAATGGTTGGATTGTTGCCACTCATTCGGTAACAATCTTAGCTTATTGCCGTTAGCCAATATTCTCAAAATTGGTATCTAAAGCATGGAGTGGATCGAAATCCGAATAGGTTTTAAATTTAAGTCAGGATTAAAACTACTAATTCAGTAACAATCCTTGCCTTTGTTTTAGGTCAAGAGGAAGCACTTAACCACGATCCAAGTTCCCAAACGAGTTGCGATACCCATGTTTTTGAGAATTACGATCTAAAGCATCGGAGTGGTGAAACATCCGTACCGGTTCAAAAGTAAAGCCGGGAGTGTTAATACTCATTTAATAACTATCCAAGCATTTTGTCGGACTAAATGAAACTCTTAACAACCATCCAACCTTTCAAATATGTTACCGGTAACCAAGCTACACAAAATTGCAATCTAAAGCATCGGAGTGGTACGAAATATGAACCTGTCTTAAATTATTGCCGGGAGTTTTTCCTTCAAAATATGTAACAATTCAAGCATTTATTGTCGGGTTAGAGTAAACACTTAACCGCGATCCAACCTCCCAAACAAGTTTTCGGCAGCCAAGTTTCTGTGAATTATAATATAAAGCACCGGAGTTTTGGGAAATCCGAACCGCTTTTAACTTAATGGTAGGATTGTTGCTACTCAATCGGTAACAATCTTAGCTTATTGTCGGTCTAATAGAAACTCATTACAACGGTCCAACCTAAGAATCGATTTCCCGTTAGCTAGCATTATCAAAATTGCAATCTAAAGCATGGAGTGGTTCAAAATCCGAACAGGATTTAAATTTAAGTCATGTTTAAAGCTACTCATTGAGTAACTATCCTTGCGCTTGATTTTGGTCAAGAGGAAGCACTTTGCCACGATCCAACTTCCCAAACGAGTTGCGATACCCTAGTTTTTTAGAATTGCGATCTGAAGCACCGGAGTGGTGAAAAATCCGAACCGGTTCAAAAGTAAAGCCGGGAGTGTTAATATTCATTTGGTAACTATCCAAGCATTTTGTCGGACTAAATGAAACTCTTAACAACCATCCAACCTCTCGAATATGTTACCGGTAGCCAAGCTACACAAAATTGCAATCTAAATCATCGGAGTGGTGCGAAATATGAACCTGCATTAAATTATAGCCGGGAGTTTTCCTGCTCAATTGGTAACAATCCTAGTATTTATTGTTGGGTTAGAGGTAACACTAAACCACGATTCAACCTCCCAAACAAGTTTCGCTAGCAAAGTTTCGGTGAATTATAATATAAAGCACCGGAGTAGCGGGAAATCCGAACCGCTCTTAACTTAATTGTTGGATTATTGTTACTCATTCGGTAACAATATTAGCTTATTGTCGGTCTAATAGAAACTCTTTACTGCGGTCCAACATCTCAAACGATTTGCCGTTAGCCAATATTCTCAAAATTGCAATCTGAAGCATGGTGTGGAATAAAATCCGAACAGGTTTTAAATTTAAGTCAGGATTAAAGCAACTAATTCAGTAACAATCCTTGCCTTTGTTTTAGGTCAAGGGGAAGCACTTAACCACGATCCAACTTCCCAAATGAGTTGCGATACCCAAGTTTTTGAGAATTGCGATCTAAAGCATCGGAGTGGTGAAAAATCCGTACCGGTTCAAAAGTAAGCCGGGAGTGTTAATACTCTGTTGGTAACTATCCAAGCATATTCTCTGACTAAAAGAAACTCTTAACAACCATCCAACCTCTCGAATATGTTACCGGTAGCCAAGTTACACAAAATTGCAATCTAAAGCATCGGAGGGGTACGAAATATGAACCTGTCTTAAATTATAATCCGGAGTTTTCCTTCAAAATTCGTAACTATTCTAGCATTTATTGTTGGATTAGAGTATACACTTAACCGTGATCCAACCTCCAAAACAAGTTTTCGGTAGAAAAGTTTCTGTGAATTATAATATAAAGCCCCGGAGTTGTGGGAAAACCGAACCGCTCTTAACTATATGGTTGGATTGTTGCTACTCATTCGATAACAATCTTAGCTTATTGTCGATCTAATAGTAACTCTTTACAACGGTCCAACCAAAGAAGCGATTTGCCGTTCGCCAGCATTCTCTAAATTGCAATCTAAAGCATGGAGTGGTTCAAAATCCTAATAGGTTTTAAGTTTAAGTAAGGATTAAAGCTACTCATTGAGTAACTATCCATGCGCTTGTTTTTGGTCAAGAGGAAGCACTTAACCACGATCCAACTTCCCAAACGAGTTGCGATACCAAAGTTTTTGAGAATTGCGATCTAAAGCATCGGAGTGGTGAAAAATCCGTACCGGTTCAAAAGAAAAGCCGGGATTGTTAATACTAATTTGGCAACTATCCAAGCATTTTGTCGGACTAAATTGCAATCTAAAGCATCGGAGTGGTTCGAAATATGAACCTGTCTTAAATTATTGCCGGGAGTTTTCCTTCAAAATTGGTAACTATTCTAGCATTTATTGTTGGGTTAGAGTAAATACTTAACCGCGATCCAACCTCCCAAACAAGTTTTCGGTAGCCAAGTTTCTGTGAATTATAATATAAAGCACCGGATTTGTGGGAAATCCGAACCGCTCTTAACTTAATGGTTGGATTGTTGCTACACATTCGGTAACAATCTTAGCTTATTGTCGGTCTAATAAAAACTCTTTACTGCGGTCCAACCTAAGAAACGATTTGCCGTTAGCCAATATTCTCAAAATTGCAATCTAAAGCATGGAGTGGATCGAAATCCGAACAGGTTTTAAATTTAAGTCAGGATTAAAGCTACTAATTCAGTAACAATCCTTACCTTTGTTTTAGGTCAAGAGGAAGCACATAACCACGATCCAACTTCCCAAACGAGTTGCGATACCTAAGTTTTTGAGAATTGCGATCTAATGCATCGGAGTGGTGAAAAATCCGTACCGGTTCAGAAGTAAAGCCGGGAGTGTTAATACTCATTTGGCAACTATCCAAGCATTTTGTCGGACTAATTGAAACTCTTAACAACCATCCAACCTCTCGAATATGTTACCGGTAGCCAAGCTACACAAAATTGCAATCTAAAGCATCGGAGTGGTACGAAATATCAACCTGTCTTAAATTATAGTCGGGAGATTTCCATCAAAATTGATAACTATTCTAGCATTTATTGTTGGGTTAGAGTAAATACTTAACCGCAATCCAGCCTTCCAAACAACTTTTCAGTAGCCAAGTTTCTGGGAATTATAATATAAAGCACCGGAGTTGTGGGAAATTCGAACCGCTCTTTACTTAATGGTTGGATTGTTGCTACTCATTCGGTAACAATCTTAGCTTAATGTCGGTCTAATAGAAACTCATTACTGCGGTCCAACCTAAGAAACGATTTGCCGTTAGCAAATATTCCTGAAATTGCAATCTAAAGCATGGAGTGGATCGAAATCCGAACAGGTTTTAAATTTAAGTCAGGATTAAAGCTACTAATTCAGTGAGAATCCTTGCCTTTGTTTTAGGTCAAGAGGAAGCACATAACCACGATCCAACTTCCCAAACGAGTTGCGATACCCAAATTTTTGAGAATTGCGATCTAATGCATCGGAGTGGTGAAAAATCCGTACCGGTTGAAAAGTAAAGCCGGGAGTGTTAATACTCAATTGGTAACTATCTAAGCATTTTGTCGGACTAAATGAAGCTCTTAACATCCATCCATACTCTCGAATATGTTACCGATAGCCAAGCTACACATAATTGCAATCTAAAGCATTGGAGTGGTACGAAATATGAACCTGTCTTAAATTATTGCCGGGTGTTTTCCTTCAGAATTGGTAACTATTCTAGAATTTATTGTTGGATTTGAGTGAACACTTAAGCGCGATCCAACCTCCCAAACAAGTTTTCGGTAGCCAAGTTTCAGTGAATTATAATATAAAGCACCGGAGTTGTGGGAAATCCGAACCGCTCTTAACTTAATGGTTGGATTGTTCCAACTCAATCGGTAACAATCTTAGCTTATTGTCGGTCTAATAGAAACTCTTTAAAACGGTCCAACCTCAGAAACGATTTGTCGTTAGCCAGCGTTCTCTAAATTGCAATATAAAGCATGGAGTGGTTCAAAATCCGAGCAGGTTTTAAATTTAAGTCAGGATTAAAGCTAGTCATTGAGTAACAATCTTTGCGCATGTTTTTGGTCAAAAGGGAGCACTTTACCACCAACCAACTTCCCAAACGAGTTGCGATACACAAGTTTTTTAGAATTGCGATCTAAAGCATCGGAGTGGTGAAAAATCTGTTCCGGTTCTAAAGTAAAGCTGGGAGTGTTAATACTCAGTTGGTAACTATCCAAGCATTTTGTCGGATAAAAAGAAACTCTTAACAACCATCCAACCTCTCGAATATGTTACCGGTAGCCAAGCTACACAAAATTGCAATCTAAAGCATCGGAGGGGTACGAAATATGAACCTGTCTTAAATTATAGCCGAGAGTTTTCCTTCAAAATTGGTAACTATTCTAGCATTTATTGTTGGGTTAGAGGATACACTAAACCACGATTCAACCTCCCAAACAAGTTACCCTAGCAAAGTTTCTGTGAATTATAATATAAAGCACCGGAGTTGTGGGAAATCCGAACCGCTCTTAACTTCATGGGTAGATTGTTGCTACTCATTCGATAAGAATCTTAGATTATTGTCGGTCTAATAGAAGCTCTTTACAACGGTCCAGCCTCAGAAACGATTTGTCGTTAGCCTGCATTCTCTAAATTGCAATCTAAAGCATGGAGTGGTTCAAAATCCGAACAGGTTTTAAATTTAAGTCAGGATTAAAGCTACTCATTGAGTAACAATCCTTGCGCTTGTTTTTGGCCAAGAGGAAGCACTTTACCGCCATCCAACTTCCCAAACGAGTTGCGATACCCAAGTTTTTAAGAATTGCGATCTAAAGCATCGGAGTGGGGAAAAATCCGTACCGGTTCTAAAGTAAAGCCGGGAGTGTTAATACTCATTTGGTAACTATCCAAGCATTTTGTTGGACTATAAGAAACTCTTAGCAACCATCCAACCTCTCGAACATGTTACCGGTAGCCAAGCTACGAAGAATTGCAATCTAAAGCATCGGAGTGGTACGAAATATGAACCTGTCTTAAATTATAGCCGGGAGTGTTCCTGCTCAATTTGTAACTATACTAGCATTTATTGCGGGGTTAGAGTAAACACTTAACCACCATCCAACCTCCCAAACAACTTTTTGGTAGCCAAGTTTTTATGAATTATAATATAAAGCACCGGAGTTGTGGAAAATCACAACCGTTCATAACTTAATGGATGGATTGTTGCTACTCATTCGGTAACAATCTTAGCTTGTTGTCGGTCTAATAGAAACTTTTTACAACGATCCAACCTCGCCAACTTTCTCAAAATTGCAATCTAAAGCATGGAGTGGTTCGAAATCCGAACAGGTTTTAAATTAAAGTCAGGATTATAGCTAATCATTGAGTAACTATCCTTGCACTTGTTGTTGGTCTGGAGGAAACACTTAACCACAATCCAAATTCCCAAATGAGTTGCGGCAGCCATATTTTTCAGAATTGCGATCTAAAGCATCGGAGTGGTGTAAAATCCGTACCGGTTCTAAAGTATAGCCGGGAGTATTGATACACATTTGGTAACTAACCTTGCTTGTTGTCGGTCAGAAAGAAACTCTTAGCAACCATCCAACCTCTTTAACAAGTTACCGGTAGCAAAGTTTTACAGAATTGCGATCTAAAACATCGGTATGGTACGAAATATGAACCTGCTTTTAATTAAAGCCAGGATTGTTCCTGCTCATTTGATTACTATCCTAGCATTCAATGCCAGGATAGAGGAAACACTTAACCACGATCCAACCTCCCAAACAAGTTTTCGGCAGCCAAGTTTCTGTGAATTATAATATAAAGCACCGGAGTTGTGGGAAAACCGAACCGCTCTTAACTTAATGGTTGGATTGTTGCTATTCATTCGGCAACAATCTTTGCTTGCTGTCGCTCTAATTGAAACAATTTACTACGATCCAACCTCTCAAACGATTTGCCGTTAGCCAACATTTTCAAAATGGCAATCTAAAGCATGTAGTGGTTCGAAATCCGAAGAAGTTTTAAATTAAAGTCAGGATTAAAGTTACTCATTGAGTAACTATCCTTGCGCTTGTTGTTGGTCAAGGGGAAACATTTAACCACAATCCAAATTCCCAAATTGGCTGCGGCTGCCAAGTTTTTCCGAATTGCGATCTAAAGCATCGGAGTGGTGTAAAATCCGTTCCGGTTCTAAAGTATAGCCGGGAGTGTTGATACTCATTTGGTAACTATCCTAGCTTTTTTTCGGTCTAAAAAAAACTCTTACCAACCATCCAACCTCTCGAACAAGTTACCGGTAGCCAAGTTTCACAGAATTGCAATCTAGAGCATCGGAGTACTAGGAAATATGAACCTGTCTTAAATTATAGCCGGGAGTGTTCCTGCTCAATTGGTATCTATTCTAGCATTTATTGCTGGGTTAGAGTAAACACTTGACCGCGATCCAACCTCCCAAACAAGTTTTTGGTAGCCAAGTTTTTGTGAATTATATGCTTTAGATTGTAATTTGGAGAAACTTAGATAATGGAAAATCGTTAGAGAGGTTGGATCGTAGTAAAGAGTTTATTTTAGGCCAACAACAAGCTAAGATTGTTACCAAATGAGTAGCAACTATCCAACCTATAAGTTATGAACGGTTCAGATTTCCCACCACTTCGGTGCTTTATATTATATATCCCTGAAATTTCGCAGCCGTCAACTCGCTTAGGAGGTTACATCATGGTTAAGTGTTTCCTCTAGCCAAACAACAAGCGCTAGGATAGTTTCCAAATGAGCAGGAACAATCCGGCTTTAATTTAAGAGAGTTTCCGATTTCGAACCACTCCGATACTTTTGATCGCAATTCTGATAAACTTTGCAACTGGTAACTTGTTTGAGAGGTTGGCTCATGGTTAAGAGCTTCATTTTGACCGGCAACAAGCTAGGACAGTTACCAAATGAGTATCAACACTTCCGGCTTTACTTTAGAATCGGTAAGGATTTTTCACCACTCCGATGCTTTAGATCGCAATTTTGAAAACTAGGCTACAGCAACTTGTTTGGGAAGTTGGATCGTGGTTAAGTGTTTCCTCATGACCAATAACAAGCGCTAGGATAGTTACCAAATGTGCAGAAACACTCCCGGCTATAATTTAAGAATGGTTCGGATTTCGAACCACTCCGATACTTTAGATTGCAATTCAGAAAAACTTTGCTACCGGTAACTTGTTCGAGAGGTTGGTTCGTTATTAAAAGTTTATTTTATGCCGGCAAAAAGCATGAATATTTACCAAATGAGTATCAACACTCCCGACTTTACTTTAGAACCGGTACAGATTTTTCACCGCTCCGATGCTTTAGATCGCAATTCTAAAAAAGTTGGCTACCGCAACTGATTTGGGAAGTTGGATTGTGGTTAAGTGTTTCTTCTTGACCAACAACAAGCGCAAGGATAGTTTCACAATGAGTAGCTATAATCCTGAATTTAATTTAAAACCTGTTCGGATTTAGAACCACTCCATGCTTTAGATTGCAATTTTGAGAAAGTTGGCTAACGTTAAATCGTTTGAGAGGTAGGATCGTAGTAAAGAGTTTCTATTAGACCGACAGCAAGCTAAGATTGTTACGAATGAGTAGCAACAATCAAACCATTAAGTTAAGAACTGCTCGGATTTCCAACAACTCCGGTGCTTTATATTATAATTCATAGAAACTTGGGTACAAAAAACTCGTTTCGGAGGTTGGATCGTGGTTAAATGCTTCCTCTAACCCGGCAATAAATGCTAGGGTAGTTAACAAATGAGCAGGAACACTCCCGGCTTTAATTTAAGACAGGATCATATTTTGTACCACTCTGATGCTTTAGATCGCAATTCGGTGAAACTTGGCTACCGGTAACTGGTTCGAGAGGTTGGATGGTTGTTAAGAGTTTCATTTAGACTGACAACAAGCAAGCTAGGATAGGAACCAAAAGAGTATCAGCACTCCCGGATTTACTTAAGAGCCGGTACGGATTTTTCACCACTTCGATGCTTTAGATTGCAATTCTGAAAAACTTGGCTACCGCAACTCGTTTGGGAAGTTGGATCGTGGTTAAGTGTTTCCTCTTGTCCAACAACAAGCGCAAGGATAGTTACTCAATGAGCAGCTATAATCCTGACTTTAATTTAAAACCTGTTCGGATTTCAAGCAGCTCCATGCTTAAGATTGCAATTTAGAGAAAGTTGGTTAGCGGCAAATTGTTTGAGTGGTTGGATCGTAGTAACGAGTTTCTTTTAGATCGAAAACAAGCTATAATTGTTACCAAATGAGTAGCAACAATCCAACCGTTAAGTTAAGGTCGGTTCGGATTTCCCACCACTCCGGTGCTTTATATTATAATTCCCAGAAACTTCGCTACCGTCAACTCGTTTGGGAGGTTGGATCGTGGTTAAGTATTTTTTCTAGGCCAACAATAAGCGCTGTGATAGTTACCAAATGAGCAGGAACACTCCTTACTTTAATTTAAGACAGGTTCAGATTTCGAACCACTCCAATACTTTAGATCGCAATTCTGATGAACTAGGCTACTGGTAACTTGTTCGATGGTTGGCTCGCGGTTAAGAGCTTCTTTTAGACCGACAAAACGCTAGGATAGTTACCAAATGAGTATCAACACTCCCAGATTTACTTAAGAACTGGTACGGATTTTTCAGCACTACGGTGCTTTAGATTGCCATTTTGAAAAACTTGGCTACCGCAACTCGTTTGGGAAGTTGGATCCTTGTTAAGTCTTTCCTCATGACCAACAACAAGCGCAATGATAGTTACTCAATGAGTAGCTATAATCACGACTATAATTTAAAACCTGTTCAGATTTCTTACCACTCGAAGCATTAGATTGTAATTTTGAAAATGCTGGCTAATGATAAATCGTTTGAGAGGTTGGATCGTAGTAAAGAGTTTCTATTAGACCGACAAAACGCTAAGATTGTTACCGAATGAGTAGCAACAATCCAGCCATTAAGTTAAGAACGGTTCGGATTTCTAACAACTTCGGTGGTTTATATTATAATTCATAGAAACTTGGGTACAAAAAACTTGTTTCGGAGGTTGGATCGTGGTTAAGTGTATCCCCTAACCCAACAATAAATGCTAGGATAGTTTCCAAATGAGCAGGAACACTCCCGACTTTAATTTAAGAGAGGTTCATATTTCATACCACTCCGATGCTTTAGTTCGCAATTCTGTAAAACTTGGCTATAGGTAAATTCTTCGAGAGGTTGGATGGTTGTTAAGAGTTTCTTTTAGACCGACAACAAGCTAGAATTGTTACTAAATGAGTGTCAACACTCCCGGATTTACTTTAAAACCGGTACAGATTTTTCACCACTACGATGCTATAGATTGTAATTCTGAAAAACTTGGCTACCGTAACTCGTTTGGGAAGTTGGATCGTGGTTAAGTATTTCCTCTTGACCAGCAACAAGCGCAAGAATAGTTACTAAATGAGTAGCTATAATTCTGACATTAATTTAAAACCTGTTCAGATTTCAATCAGCTCCATGCATTAGATTAAAATTTTGAGAAAGTTGGCTAACGGCAAATCCTTTGAGAGGTTGGATCAAAGAATAGAGTTTCTTTTAGACCAAAAATAAGCTATGATTGTTACCAAATGAGTAGCAACAATCCAACAATTAAGTTAAGACCGGTTCGTATTTCTCACCACTCCGGTGCTTTATATTATAATTCCTAGAAACTTCGCTTCCGTCAACTCGTTTGGGAGGTTGGATCGTGGTTAAGTGTTTCTTCTAGCCCAACAAAAGCGCTAGGATAGTTACCAAATGTGCAGGAACATTCCTGGTTTTAATTTAAGACAGGTTGGATTTCGAGCCACTCCAATACTTTAGATCGCTATTCTGGTAAACTTGGATACCGACAGCTTGTTCGAGAGGTTGGCTCGTGGTTAAGAGCTTTTTTTAGACTGACAACAAGCTAAGATAGTTACCAAATGAGTATCAAAACTCCCGGCTTTACTTTAGAATCGGTACGGACTTTTCACCACTCCAATGCTTTAGATCGCAATTTTAAAAACTGCCACCGCAAATCGTTTGGGAAGTTGGATCGTGGTTAAGTGTTTCCCCTTGACCAACAACAAGCGCTAGAATAGTTACTCAATGAGTAGCTACAATCCAGACTATTATTTAAAATCTGTTCAGATTTCGAACTACTCCATGCTCTAGATTGTAATTTTGAAAAACTTGGATAATGGAAAATCGTTTGAGAGGTTGGATCGTAGTAAAGAGTTTCTTTTAGGCCGACAACAATCTAAGACTGTTACCGAATGAGTAGCAACAATCCTAGCTATAAGTTATGACCGGTTCGGATTTCTCACCACTCCAGTGCTTTATATTATACATCCCTAAAATTTTACTGCTGTCAACTCGCTTGGGAGGTTAGATCGTGGTTAAGTGTTTCCTCTAGCCCAACAACAAGCGCTAGGATTGTTACCAAATGAGCAGGAACACTCCCGACTTTAATTTAAGTGAGGTTCGGATTTCGAACCACTCCGATACTTTAGATCGCAATTCAGATAAACTTGGCTACCGGTAATAAATGCTATGATAGTTACCAAATGTGCAGGAACACTCCTGGTTTTAATTTAAGACAGGTTAGGATTTCGAACCACTCCAAAACTTTAGATCGCTATTCTGATGAACTTGGATACCGACAACTTGTTCGAGAGGTTGGCTCCTGGATAAGAGCTTCGTTTAGACCGACAACAAGCTAGGATTGTTACCAAATAAGTATCAACACTCCCGGCTTTACTTTAGAATCGGAACGGATTTTTCACCACTCCGATGTTTTAGATCGCAATTCTGAAAACTTGGCTACCGCAACTCGTTTGGGAAGTTGGATCGTGGTTAACTGTTTCCTCTTAACCAATAACAAGTGCTACGGTAGTTACTCAATGAGTAGCTACAATCCTGACTTATATTTAAAACCTGTTCGGATTTCGGACCACTCCTTGCTTTTAGATTGCAATTTGGAGAAACTTGGCTAGCGGCAAATCGTTTGAGAGGTTGGATCGTAGTAAAGAGTTTCTTTTAGGCCGACAACAATCTAAGACTGTTACCGAATGAGTAGCAATAATCCAACCTATAAGTTATGACCGGTTCGGATTTCCCACCACTCCGGTGCTTTATATTATATATCGCTGAAATTTTGTTGCCGTCAACTCGCTTTGGAGGTTGGATCGTAGTGAAGTGTTTTCACTAGCCCAACAACAAGCGCTAGGATAGTTACCAAATAAGCAGGGACACTCCCGGCTTTAATTTAAGAGATGTTCGGATTTTGAACAACTCCGATACTTTAGATAGCAATTCAGAGAAACTTGGCTACCGGTAACTTGTTCGAGAGGTTGGTTCGTGGTTAAGAGCTTATATTATACCGACAAAATGCTAGAATATTTAACAAATGAGTATCAATACTCCCAGTATTACTTTAGAAACGGTATGGATTTTTCAATACTCTGATGCTTTAGATCGCAATTCTGAAAAAGTTGGCTACCGCAACTGATGTGGGAAGTTGGATTTTGGTTAAGTTCATCTTGGCCAACAACAAGCGCAAGGATAGTTACTGAATGGGTAGCAATAATCCTGACTTAAACCTGCTCGGGTTTTGAACCACTACATGCTTTAGATTGCAATTTTGAGAAAGTTGGCTAACGAAATATCGTTTGAGAGGGTGTAAGAGTTTCTATTAGACCGATAACAAGCTAAGATTGATACCGAATGAGTAGCAACAATCCAACCATTAAGTTAAGAACGGTTCAGATTTCCTACAACTCCGGTGCTTTATATTACAATTCACAGAAACTTGGGTACAAAAAACTTGTTTGGGAGGTTGGATTGTGGTTAAGTGTTTCCTCTAACCCAGTAATAAATGCTAGGATAGTTACCAAATGAGCAGGAACACTCCTGGCTTTAATTTAAGACAAGTTCAGATTTCATACCACTCTGATGCTTTAGATCGCAATTCTGTGAAACTTGGCTACCGGTAACTTGTTCGAGAGGTTGGATGGTTGATAAGAGTTTCTTTTAGACCGACATCAAGCGAGGATAGTTACAAAATAAGTATCAACACTCCTGGATTTACTTAAGAACCGGTACGGATTTTTCACCACTACGATGCTTTTGATTGCAATTCTGAAAAACTTGGCTACCGCAACTCGTTTGGGAAGTTGGATCGTGGTTAATTCTTTCCTCATGACCAACAACAAGCGCAAGGATTGTTACTCAATGAGTTGCTATAATCCAGACTTTAATTTAAAACCTGTTCAGATTTCGTATCACTCAAAGCTTTAGATTGTAATTTTGAGAAAGTTGGCTAACGATAAATCGTTTGATAGGTTGGATCGTAGTAAAGAGCTTCTATTAGACCGACAACAAGTTAAGATTGTTACCGGATGAGTAACAACAATCCAACCATTAAGTTTAGAGCGGTTCGGATTTCCAACAATTCTTGTGATTTATATTATAATTCATAGAAACTTGGGTACAAAAAAATTGTTTGGGAGGTTGGATCGTGGTTAAGTGCTTCCCCTAACCCAGCAATTAATCCTAGGATAGTTTCCAAATGTGTAGGAACACTCCCGGCTTTAATTTAAGAGAGGTTCATATTTCATACAACTCCGATGCTTTAGTTCACAATTCTGTGAAACTTGGCTACCGGTAACTTGTTCGAGAGGTTGGATGGTTGTTAAGAGTTTCTTTTAGACTTACAACAAGTTAGAATAGTTACTAAATGAGTGTCAGCACTCCCTGATTTTCTTTAGAACCGGTACGGATTTTTCACCACTACGATGCTTTAGATTGCAATTCTGAAAAAACTTGGCTATCGCAACTTGTTTGGGAAGTTGGATCGTGGTTAAGTGTTTCCTCTTGACCAACAACAAGCGCAAAAATGATTACTAAATGAGTAGCTATAATTCTGACTTTAATTTAAAACCTGTTGGGATTTCAAACAGCTCTATGCTCTAGATTGCAATTTTGGGAAAGTTGGCTAACGGCAAATCTTTTGAGAGGATGGATCGAAGAAATGAGTTTCTTTTAGACCGAAAATAAGCTATGATTGTTACCAAATGAGCAGCAACAATCCAACATTAAAGTTAAGACCGGTTCGGATTTCCCACCACTCCGGTGCTTTATATTATAATTCCCAGAAACTTAGCTACCGTCAACTCATTTGGGAGGTTGGATCGTGGTTAAGTGTTTCTTCTAGCCCAACAACAAGTGCTAGGATAGTTACCAAATGAGCAGGAACAATCCTAGTTTTAATTTAAGACAGGTTTGGATTTCGAGCCACTCTAATACTTTAGATCGTTATTCTGGTAAACTTGGATACCGGCAACTTGTTCGGGAGGTTGGCTCGTGGTTAAATATTCATTTAGATCGACAACAAGCTAGGATAGTTACCAAATGAGTATCAGCTCTCCCGGCCTTACTTTAGAATCGGTACGGATTTTTCACCACTGCGATGCTTTAGATCGCAATTTTGAAAACTAGGCTACCGCAAATCGTTTAGGAAGTTGGCTCGTGGTTATGTGTTTCCTCTTGACCAACAACAAGCGCTAGGAAGTTACTCAATGACTAGGTACAATCCATGTTAAGATCGGCTCGGATTTCCCACCACTCCGGTGCTTTATATTGTATTTCCCAGAAACTTCGCTACTGTCAACTCGTTTGGGAGGTTAGGTCGTGGTTAAGTGTTTCTTCAAGCAAAACAACAAGTGCTAGGATAGATACCAAATGAGGAGGAACACTCCTGGCTTTAATTTAAGACCGGTTCGGATTTCGAACCACCCCATCCTTTAGATTGCAATTCCGAGAATCTTGGCTAACGGCAAATCATTTAAGAGGTTAGATCGTAGTTAAGAACTTCTTTTTGACCGGCAACAAGCAAAGATGTTTTCCGAATGAGTAGCAACAATCCCAACATGGCTAACGACAAATCGTTTAAGAGGTTGGATCGTAGTTAAGTGCTTTAAGTTAAGACCGGTTCGGATTTCCCACAACTCCAAATTTCGGACCACTGCATACTGCCATCAACTCGTTTGGGAGGTGGGATCGAGGTTAAGTGTTTCCGATAGCCCAGCATTAAACGCTAGGATAGTTACCAAATGAGCAGGAAAACTCCCGGCTTTAATTTAAGACAGGTTCATATTTCGTACCACTCCGATGCTTTAGATCGCAATTCTGTGAAACTTGGCTACCGGTAACTTTTTAGAGAGGTTGGATAGTGGTTAAGAGTTTCTTTTAGACCGACAACAAGCTAGGATCGTTTCCTAATGAGTATCAACACTCCCGGCTTTATTTTTGAACCGGTACGGATTTTTTACCTCTCCAATGCTTTAGATCGCAATTCTGAAAAACTTGGCAACCACAACTCGTTTGGGAAATTTGATCGCGGTTATGTGTTTCCTCTTGACAATCAATTAGCGCTAGGATAGTTACTCAATGATTAGCTACAATCCTTACTTTAATTTAAAACCAGTTTGGATTTCGAACCACTCCATGCTTTAGATTGCAATTTTGAGAAACTTGGCTAAAGAAAATTCATTTGTGAGGTTGGATCGTAGTTAAGAGTTTCTTTTAGACCGACAACAAGCTAGGTTTGCTAACAAATGAGTTGCAACAATCCCAGCCATAAGTTAAGACCGGATCGGATTTCGCTCCATTCCGATGCTTTAGATTATAAATCTGTGAACCTTGGTTACCGGCAAATCGATTCGGAGATTGGATCGTGGTTAAGAGTGTCATTTGAGCCGACAACAAGCTAGGATAGTTTCCAAATTAGTAGCAACAGTCCCGGCTTTAATTTTGTACATTTTAAGATTTCTCACCACTCCGATGCTTTAGATTGTAATTCTTCGAAACTTGGCTACGACATCTAGTTTGGGCAGTTGTATCGTGGTTAAGTGATTCCTCTTGGCCAACAACAAGCGCCTGGATAGTTTTTCAATGAGTTGCTACAATCTTGGCTTTAATTTTAAGCTTGATCGGATTTCGAACAACACCATGCTTTAGATCGCAATTCTGAGAAACTTTGCTAAACAGCAAATCGATTGAGAGGTTGGATCGCACTAAAGAGTTTCTTTTAGACCGACAACAAGCTAAGATTGTGACCGAATGAGTAGCAGTTAATGAATGAGTTGCAACAATCAAACCTTTGAGTTTAGACCGGTTCGGATTTCCCACCACTCCGGTTCTTTATATTATAATTCCCCGAAACTTCGCTACCGTCAACTCGTTTTGGAGGTTAGATCATGGTTAAGTGTTTCATCTAGCCCAACAACAAGCGCTAGGATAGTTACAAAATGGGCAGGAACACTCCTGGCTTTTATTTAAGACCGGTTTGAATTTCGAACCACTCCGATGCTTTAGATCGCAATTCTGAGAAACTTGGCTACCGGTAACTTATTCGAGTGGTTGGCTCATGGTTAAGAGTTTCGTTTAGACCGATAACATGCCAGGATAGTTACCAAATGAGTATCAACACTCTCGGGTTTAATTTAGAACCGGTATGAATTTTTAACAACTCCGATGCTTTAGATCGCAATTCTGAAAAACTTGGCTACCGCAGCTCGTTAGGGAAGTTGGATCTTGGTTAGGTGTTACTTTATGACCAACAACAAGCGTTAGGATAGTTACTCAATCAGTAGCTATAATCCTGACTTTTATTTTAAACCTGTTCAAATTTCGGACCACTCCAAGCTTTAGATTGCAATTCTGAGAAACTTGGCTAACGGCAAATCGTTTGAGAGATTGGATCGAAGTTAAGAGCTTCATTTTTACCGACAACAAGCTAAGATTGTTTTCGAATGAGTAGCAACAATCCAGCCATTTATTTAAGAACGGTACGGATTTCCCACAACTCGGTTGCTTTATATTATAATTCCTAGAAATTTTACTACCGTCAACTAGTTTGAGAGGTTGGATCGTGGTTAAGTGTTTCTTCTAGCCCAACAACAAGTGCTAGGATAGTTTAAAAATAAGCAGGAATACTCCTGGCTTTAATTTTAGACCGGTTCGGATTTCGAACCACTTCGATGCTTTGGATCGCAATTCTGTGAAATTTGGCTACCGGTAACTTGTTCGAGTGGTTGGTTTGTGGTTAAGAGTTTCGTTTAGACTGACAACAAGCCAGGATAGTTACTATATGAGTATCAACACTCCCGGCTCTAATTTAAGAAAGGTTCGGATTTCGAACCACTCTGATACTTTAGGTCACAATTTTGAGAAACTTTACTACCGGTAACTTGTTTGAGAGTTTGGCCCGTGGTTAAGTGCATATTTTAGACAGACAACTAGCTAAGATACTTACCAAATGAGTATCAACACTCCCGGTTATACTTAAGAACCGGTACGAATTTTTTACCACTCCGGTGTTTTAGATCACAATTCAGAAAACATGGCTACCGCAACTAGTTTGCGAAGCTGGATCGTGGTTAAGTATTTTCTCTTGGCCAACAACAAGCGCTAGGATAGTTACTCAACGAGTAGCTACAATCCTGACTTTTATTTAAAACCTGTTCGGATTTCGGACCACTCCATGCTTTAGATTGCAATTTGGAGAAACTTGGCTAACGGCAATCCAACCTTTAAATTAAGACCGACAACACGCTAAGATTGTTACCGAATGAGTTGCAACAATCCAACCTTTAAATTAAGACCGGTTCGGATTTCCCACCATTCTGGTGTTTTATATTATAATTCCCTGAAACTTCGCTACTGTCAACTCGTTATGGTCGTTGGATCATGGTTAAGTGTTTCATATAGCCCAACAACAAGCGCTAGGATAGTTTCCAAATGAGCAGGAACACTCCTAGCCTTAATATAAGACCGGTTCAAATTTCGAACCACTCCGATGCTTTAGATCGCAAGTCTGAGAAACTTGGCTTCCGGTAACTTCTTCGAGTGGTTGGCTCGTGGTTAAGAGTTTCGTTTAGACTGACAAGAAGCCAGTATGAGTATCAACACTCCTGGCATTACTTTAGAACCAGTATGGATTTTTAACCACTCCGATTCATTAGATCGCAATTATGAAAAACTTGGCCACCGCAACTCGTAAGGGAATTAGATCGTGGTTAAGTGCTACCCCACGACCAACAACAAGCGTTAGGATAGTTACTCAATGAGTAGGTACAATCCTGACTTTTATTTAAAACCTGTTCGGATTTCGGACCACTCCACGCTTTAGATTGCCATTCTGAGAAACTTGGCTAACCACATATCGTTTGAGAGGCTGGATCATAGCTAAGAGCTTCTTTTTGACCGACAAAATGATAAAATTGTTACCGTATGAGCAGCAACAATCCACCCTTTAAGTTATGACCAGTTCGGATTTCCCACCACTCCGATGCTTTAAATTATACTTCCCAGAAATTTCGCTGTCGTCAAGTCGTTTGGGAGGTTGGATCGTGGTTAAGTGATTCCTCAAGCCCAACAACATGCGCTAGGATAGTTACCAATTGAGCAGGAACACTCCCGGCTTTAATTTAAGAAAGGTTCGGATTTGGAACCACTCTGATACTTTAGATCGCAATTCTGAGAAACTTTGCTACAGGTAACTTGTTCGCGAGGTTGGCTGGTGGTTAAGAGCTTATTTTAGACCGACAACAAGCTAGGATAGTTTCCAAACGAGTACCAACACTCCCGGCTGTACTTTAGATCCGGTACGGATTTTTCACCACTCCGATGCTTTAGATCGCAATTCTGAAAAACTTTGCAACCACAACTCGTTTGGGTAGTTGGATCGTGGTTAAGTGTTTCCTCTTGACCATCAATAAGCGTGAGGATAGTTACTAATTGATTAGCTGCAATCCTGACTTTAATATAAAGCCTGTTCGGATTTCGTACCACTCAATGCTTTAGGTTGAAATTTTGAGAAACTCGGCTACGAAAAATTATTTGAGAGGTTGGATGGTAGTTAAGAGTTTCATTTAGACCGACAACAAGCTAGGATTGCTAACAATGGGGTTGCAACAATTCCACCCTTATGTTAAGACCAGATTGGATTTCGCTCCACTCTGATGCTTTATATTATAAATCCTAGAACCTTGGCTACCAGCAAATCGATTCGGAGATTGGATCGTGGTTAAGAGTGTATTTTAGACCGACTACAGTCCCGGCTTTAATTTTGTAAATTTTCATATTTCTCACCACTCCGATGCTCTAGATTGTAATTCTTTGAAACTTGGCTTCGACATCAAGTTTGGGAAGTTGTATTGTGGTCAAGTGTTTCCTCTTGACCAACAACAAGCGCTAGGACAGCTATTCAATGAGTAGCTACAATCCAGATTGCAATTTTGAGATACTTGGCTAACGGCAAATCGTTTAAGAGGTTGGATCGTAGTTAAGAGTTTCTTTTACACCGACAACGTGCTTGAATTGCTACCAAATGAGTATCAACACTCCCAGCTTTACTTTAGAACCGGTACAGATTTTTTACCACTCCGATGCTTTAGATCGTAATTCTAAAAAACTTGGCGCCCACAACTCGTTTGGGTAGTTGGATCGTGGTTAAGTGTTTCCTCATGACCAGCAAAAAGCGTTAAGATAGTTACTCAATGAGTAGCTACAATCTTAACTTTAATTTAAAACTTGTTCGGATTTCGGACCACTCTATGTTTTAGATTGCAATTAGGAGAAACTTGGCTAACGATAAATTGTTTGAAAGGTTGGATCGTAGTAAAGAGTTTCTATTAGACCGACAAGAAGCTAATATTGTTACCGAATGAACAGCAACAATCCAACCTTTAAGTTATGACCGGTTCGAACTTCCCACCATTTTGGTGCTTTATATTAAAATTTCCAGAAATTTCCCTGCCGTCACCTCGTTTGGGAGGTTAGATCGTGGTAATGTGTTTCCTCTAGCCCAACAACAAGTGCTAGGATAGTTTCCAATTGAGCTGGAACACTCCCGGCTTTAATTTAAAAAAGGTTCAGATTTCGAACCACTCCGATACTTTAGATCGCAATTCTGAGAAACTTGGCTACCTGATACTTGCTCTAGAGGTTGGCTCGTGGTTAAGAGCTTATTTCAGACTCACAACAAGCCAGGATATTTACCAAATGAGTATCAGCACCCCTGACATTACTTTAGAGAACCAGTACGGATTTTTCACCACTCCGATGCTTTAGATCGCAATTCTAAAAACTTGGCTACCACAAATCGTTTGGGAAGTTGAATCGTGGTTAAGTGTTTCCTCCTGACCAACAATAAGCGCTAGGATAGTTACTCAATGAGTGGCTACAATCCTGACTTTTATTTTAAACCTTTTCGGATTTCAGACCACTTCATGCTTTAGATTGCAATTTGGAGAAAATTGGCTAACAGTAAATCGTTTTAGAGGTTGGATCGCGCTAAAGAGTTTCTTTTAGACCGAGAACAAGCTAAGATTATTATCAAATAAGTAGAACTATCCTACTTTTAAGTAAGACCGGTTTGGATTTCCCACCACTCCGGTGCTTTATATTATAATTCCCAGAAACTTCGTTACCATCAACTCATTTTAGAAGTTAGATCGCAGTTAAGTGTTTCATCTAGCCCAATAATAAGCGCTAGGATAATTACCAAATGAGCAGAACACTCCTGGCTTTAATTTAAGACCGGTTCGGATTTCAAACCACACCGATGCTTTAGATCGCAATTCTGAGAAACTTGGCTACCGGTAACTTGTTCGAGTGGTTGGCTCGTGGTTTAGAATTTTGTTTAGACCGACAAAAAGCCAGGATAGTTATCAAATGTGTATCAACACTCCCGGCTTTACTTTAGAATCGGTATGGATTTTGAACCACTCTGATGCTTTAGATTGCAATTCTGAAAAACTTGGCTACCGCAACACGTTTGGGAAATTGGATCGTGGATAAGGGTTACCTAATGACCAACAACAAGCGTTAGGATAGTTACTCAATGAGTAGCTGCAATTTTAACTTTTATTTAAACATGTTCGGATTTCGGACCACTCCATGCTTTAGATTGCAATTCCGAGAAACTTGGCTAACGGCAAATCGTTTGTGAGGTTGGATCGTAGTTAAAAGCTAATTTTTGACCGACAACAGGCTAAGATAGATTCCGAATGAGTAGCAACAATTCAACCATTAAGTTAAGAACGGGTCGGATTTCCCACAACTCTGGTGCTTTATATTAATTCACAGAAACTTTGCTACCGATAACTCGTTTGGGAGGTTGGATCGTGGTTAAGTGTTTCCTCTAACCCAACATTAAACGCTAGGATAGTTGCCAAATGAGCAGGAACACTCCCGGCTTTAATTTAAGAAAGGTTCGGATTTTGAACCACTACGATACTTTAGATCGCAATTCTGAGTAATTTGGCTTCCGGTAACTTGTTTGAGAGGTTGGATGGTGGTTAAGAGTTTCTTTTACACCGACAACAAGCTTGGATAGTTACCAAATGAGTATCAACACTCCCGGCTTTACTTTAGAACCGGTACGAATATTTCACCACTCTGATGCTTTAGATCGCATTTCTGAAAAACTTGGCAGCCACAACTCGTTTGGGAAGTTGGATCATGGTTAAGTGTTTCCTTTTGACCATCAATAAGCGATAGGATAGTTACTCAATGATTAACTACAATCCTGACTTTAATTAAAAACCTGTTAGGATTTCGAGCCACTCCATGCTTTAGATTCCAATTTTGAGAAACTTGGCTAATGAAAAATAATTTTAGAGGTTGGATCATAGTTTATAGTTTCATTTAGACCGACAACAAGCTTGGATTGCTAATAAATAAGTTGCAACAATCCCACCTTTAAGTTAAGACCGGATCGGATTTTGCTCCAGTCCGATGGTTTAGATTATAAATCTGAGAACCTTGGCTAACGACAATTCGTTTGTGAGGTTGGATCGTTGTAAAGAGTTTCTATTTGGCCAAGAACAAGCTAGGATTAATACCAAATGAATTGCAACAATGCCACCTTTAAGTTAAGACCAGTTCGGATTTCGAACCACTCCGATGCTTTAATTAACAATTCGGAGAAACTTGGCTAACGGTAACTTGTTCGAGTGGTTGGCTCGTGGTTTAGAGTTTTGTTTAGACTGACAATAAGCCAGGATAGTTACCAAATGAGTATCAACACTCCCGATTTACTTTAGAACCGGTACGGATTGTAAAACTTGACTTTAATTTAAAAACTGTTCGGATTTCAAACCACTCCATGCTTTAGATTGTAATTTTGAGAAACTTGGCTAACGAAAAATCATTTTAGAGGTTGGTTCGCAGTTTATAGTTTCTTTTAGACCGACAACAAGCTAGGATGGTTAACAAATAAGTTGAAACAATCCTACCCTTCTGTTAAGACCGGATCGGATTTCGCTCCACTCCGGTGCTTTAGATCATAAATCTGAGAACCTTGGCTAACGGCAAATCGTTTGAGAGCTTGGATCAAAGTAAAGAGTTTCTTTTAGACCGACAAGAAGCTAAGATTGTTACCGAATGAGCAGCAACAATCCAACCTTTAAGTTATGACCGGTTCGGACTTCCCACCACTTTGGTGCTTTATATTATAATTCCCAGAAAGTTCGCTGCCGTCAACTCGCTTGGGATAGTTACCAATTGATCAGGCAATCTCATGGTTTTAATTTAAGAAAGGTTCAGATTTCGAACCACTCCGATTCTTTACATCGCAATTCTGAGAAACTTGGGTACCGGTAACTAGTCCGAGAGGTTGGCTCGCGGTTAAGAGCTTCATTAGACCGACAACAAGCTAGGATAGTTACCAAATGAGTATCAACACTCCCGGCTTTACTTTAGAATCAATACGAATTTTTTACCACTCTGATGCTTTAGATTGCAATTTTAAAAACTAGGCTACCGCAACTCGTATGGGAAATTGGAATGTGGTTAAGTGTTTCCTCTTGACCAACAACAAGTGCTAGGATAGTTAATTCCAAATGAATTGCAACAATCCCACCTGAAAGTTATGGCCAGTTCGGATTTCGAACCACTCCGATGCTTTAGATCGTAATTCTGAGGTACTTGGCTACCGGTAACTTGTTCGAGTGGTTGGCTCGTGGTTTAGAGTTTTATTTAGACCGACAGCAAGCCAGGATAGTTACCAAATGAGTATCAACACTCCCGGTTTACTTTAGAACCGGTATGGAGTTTTAACCACTCCGATGCTTTAGATCTAGAGGTTGGATCGTAGTAAAGAGTTTCTTTTAGACCGACAACAATCTAAGATTGTTAACAAATGAGTAGCAACAATTCATCCTTTAAGTTAAGACTAGTTCGAATTTTCCACCATTCCAGTGCTTTATATTAGAATTCCTAGAAACTTCGCTGTCGTCAACTCGTTTGGGAGATTGGATCGTGGCTAAGTGTCTCCTCTAGCCCAACAACATGCGCTAGGATAGTTACCAAATTTGAAGGAACACTCCCGACTTTAATTTAAGTCCGGTTCGGATTTCGAACCACTCCGATACTTTAGATCGCAATTCCGAGAAATTTGGCTACTGGTAACTTGTTCGAGTGGTTGGCGCGTGGCTAAGAGCTTCTTTTAGAACGACAACAAGCTAGGATAGTTACCAAATGAGTATCAACACTCCCGACTTTACTTTAGAATTGGTACGGATTTTTCACCATTCTGAAGCTTTAGATCGCAATTCTGAAAACTAGTCTACCGCAACTCGTTTCGGAAGTTCGATCGTGGTTAAGTGTTTCTTCTTGACCAATAACAAGCGTATAATTTCTCAATAAGTAGCTACAATCAAGACTTTTATTTAAAACCTATTCGAATTTCGAGCCACTCCATGCTTTAGAATACAATTTGGAGAAACTTGGCTAACGGCAAATCATTTTAGAGGTTGGATCGCAGTAGCGAGTTTCTTTTAGGCCGACAACAAGCTAAGATTGTAAATGAATGAGTAGCAACAATCCAACCTTTAAGTTAAGACCGGTTCGGATTTCCCACCACTCCAGTGCTTTATATAATAATTCCCAGAAACTTCGCTACCGTCAACTCGATTTGGGGGTTGGATCGTGGTAAAGTGATTCCTCTGGCCCAATAACAAGCGCTAGGATAGTTACCAATTGAGCAGGATCACTCTCAGATTAAATTTAAGAAAGGTTCGGATTTTGAATCACTCCGATACTTTAGATCGCAATTATGAGAAACTAGTCTACCGGTAACTTGTTCAAAAGGTTGGCTCGAGGTTAAGAGCCTATTTTAGACCGACAACAAGCTAGGAAATTTACCAAATGAGTATCAGCACTCCCAGCTTTATTTTTGAACCGGTACGGATATCTCACCACTCCAATGCTTTAGATCGCAATTCTGAAAACTTGGCAACCGCAACTCGTTTGGGAAATTGGATCCTGGTTAAGTATTTCTTCTAGACCATCAACAAGCGCTAGGATAGTTACTCAATGAGTAGCTACAGTCCTAAATTTATTTTAAACCTGTTCAGATTTCGGACCACTGCATGCTTTAGATTGCCATTTGGAGAAACTTTGCTAACGGCAAATCGTTTGAGAGGTTGGATCTTAGTAAAGAATTTTTTTTAGACCGACAGAAAGCTAAGTTTGTTACCGAATGAGTAGCAACAATCCAACCTTGAAGTTAAGACCGGTTTGGATTTCCCACCACTCCGGTGCTTTATATTATAATTCCAGGAAACTTCGCTGCCGTCAACTCATTTTGGAGGTTGGATCGTGGTTAAGTATTACATCTAGCCCAATAACAAGCGCAAGGATATTTACCAAATGAGCAAGAACACTCCTGGCTTTAATTTATGACCGGTTCGAATTTAAAACCACTCCGATGCTTTAGATCGTAATTTTGATATACTTGGTTACCGGTAACATGTCCGAGTGGTTGACTCATGGTTAAGAGTTTCGTTTAGACCAACAACACGCCAGGATAGTTGCCAAATGAGTATCAACACTCCCGGCTTTACTTTAGAACCGGTACGGATTTTTCACCACTCCTATGCTTTAGATAGCAATTCTGAAATACTTGGCGACCACAACTCTTTTGGGAAGTTGGATCGTGGTTAAGTGTTTCCTTTTGACCATCAATAAGCGTTAGGATAGTTACTCAATGGTTAACTACAATCCTATCTTTAATTTAAATCCTGTTCGGATATCGAACTACTCCATGCTTTAGATTTCTATTTTGAGAAACTTGGCTAACGAAAAATCATTTCAGAAGTTGGATCATAGTTTATCGATTCTTTTAGACCGACTACAAGCTAGGATGGCTAACAAATAAGTTGCAACAATCCCACTCATAAGTTAAGACCGGATCGGATTTTGCTTTGCTAAACTCCGATGTTTTAGATTATAAATCAGAGAACCTTGGCTAACGGCAAATCGTTTGAGAGCTTGGATCGTACTAAAGAGTTTCTTTTAGAACGACAGCATGCTAAGATTGTTACCGAATGAGTAGCGACAATCCAAACTTTAAGTTAAGACCGGTTCGGATTTCCCACCACTCCGATGCTTTATATAATAATTCCCAAAAACTTCGCTGCCGTCAACTCGTTTCGGATAGTTACCAAATGAGCAGGGACACTCCTGGCTTTAATTTAAGACAGGTTCGGATTTTTTTTTTTTTTTTTTTGAAAGGCAAGCTGGGGGACTAACCCCCATGATATATATAGAAAGATAAAGATTTACAGACCAAGGCAAAAGCCAATAAGCTCAATCCACACAAGGAAGGCTAACAATAAACCAAAGCAACAAAATGAAAAGCCGGCAACAATTACACTTTCCTGAAATAAAATTATCCTTTTTACTCCACACAGAAACAAAAGGGCTGTCGTTTACGTCAGAAAGCCCCAAGGCATGTGCAAGCTTAATCCACCATTTGTAAGTCAGAAGTATAACTCCTCCTAATGCTTCCATCTCGAAACAACTCTTTAGAAGCATCTTGAACTCTCCCATTGCACGCATCAAGGGGTTCCTGGTCTGATTTGTGCAGTAGGAATTGAATTTCCAATTCTCAGTTTCTCTCAGCCCTAGAGCATGATCAATGAAAACTGATAAGGGCTTGTTATCTGAAGCTGTTACAACCACCATATATATGTATGAAGCATCAACTTCATATTCTACACTCCTTACAAAGGCATCACCTTCAGATTCACCAATCTCAAGCATAAACTCAGTTTCTTTCAACCTCAGAAAAAGGATACAAATGGATGTATGAAAGGACAATAATGGATGAACAGAAACTGTTATAGGATATTCACTGAACGCTGAAATTGAGTAATCATTCATATGCTTAAGCAACTCATCAATAATTAGGTTAGATGAAGCAACAACTTCAGATTCAACAATCCAAACAGGAATTCCAGATTCTCGCATTCCCAGAAAATGGATAAAATGGGATATAGAGGGGTGTTGAAAGGCTATAAATGGATGGATAAGCAACCACCATATAGATGATCCATAACAAGGCTCATCAACTCCTCCCAGCTCCTGTCCTGAAGTAGATCTTTCCCTCTTTATCTTCATCACAGATTTTGACAAGGGTAGCATCAAAAAACAGGTTCGGATTTTGAACCACTCCGATTCTTCAGATCGCAATTCTAAGAAACTTGGCTACCGACAACTTATTCGAGAGGTTGGTTCGTGGTTAAGAGCTTCATTAAACCGACAACAAGCTAGGATAGTTAACAAATGAGTATCAACACTCCCGGATTTACTTTAGAGTCGGTACGAATTTTTTACCACTCTGATGCTTCAGATCGCAATTCTGAAAACTAGGCTACCGCAACTCGTTTGGGATGTTGAATCGTGGTTAAGTGTTTCCTCTTGACCAACAACAAGTGTTAGGATAGTTACTCAATGATTAACTGCAATCCTGACTTTAATTTTAAACCTGTTGGGATTTCGAACCACTCCATGCTTTAGATTGCTATTTTGAGAAACTAGGCTAACGAAAAATCAATTTAGAGGTTTGATCGTAGTTTGTAGTTTCTTTTAGACCGACAACAAGCTAGGATTGCTAACAAATAAGCTGCAACAATCCCACCCTTAAGTTAAGACCGGGTCGAATTTCGCTCCACTCCGATGCTTTAGATTATAAATCTGAGAACCTGGGCTAACGACAAATCTTTTGAGAGGTTGGATCGTTGTAAAGAGTTTCTATTAGACCGACAACAAGCTAGGATTAATACCAAATGAATTGCAACAATCCCACCTATATGTTAAGACCAGTTCGGATTTCGAACCACTCCGATGCTTTAGATCGCAATTCTGAAGTACTTGGCTACAGGTATCTTGTTCGAGTGGTTGGCCCGTGGTTAAGAGTTTTGTTTAGACCGACAACAAGTCAGGATAGTTGCCAAATGAGTATCAACACTCCCGGATTACTTTAGATCCGGTATGGACTTTTAACCACTCCGATGCTTTAGATCGAGAGGTTGGATTGATGTAAAGAGTTACTATTAGACCGTCAACTATCTAAGATTGTTAACAAATGAGTAGCAGCAATCCATCCTTTAAGTTAAGACCTGTTCGAAATTTCCACCACTCCGGTGCTTTATATTATAATTCCTAGAAACTTCGCTGCCGTCAACTCGTTTGGGAGATTGGATCGTGGCTAAGCGTCTCCTCTAGCCAAACAACAAGTGCTAGGATAGTTACCAAATTAGAAGGAACACTCCCGACTTTAATTTAAGTCAGGTTCGGATTTCGAACCACTCCAATACTTTTGATCGCAATTCCGAAAAACTTGGCCACTGGTAACTTGTTCGAGTGGTTGGCTAGTGGCTAAGAGCTTCTTTTAGACCGACAACAAGCTAGGATAGTTACCAAAAGACTATCAGCACTCCCGGCTTTACTTTAGAATTGGTTCGGATTTTTCACCATTCTGATGCTTTAGATCACAATTCTGAAAACTAGGCTACCGCAACTCGTTTGGGAAGTTGGATCGTGGTTAAGTGTTTCCTCTTGACCAACCACAAGCGCTAGGATAGTTACTCAATGAGTTGCTACGATCAAGACTTTTATTTAAAACCTGTTCGGATTTCGAACCATTCCATGCTTTAGATTTCAATTTGGAGAGACTTGGCTAGCGGCAAATCGTTTGAGAGGTTAGATCGTAGTAACTAGTTTCTTTTAGACCGACAACAAGCTAAGATTGTAATCGAATGAGTAGCAGCAATCCAACCTTTAAGTTAAGACCGGTTCGGATTTCTCACCACTCCGGTGTTTTATATAATAATTCCCAGAAACTTCGCCACCATCAACTCGTTTTGGAGGTTGGATCGTGGTTAAGTGATTCCTCTAGCCCAACAACAAGTGCTAGGATAGTTACAAATTGTGCAGGATCACTCTCGGATTTCATTTAAGAAAGGTTCGGATTTCGCACCACACCGATGCTTTAGATCGCAATTCTGAAAACTTGGCAACTGCAACTCGTTTGGGAAGTTTGATCGTGGTTAAGTATTTCATGTAGACAATCAACAAGCGCTAGGATAGTTACTCAATGAGTAGCAACAATCCTAAATTTATTTTAAACCTGTTCGGATTTCGGACCACTCCGTGCTTTAGATTGCCATTTGGAGAAACATGGCTAACGGCAAATCGTTTGAGAGGTTGGATCTTAGTAAAGAGTTTATTTTAGACAGACAACAAGCTAAGATTGTTACTGAATGAGTAGCAACAATCCAACCTTTAAGTTAAGACCGGTTTGGATTTCCCACCACTCCGGTGTTTTATATTTTTATTCCCAGAAACTTCTCTACGGTCAACTCGTTTTGGAGGTTGGATCGTGATTAAGTGTTGCATTTAGCCCAACAACAAGTGCAATGATAGTCACCAAATGAGCAGGAACACTCCTGGCTTTAATTTAAGACCGGTTCGAAATTTAAACCACTCCGATGCTTTATATCGCCATTCTGAAAAACTTGGCTACCGGTAATTGGTCCGAGTGGTTGGCTCGTGGTAAAGAGTTTCGTTTAGACCAACAACAAGCCAGGATAGTTACCAAATGAGTATAAACACTCCCGGCTTTACTTTAGAGCCGGTACGGATTTTTCACCACTCCGATGCTTTAGATCGTAATTCTGAAAAACTTGGCAACCACAACTCGTTTGGGAAGTTGGATCGTGGTTAAGGGTTTCCTTTTGACCATCAATATGCGCTCGAATAGTTACTCAATGATTAACTACAATCCTGACTTTAATTAAAGACCTGTTGGGATTTCGAACCACTCCATGCTTTAGATTGTAATTTTGAGAAACTTGGCTAACGAAAAATCATTTTAGAAGTTGTATCGTAGTTTATAGATTCTTTTAGACCGACAACAAGCTTGGATGTCTAACAAATAAGTTGCAACAATCCCACTCATAAGTTAAGACCGGATCGAATTTTGCTCCACTCCGATGCTTTAGATTAAAAATCTGAGAACCTTGGCTAACGGCAAATCATTTGTGAGCTTGGGTCGTAGTAAAGAGTTTCATTTAGACCGACAACATGCTAAGATTGTTACCGAATGAGTTGCAACAATCCAAACTTTAAGTTGAGACCGGTTCGGATTTCCCACCACACTGATGCTTTATATAATAATTCCCAGAAACTTCGTTGCCTTCAACTCATTTGGGATAGTTACCAAATGAGCAGGGACAATCCTGGCTTTAATTTAAGACAGGTTTGGATTTCAAACCACTCTGATTCTTTAGATCGCAATTATGAGAAACTTGGCTACCGGTAACTTGTTCGAGAGGTTGGATCGTGGTTAAGAGCTTCATTAGACCGACAACAAGCTAGGATAGTTGCATAATGTGTATCAACACTCCCGGATTTACTTTAGAGTCGGTACGGATTTTTTACCACTCTGATGCTTTAGATCGCAATTTTGAAAACTAGGCTACCGCAACACGTTTCGGATGCTGAATCGTAGTTATGTATTTCCTCTTGACCAACAGCACGTGTTAGGATAGTTACTCAATGATTAACTGCAATCTTGACTTTAATTTTAAACCTGTTGGGATTTCGAACCACTCCATGCTTTAGATTGCTATTTTGAGAAACTTGGCTCACGAAAAATCATTTTAGAGGTTTGATCGTAGTTTGTAGTTTCTTTCAGACTGACAACAAGCTAGGATTGCTAACAAATAAGTTGCAACAATCCTACCCTTAAGTTAAGACCGGATCGAATTTCGCTCTACTCCGGTACTTTATATTATAATTCTCAGAAACTTCGCTACCGTCAATTCGTTTGGGAGGCTGGATCATGGTTAAGTGTTTCTTTGAGCCCAACAACAAGCGCTATGATAGTTACCAAATGAGTAGGAGCACTCCTAGCTTTAATTTAAGACCAGTTCGGATTTTGAACCACTCCGATGCTTTAGATCGCAATTCTGTGAAACTTGGCTACCAGTAACTTGTTCGAGAGGTTGGATGGAGCTTATGAGTTTCATTTAGACCGACAACAAGCCAGAATAGTTACCAAATGAGTATCAACACTCCTGACTTTACTTTAGAAACGGTATTGATTTTTAACCACTCCGATGCTTTATATCGCAATTATGAAAAACAAGGTACCGCAACTCGCTAAGGAAGTTGGACCGTGGTTAAGAGTTACCTCAAGACCAACAACAAGCGTTACGATAGTTACTCAATGAGTAGCTACAATCCTAACTTTTATTTAAAACTTGTTCGGATTTCGAACCACTCCATGCTTTAGATTGAAATTTGGAGATACTTGGCTAACGGCAAATCGTTTGAGAGGTTGGATCGTAGTAAAGAGTTTCTTTTAGACCGACTACAAGCTAAGATTGTTAACGAATGAGTAGCAACAATCCATCCTTTAAGTTAAGACCGGTTCGGATTTCCTACCACTCCGGCGCTTTATATTTTAATTTCCAGAAACTTCGCTGCCGTCAACTCATTTGGGAGGTTGGATCGTGGTTAAGTGCTTCCTCGAGCCCAACAACAAGCACTAGGATAGTTACCCAATGAGCAGGAGCACTCCCGGCTTTAATTTAAGAAAGGTTCGGATTTCGAACCACTCCGATACTTTAGATCGCAATTTGTATAATTTGGCTTCTGGTAACTTGTTCGAGAGGTTGACTCGTGGCTATGAGATTCTTTAGACCGACAACAAGCTAGGATTGTTACCAAATGAATATCAACACTCCCGGCTTTACTTTAGAATCGGCACGGATTTTTCACCACTACGATGCTTTAGATCGCAATTCTGAAAACTAGGCTTCGGCAACTCATTTGGGAAGTTGGATCGCGGTTAAGTGTTTCCTCTTGACCAACAACAAGCGCTAGGATAGTTACTCAATGAGTAGATACAATCCAGACATTTATTTAAAACCTGTTCGGATTTCAAACCACTTCATGCTTTAGATTGCAATTTGGAGATACTTGGCTAACGGCAAATCGTTTGAGAGGTTGGATCGTAGTAAAGAGTTTCTTGTAGACCGACAACAAGCTAAGATTGTTAACGAATGAGTAACATCAAGCCATCCTTTAAGTTAAGACCGGTTCGGATTTCCAACCACTCCAGTGTTTGAGATTATAATTCCCAGAAACTTCGCTACCGTCAATTCGTTTGGGAGGCTGGATCATGGTTAAGTGTTTCTTCTAGCCCTACAACAAACGCTAGGATAGTTACCAAGTGAGCAGGAACACTCCTGGCTTTAATTTAAGACCAGTTCGGATTTTGAACCACTCCGATGCTTTAGATCGCAATTCTGTGAAACTTGGCTAGCAGTAACTTGTTCGAGAGGTTGGATGGTGCTTATGAGTTTCTTTTAGACCGACAACAAACCAGGATAGTTACCAAATGAGTATCAACACTCCCGACTTTACCTTAGAACCGGTATAGATTTTTAGCCACTCTGATTCTTTAGATCGCAAATCTAAAGAACTTGGTACCGCAACTCGTTAGGGAAGTTGGACTGTGGTTAAGTGTTACCTCATGACCAACAACAAGCGTTAGGATAGTTACTCAATGAGTAGTGACAAGAAACTTTGCTAACAACAAATCGTTTGAGGGGTTGGATCGCAGTTATAAGCTTCTTTTGACTGACAACAAGCAAAGATTGTTTCCGAATGAGTAGCAACAATCCTACCATTAAGCTAAGAACGGTTCAGATTTCCCACAACTCCGGTGCTTTATATTACAATTCACAGAAACTTCGCTACCGAAAACTCGTTTGGGAGGTTGGATCGTGGTTAAGTGTTTCCTCTAACCCAGCAATAACATTAGGATAGTTACCAAATGAGCAGGAACACTACCGGCTTTAATTTAAGACAGGTTCATAATTCGTTGCACTTCGATGCTTTAGATCGCAATTCAGTGAAACTTGGCTACCGGTAACTTGTTCGAGAGATTGGATGGTGGTTAAGAGTTTCTTTAAGAACGTCAACAAGCTAGGATTGTTACCAAATGAGTATCAACACTGCCGCCTTTACTTTAGAACCGGTATGGATTTTTCACCACTTCGATGCTTTAGATCGCATTTCTGAAAAACTTGGCAATCACAACTTGTTTGGGAAGTTGGATCGTGGTTAACTGTTTCCTCTTGACCATAATTAAACACTAGGATAGTTACTCAATGATTAGCTACAATCCTGACTTTAATTTATAACCTGTTCGAATTTCGAACCACTTCATGCTTTAGATTGCAATTTGAGAAACTTGGCTAACAAAAAATAATTTGAGAGGTTGGATCGTAGTTAAGTGTTTTCTCTAGCCCAACAACAAGCACTAGGAAAGTTACCAAATGAGCAGGAACACTCCCGGCTATAATTTAAGAAAGGTCCGGATTTCGAACCACTCCGATACTTTAGATTATAAATCTGAGAACCCAGGCTACCGGCAAATCAATTCGGAGATAGGATCGGGGTTAAGAGTGTCTTTTGGAACGACAACAAGCTAGGATAGTTTCCAAATTTGTAGTAACAGTCCTGGCTTTAATTTTGTGCATTTTCAGATTTCTCACCACTCCGATGCTTTAGATCGTATTTCTTAGAAACTTGGCTATGGCATCAAGTTTGGGCATTTGTATCGCTGTTAAGTGTTTCCTCTTGACCAACAATAAGCGCTAGGATAGTTACCAAATGAGCAGGACACTCCAGTCTTTAATTTATGACAGGTTCGGATTTCGAACTACTCCGATTTTTTAATCGCAATTCTGTGAAATTTGGCTTCCCGTAACTTGTTCGGGAGGTTGGCTCGTGGTTAAGAGCTTCTTTAGACAAATAACAAGCTAGGATAGTTACCAAATGAGTATCAAAACTTTCGGCTTTAATTTAGAATCGGTACGGATTTTTCACTACTCCGATGCTTTAGATCGCAATTCTTAAAATTAGGCTACTGCAACTCGTTTGGGAAGTTGGATCGCGGTTAAGTGTTTCCTCTTGACAACCAACAAGAGCTAGGATAGTTACTCAATGAGTAGATACAATCCAGATTTTTATTTAAAACCTGTTCGGATTTCAGACCACTCCATGCTTTAGATTGCAATTCTGAGAAACTTGGCTAACTGCAAATCGTTTGAGAGGTTGAATCGTAGTTAAGAGCTTCTTTTTGACCGACAACAAGCTAAGATTGTTACCGAATGAGTAGCAACAATCCAACCACTAAGTTAAGAGTGGTTCGGATGTCCCACAACTCCGGTGCTTTATATTATAATTCCGAGAAACTTCGCTCCCGTCAACTCGTTTGGGAGGTTGCATCGTGGTTAAGTGTTTCCTCGAGCCCAACAATAAGCACTAGGATAGTTACCGAATGAGCAGGAATACTCCCAGCTTTTATTTAAGAAAGGTTTAGATTTCGAACCACTCCTATACTTTAGATCACAATTCTGTAAAATTTGGCTTCCGGTAACTTGTTCGAGAGGTTGGCTCGTGGTTAAGAGCTTCTTTAGACCGACAAAAAGCAAGGATAGTTACCAAATATGTATCAACACTCCCGGCATTATTTCAGAATCGGTACAGATTTTTCACCACCCCAATGTTTTAGATCGCAATTATGTAAATTAGGCTACCGTAACTCGTATGGGATGTTGGATCGCGGTTAAGTGTTTCCTCTTGACCAACATCAAGCGCTAGGATAGTTACTCAATGAGTAGATACAATCCAGACTTTTATTTAAATCCTGTTCGGATTTCAGACTACTTGCTTTAGATTGCATTTTCGATAAACTTGGCTAACGGCAAATCGTTTGAGAGGTTGGATCGTAGTAAAGAGTTTATTTTAGACCGACAACAAGCTAAGATTGTTAACGAATGAGTAGCAGCAATCCAACCTTTAAGTTATGGCCGGTTCAGATTTTCCACCACCCCGTTGCTTTATATTATAATTCCCTGAAATTTCACTGTCGTCAACTCGTTTGGGAGGTTAGATCGTGGTTAAGTGTTTCCTCTAGCCCAACAACAAGCGCTAGGATTGTTACCAAATGAGCAGGAACACTCTCGGCTTTTATTTAAGAAAGGTTTGGATTTCGAACCACTCTGATACTTTAGATTAAAAATTTAAGAACCTAGGCTACCGGCAAATCAATTAGGAGATTGGATCTTGGTTAAGAGTATCTTTTGGACCGACAACAAGCAAGGATAGTTTTCAAATTGGATGCAATAGTCCTGGCTTTAATTTTGCGCATTTTCAGATTTCTCACCACTTTGATGCTTTAGATCGTAATTCATAGAAACTTGGCTATGGTATCTAGTTTGGGCATTTGTATCGTTGTTAAGTATTTCCTCTTGACCAACAATAAGCGCTAGGATAGTTAGCAATTGAGCAGGACACTCCCGGCTATAATTTAAAATAAGTTCGGATTTCAAACCACTTCGATTCTTTAGATCGCAATTCAGTGAAATTTGGCTTCCCGTAACTTGTTCGGGAGGTTGGCTCGTGGTTAAGAGCTTCTTTAGACCGGCAACAAGCTAGGATAGTTACCAAATGAGTATCAACACTCCCGGCTTTAATTTAGAATCGGTACGGATTTTTCACCACTCCGATGCTTTAGATCGCAATTCTTAAAATTAGGCTACCGCAACTCGTTTGGGAAGTTGGATCGCGGTTAAGTGTTTACTCTTGACAAACATCAAGCGCTAGGATTGTTACTCAATGAGTTGATGCAATCCAGACTTTTATTTAAAACCTGTTCGGATTTCGGACCACTCCATGCTTTAGATTGCAATTCTGAGAAACTTGGCTAACGGCAAATCGTTTGAGAGGTTGGATCGTAGTTAAGAGCTTCTTTTTGCCGACAACAAGCTAAGATTGTTACAGATTGAGTAGCAACAATCCAACCATTAAGTTAAGAGCGGTTCGGATTTCCCACAACTCTGGTGCTTTATATTATAATTCTTAGAAACTTCGCTGCCGTCAACTCGTTTGGGTGGTTGGATCGTGGTTATGTGCTTCCTCTAGCCCAACAACAAGGGCTAGGATAGTTGCCAAATGGGCAGGAACACTCCCGGCATTAATTCATGAAAGGTTAAGATTTTGAAATACTCTGATACTTTAGATTGCAATTTTGTGAAATTTGGCTTCCGGTAACTTGTTGGAGAGGCTGGCTCGTGGTTACCTTTGGGTAGATAGCAAATAACTCGCCATACTCCCGGATTGAATTATTGACCGGTATAAATTTTGCACTCTCCGTTGCTTTAGATCCCATTTCGGTGAAACAGGGCTTCCCATAACTTGTTTGAGAGGTTGGACGTTTTTAAGAGTTTCTTTCCTTCCAAGAACATACAGGGATAGTTACCAAATGAATTAAAATACTACTGGTTTCAATTATTAACCGGTACGTATTTTGCATCTCACCGATGCGTTAGCTCGTATTTTTAAAATCTTTGTTACCGGTAACTCATTTACAAGTTTGGATCATTTTTAAGAGATTGTTTTCATCCGACAACACGCTATGGTAGTTACCAAATAACTCTTCATAATCCCTGATTGAATTATTGTCTGGCACAGATTTTGTATCTATCCGTTGCTTTAGATCCCATTTTTGAGAAGCTGGGCTTCCAGCAACTCGGTTGAGAGGTTGGACGTTTTTAAGAGTTTCTTTTCGTATGAGAACACACTGGAATAGTTACTAAATGAATCGCAATACTACTGGTTTCAATTATTGGCCGATACATATTTTGTAACTCTCCAAACTTTAGCCTGTATTTTTGAAATATTTGACAGCCGGCAACTCATTTGCGAGTTTGGATCATTTCTAATAGTTTCTTTTTGTCCGACAACACACTAGGGTAGTTACCAAATAACTCGCTATACTCCTGGATTAAATTATTTTCCGGTATGGATTTCGCACCTCTCCGTTGCTTTAGATCTCATTTCTGAGGAGCTGGGCTTCCGACAATTCGTTTGAGCCGTTGGTTATTTTTAAAAGTTTCTTTAAGTTCGAGAACACGCTAAGATAGTTACAAAATAAATCACAATACTCCGGAATTCCATTATTTACCGGTACATATTTTGTAATTCTCTGAAGCTTTAGATTACATTTATGAAAAAACATTACTATCGGTAACTTATTTGCGAGTTTGGATCATTTTTAAGAGTTTCTTTTCATCCAAAAACACACTAGGGTAGTTACCAAATAACTCGCCATATTCCCGGATTGAATTATTATCCGGTACAGATTTTGCACCTCTCCGTTGCGTTAGATCCCGTTTGGGAGAAACTGGGCTTCCACCAACTCGTTTGAGAGGTTGGACATTTTCAAAAATTTCATTCCATCCGAGAACACTCTAATATAGTTACAAAATGAATTGCAATACTCCTAGTCTCAATTATTAACCGGTACGTATTTCGCAATTCTCCGAAGCTTTAGCTCGTATTTCTGAAAAACTTGGCTACCGGTAACTATTTGCGAGTTTGGATTGTTTTTAAGAGTGTGTTTTCGTCCGATAACACGCTAGGGATGTTACAAAATAACTCGCCATACTGCCGGATAAAATAATTGACTGGTACAGATTTTCTACCTCTTTTTGCTTTAGATCCCATTTCTGAGAAGCAGGCTTCCGGTAACTCGTTTGAGAGGTTAACGTTTTTAAGAGTTTTTTTTTCGTCCGTGAACACGCTATGATAGTTACAAACTGAATCACAATACTTCAAGTTTCAATTATTGACCTGTACGGATTTCGAAACTCTCCAAAATTTTAGATCGCCTCTCTTAGAAACTTGGCTACCGGCAACTCATTTGCGAGTTTGGATATTTGTTTTCATCTGTCAACACGCTAATGTTGATACCAAATAACTCTCCATAATCCCGAATTGAATTATTGACGGTAAATATTTTGCACCTCTCCGTTGTTTAGATCCCATTTATGAGAATCTTGGCTTATGACAATTCGTTTGAGAGGTTGGACGTTTTTAAGAGTTTCTTAAAGTCTGAGAACACTCTAGGATAGTTAATAAATGAATGGCAATACTCCTGGCTTCAATTATTTACCGGTACGGATTTTACAACTCTCTGAAGCTTTAGATTGCATTTTTGAAAAATTGGGCTTCCGCCAACTTGTTTGAGAAGTTGGACATTTTCAAGAGTTTTTTTTCCGTCCGAGAACACGCTAATATAGTTTCAAAATGAACCACAATACTCCTAGTTTCAATTATTGACCGATACGGATTTTGAAACTCTTCGAAGCTTTAGATCGCATTTCTGGGAAACTTTGCTATTGACAACTCATTTGCGAGTTTAGATATAATTTTAAGAGTTTGTTTTTATCCGACAACACGCTAGGGCATTATCAAATAATTCGCCATACTCCTTGATCAAATTATTGTCCGGTGCTGATTTCACACCTCTCTGTTGCTTTAGATCCCATTTCTGGGAATCTTGGCTTCCGGCAATTTTTTTAAGAGGTTGGCCATTTTTAAGAGTTTCTTTCAGTCCGAGAACATGGTAGGATAGTTATAAAATGAATCGCAATACTCCTGGTTTCAATTATTGAACGAAACAGATTTTGAAACTCACCAAAGCTTTAGATCGTAATTCTATGAAACTTGGCTACCAGCAAATCATTTGCGAGTTTGGATAATTTTTAAGAGTTTCATTTCATCCGACAACACGGTAGGGTAGTTACCTAATAACTCGCCATACTCCCGGATTAAATTATTTTCCATACGGATTTCGTACCTCTCCGTTGCTTTAGATACCATTTCTGAGAAACTGGGCTTCCGGCAACTGGTTGAGAGGTTGGACGTTTAAAAAAGTTTCTTTCCGTCCGAGAACACACTAGGATAGTTACAAAATGAATCGCAATACTCCTGGCTTTAATTATTGACTGGTACAGATTACACAACTCCCCAAGCTTTAGATCGCTATTATGAGAAACTTGTTACCGGCAACTCATTTGCAAGTTTTATTTATTTTATTTTTTTGAAAGGTAAGCTGGGGTTGAAAGCAGACCCCCCTGCTCTATAGATTAACAGAATATACAAAAGTGAGCTCCCAATGTGGAGAAGCTCAAAAAGAAAAATACATAGAAGTAAAAGCTAAAAAAGCAAAAGACCTACAAACTCCAAAAGACAACAGGAGCCTGCAACACTAGTGAGTAATAGACTTCAAGTCTTCCGCAAAGGAGCTCAAGGTGACACCATACATCCATAGTCATAATGGACAAAAGGTCCCATACTCCATAATAACAAGAGTACACTACTCCATTATTACTAAAGCAGTTGAAGACACAATAGGAACTGTTTTTGAGAAGAGATCTCTCACAAAAAAAACCTCTCAAAAATGCAAATTTCTACTGTAGCAAAAACAGTCCATCTGAAATTCAGTTTCTACTATAGATCTTTCCTTGAGCATCTTCACCAAGAATGGATTTGAAAGCATCTGGAAAAGAACTATTATCCAATGAAACAACACCTATTGTAGGAGCCCGGCAGCCAAGAAATGGGCACCCCTATTAGTTTCTTTCCAAATCAAGCAAGTCGTGAAGCTACTAAGTAAGCCCATTTCCAATTAAATGTTGCTTAAGATGTGTCTGAAGCCCCAAGGAACTTCACAAGATTTCTGAATATAGTGTAGGCAGTCATTAGAGGCTGTAGCCAGACAAACATTTCTGATTCTTTTTCATTGCATAGAGAATGCCCCTTGAGGATGCTAAGGAGAATATTGTGGACAATGTCATTGCTTCCAAAGGTACCCCAAAAAGCCTGAATGCAAACCCCATGACGATTTCTTATAGTACCTCCAGTCCCTCCATTGCAAACCCCATCAACATTGAGCATGCATTGGTCAGGAAGAAGAGGTCTCCAACTAACATATAAAATCTCCTTCCTGGAAAAGATAGGTCTGATTCCCCAGAGTTGAAAATCTCCCTTGCATTATTAGAGTGCCTTACAGTCTTAATCTTCAAAGAAAAAGAGAAGTTAGCTCAGAAACAGTAGAATCAAAAATAATTTGAGCAGTGCATTCCTTATTCCTAAAGATTCTATTGCATCTTTCAATCCATATATGATACATTAAAGTTTATAAGCAGCAAAGATAATTTGGGATAAGATCTCCTTATTGTTCAGCCCCTTTAGCCATTTAGTTTTATCAATAAAGTTAAGAGGGGTCCTACTAATAGTGCATTTAAGGAGAAGCCTCTTCCACAAATTTTTGCGAGAACACAGTCCATCATAAAATGAGCATACTTTCAGGATAGAGTCTAGAAAACTACAAACAGAGTTTTGAAGCACTCTTCTTTGAACAAGTTTATCCTGAGTCATAAGAGCTCCACTAAAGGCTTTCCAAGTAGTAAGGTTGCTATTAGGAGTTGAGAGATTGTTCCAGCACAAGTTAGCCCAATCAACTTTGGTCCTTCTAGGTCTAAGAGCTTCATAGGCAGCAGACATAGAATATCTACCATCCTTAGAAGGAGACCACACAACCTTATCAACACAGTTAAAACTTAGAGGAGTAGTGGCAATCCCTTCCATAATATCCTCCCCAATGGAGACTCTAATATGATCAGGGACATCCCAAGAAAAGTCATTAACAATATTAGACACATGAGCATTAAGATTAAGAGTAGAATCATACCTTAGCTCTTGTTTGAATTGAGAAATGAGGATACCTGTAGGGTGCCAAGGATCTTTCCAAAGAAGTACTGCTGCCATCTCCAAGACAATGTTTTAACTACTTTTGGGCATCAGGCCTTGATTAGAGAATGCTTCTCCAAACCAAGAACAGTCCCCAGGAACTTTCATTTCCCAAAAATGCTTCCTCTTGATAAGATTAGCTTTAATCCAGTTCACCCACATATTATTTTGACCTGCTGCAGCTCTAAAGGTATGTCTCAATATGGCAGCACGATTCCAAGTTTTAAGACATCTAATTCCAAGGCCCCCTTCCTCCTTAGGAAAACAAACGGAGGCCATGATATAGGAGCAGTAACTCTTTCCACAGTATAACCATGCCACAGAAATTTGGAGCAAATTTTAACAATGCAATCAATAGTATACTAGGGAAGAATAAAGGCCCCATCCAGTTTGGATAATTACTTAGAGTTTCTTTTCCTCCGACAACATGCATGGGAAGTTACCAAATAACTGGCCATACTCCCGAATTGAATTATTGTCTGGTACGGATTTTGTACCTCTCTGTTACTTTAGATCCCATTTCTGAGAAGCTGGGCTTTCGGCAACTCGTTTGAGGTTGGACGTCTTTAAAAGTTTCTTTCCGTTTGAGAATACGCTAGGATAGTTGTAAAATGAATAGCAATATTCCTGGTTTCATTATTGTCTAGTACGGATTCCGCACCCTCCATTGCTTTAGATCCCATTTTGAGTAGTCATGCTTCCGATAACTCGTATGTGAGGTCAGTTGTTTTGAAGAGTTTCTTTCAGATCGAAAACCCGCTTGGATAGTTACAAAATGAATCGCAATATTGTTGGTTTTAATTATTGACTGGTACGGATTTCAAAACTCTCTGAAGCTTTGATCGCATTTCTGAGAAACTTGGCTACCGGCAACTCCTTTACGAGTTTGGATCATTTTTAAGAGTTTGTTTTCGTCCAACAACATGCTTGGGTAGTTACAAAATAATTCCCCATAATCCTGGATTGAATTATTGTCTGGTACGGTTTCACACCTCCGTTGCTTTAGATCCCATTTATGTGAATCTGGCTTCCGGTAATTCGATTGAGAGGTTGGACGTTTTAAGAGTTTCATTCCGTCCGAGAATATGCTAGGATAGTTACCAAATGAATCGTAATACTCTGGGATTTAATTATTGACCGGTACGGATTTCTTAACTCTGATAAGCTATATATCGCATTTCTGAAAAACTTGGCTATTGTCAAATCATTTGCGAGTTTGGATCATTTCTTTGAGTATTTTTTCGTCCGACAATACGCTAGGGTTGTGACAAAATAACTCGCCATACTCCTTGATTAAATTATTGTCCGGTACAGATTTCTTAACTCTATGAAGCTTTAGATCACATTTATGTGAAACTTGGCTACCGCAACTCATTTGCGAGTTTGGATCATTTTTAAGATTTTTTTCCAGATACATACTCACGAGCTCTTTAAGTCCGGTTTGCGAAGTTAGTAATGAAGTTGTGAGCATCTGTTTATGGAATGCTTTGTCGCTAAACACATTGGTGTAGACTTTTGAATAAAGTGGCCTTGTATTTTTTTTGGAAATTAATATTTGAATAGAAGGATAAAAAGGGAACCAAGTATGGACAACCATCAACCCTCAAGGACACAACAGGGAAGCAAGGAGTCTAACACCAAGAAATAGATATGAAAATAAATACAGAAGCAAAGATATGAATAGAGTAGCAAGCAATCAAAAATTAAAAATAACATATGTTTTTCCATCTGCGTAATCATTGACTTTCTGCTTTAATCTTCATAAAATTCAGTTGGTCTGACTTCTTCAAACCCCAACTCCTGTCTCATTTTGGATAACACCTGGGCAGGTCTATTAGCCTAAAATTGCTTTGGAAGGAAGGCACCCTACTACCTTACAAGATGAATTAACTTGGCTTAGTGGGCTGCCTAAGAAGAATGTTAGCTCTAGGTTTAAGAGATACTTTTATCAGCTTTGTTTATCATCTATGGAAAGCAAGGAATTTTCATGTTGAGCTAAGCTGGAGGCTCATTCTCCAGTTATTACTGTCGGTCTTGCTGCGTAGAGGTTTGTAGAATCTCATGTTTAGATTCTGTTATCTTAGTCTTTCGCTGTTTATGTTTCTTTATTACTTTGTTGGGATACTATTGTGAATGACTGGGCCAGAATTTGCTACGGCTCGGTTGTTCGTGGGGCGAATCTATGGATTCACCCGACCTGCACAGCTTCAGATCTAGTAATTGGTCTAGCTACCGATTACTGAATTTTTGGCGTGACACATTGGCACTAGAGCTAACACATGTTTAACTTCTTTTTTTATGAAGTGTAAGCTTGGGTTAAGGCAGACCCCAACCAGCTATATTGACCCACAAAGATTACATCCTAATGAAAGTTCTTCCTTTAGCATCATCCTCCACCAAGGCACGTAGGCCAGGGGGGATGCTGCTCGGAGAGAACACTTGTTCACCTATTACAATTTGAGAATTAGCCAATAGAGGGAACTAACATTAATTTCTTTGTAATAGTGGCTGATCTTGTACTCCTCGAGCTGATGCAGCTTCCCCATAACTGTGTTAAGGATGGCAGTACAGTCCCAGAAGGCTTTGTTTCATGGAAAGCAAAGAAACAATACTTGAAGAGTTGGAGGCAATCCATAGCTTTATGAAGCTGCAAGATAATATAAGGTTTAACCCTCTATCAACAGCCTTGAGCTCTAGGCAGTCTAGATCCCACCACTATCTTTACCAGCATACCCAATGATAAAATGACTGTCATGGTCTCTAATTAGACCCCCATACCCACCACTTCCATGAGCCCTTGCAATATTAAGATAACAAACCCTCCGGAGGGGCCATCCACTTGCACACAATGTTATTGCTCAGTTTAAAATTAATTGTAATGTTCCAGTAATGGCATAACTCTCTATCCATGGTAATAAGATATTCTACCATGGTGTATTCTAGACAACAAGCATCAGGAGGTCGCATGACAGCTCCTAAAGCCTGATCCAATAGCAGAATTATGAGCGAACCTCAATTTTGAGACTGAGACTCAGTGTAATATCAACCCCCAGCATCGATCATACTTTGATATGTGTAATCAACCCTGGGGGGATAAAGAAGAGGAAGATGATTGGAGGAAGTTTCAGATTCAATCTCAGCTTCAAATTCTAACTCGATTTCAACTTCAGCTTGAACAACTAACATTTTCAGCTTTAGCTCATTTTTAGCTTTAACTCTCTTTCACTTTAGCTCCTTTTCAGCTTTAGCTCTCTTTCAACTTTAGCTCGCTTTCAGCTTTAGCTCGTTTTTAGCTTTAGCTCATTTTCAGCTTTAGCTCTCTTTAAGCTTAACTCCCTTTTACCTATAGCTCTCTTCGGCTTTAGCTCGCTTTTAGCTTTAGCTCATTTTCAGCTTTAGCTCGTTATCAACTTTAGCTCATTTTTAGCTATAGCTCTCTTTCAGCTTTAGCTCACTTTCAATTCAGCTCGATTTCTTTAGCTCGAGCAACTAACATTTTAGCTTTAGCTCGTTTTCAGCTTTAGCTCTCTTTCAGCTTTAGCTCGCTTTCAGCTATAGCTCTCTTTCAGCTTTAGCTCGCTTTCAACTTCAGCTCGAGCAACTTCATATTTAATACTTCAGCTCGAGCAACTTCAACTCTACTGTCCAATATGGTATCAAGGTATAGATAATACTAGCCGAACCCCTGAGGACTCAGAAATTTGAAGGACTGGGGCATAAGAGCCTCTGTCTGTAGGATCAGTATCCAATATGGTATCAAGGCATAGATAATACTAGCCGAACCCCTGAGAACTCATAAATCTCCGAAACTGGGGCCATAAAGTATGCAGGATCAGCTATCCAATATGATATCAAGGCATAGATAATACTAGCCGAACCCTTGAGGAAACACAAATCCGAGGGAGGCCATAAGAACCTCTTAGCCTGCGATGACAGCCTAAAGTACGTAAGGAAACTTGCTCGCTGCCGATAAGCCCAACTCTCCAATATGGTATTAAGGCATAATAATTTTAGCTGAACCCTGAGGAAATACAGATCCGAGCTGGAGGCCATAAAAAACCTCTTAGCCTGCGGTAAACCGCCTAAAGTACGAGCAAAGATAATACTAGCTCGCTACCGCTAAGCCCCCTAAGTCCAACGGTTGAAGCACAGATAACACTTACTTCTGCACCCGCGGGCTTATTTAATTCGAAGGGTAAAACGGAGAACACATTACTGCAGTTCAACTTTCATTCAACAATCACAGTGGAGCACACTACAGCGATGAACAGTGATTGGTCTCCCTCTTATTTATATACAGGAAAGCACTCAATACAGGTTGTTCCCAATGCAGCCATATTCGCATTAGTCAACACGTGCATCAATCGCTCGTCGAAGACATTAAATGCAGCACATCATCAGCACAGACGTCACTTTTCCAACAACCACTTACATCAGCAAGGTATCCAAATTCTCAGTGATTTCTCAACTAAAGTCACTCGTGACT
>JACGCM010001875.1:0-13880 GCA_014058105.1 Kingdonia uniflora
ACATGCTCGGAAAGTTACCAAATGAATCACAATGCTCCCGGCTTAAATTTATGACCCGTACGGATTGTACCACACCGATGGTTTCTATCGCAATTTGAGAAATTTGGCTACTGGCAACTCTTTTGGGAGGATCTATCATTTCTAAAAGTTTCGTACGACCGAAACTTGCTAGGAAAGTTACCAAATGAATCGCAATACAGCCGGCTTTTAATTTTTTACTGGTACGGATTTCGTACCTCTCCGATGCTTTAGAACGGAATTATAAAAAGTTGGATACCAGCTACTCGTTTGAGTGGCCCGATCACTTCTAAGAGTTTTCTTCTTCGATCGACAACATGCAGGGATAGTTATCAATGAATCGCAATACCCCAGTTTGAATTTTATACCGGTACGGATTATGTACCCCTCTGATGGTTTAGATCTCAATTCAAAAAAGCATGTCTACATGCAACTCGTTTGAGTGGTTGGATCATTTTTAAGAGTTCTGTTTCAACCGACAACAAGCTAGGATAGTTACCAAATGAATCGCAATACTCCCCGTTTGAATTTTTGACTGGTAGATATTTCGTACCTCTATAATGCTTTAGATCGCAATTCTGAGAAGCTTGGATTCCGGAAACTCGTTTGAGGTGTTGGATCGATTTTATGAGATCGTTTCGACCGACAACATGCTAGGCTAGTTACCAAATAAATCAGAATACTCCAGGCTTCTATTTATGACTTGTGCGGATTTCGATCCTCTCCGATGCTTTAGATCGCGATTCTAGGAAATATGGATACCGGCTACTCGTTTGGGAAGTTGGATTGTTTATATCATTTCGTTTCGTCCGCCAACATGCTTGGATAGTTAACAAATGAATCGCAATGTTCCCGGTTTGAATTTTTGACCGGTCCGGATTATGTACCACTCCGATGGTTTCTATCGTAATTTTGGGAAATTTTGCTACCGGCAACTCGATTGTGAGGATGTAACATTTCTAAGAGTTTCGTTGCGACCGACAACTTGCTAGAATAGTTACCAATGAATCGCAATACGCCGTTTTAATTTTTTTACTGGTACGGATTTGTACCTCTCCGTGCTTTAGAACGCAAATATAAAAAGTTGGATGCCAGCTACTCGTTTGTTTGGCTCGATCGCTTTTGAGAGTTTTCTTCGACCAACAACATGCAGGGATATTTATCAAATGAATCGCAATACTCCCAGTTTGAATTTTTTACCGGTACGGATTATGTACTTCTCTGATGGATTAGATCTCAATTAAATAAAGCATGTCTACATGCAACTCGTTTGAGTCGTTGGATCATTTTTAAGAGTTCTGTTTCCACCGACAACATGCTAGGATATTTACCAAATGAATCGCAATACTCCCGGTTTAAATTTTTGACTGGAACCTATTTCGTACCTCTATAATGCTTTAGATCGTAATTCTGAGAAGCTTTGGATACCAAAACTCGCTGAGAAGTTGGATCGGTCTTAAGAGTTTCGTTTCGACCGACAACATGCTAAGATAGTTACCAAATAAATTGCAATACTCCCCCGGCTTCTATTATGACTGGTTTGGATTTCGAACCTCTCAGATGCTTTAGATCGCGATTCTGAGAAATATGGATACCGACTACTCGTTAGAGAAGTTGGATTTTTTTAGGAGTTCGTTTCGAACGACAACATGTTTGGATAGTTACCAAATGAATCGCAATACTCCCGGTTTGAATTTTTGACCGGTACGGAATTATGTGCCACTCCGATGGTTTCTATCGTAATTTTGAGAAATTTGGCTACTGGCAGCTCGTTTGAAAGGATGGATCATTTCAAAGAGTTTCTTTAGGTCCGACAACATACTATGATAGTTACCAAATTAATCGCAATACTGCCGATTTTACTTTTTCAGTGGTGCGGTTTTTGTACCTATTCGATGTTTTAGAATACAATTATGAAAGGTTGGATACTGCCAACACGTTTGTGAGGTTGGTTCGCTTCTAAGAGTTTCGCTTCTAACGATACATGCAAGGATTGTTTTCAAATGAATCGTAATGTCCTCAGTTTGAATTTTTGACAGGTGCGGATTATGTACCTCTCCGATGGTTTAGATCTTAATTCATGAAAGCATGTCTACATGCAACTCGCTTGAGAGGTTGGATCGTTTTTAAGAGTTTTATTTCAACCGACAACATGCTAGGTTAATTACCAAATGAATCGCAATACTCCCGGTTTGAATTTATGACAGGTACATATTTCGTACCTCTATATTGATTTAGATCGCAATTCTGAGAAGCATGGATACCGAAAACTCGATTGAGAGGTCGGGTCGATTTTTAGAGTTTCGTTTCGACCGACAATATGCTAGGATTGTTACCAAATAAATTGCAGGAGGGTTCTATTTATGACTGGCTCGGATTCTGTGAAATATGCATACCGGCTACTCGTAAGAGAAATTTGATTGTTTTTATGAGTTCGTTTTGACCGACAACATGTTGGATAATTACCAAATGAATCGCAATTCTCCCGGTTTGAATTTTAGACCGGTGCGGATTATGTACCACTCCGATGTTTTCTATTGCAATTTTAGGAAATTTTGCTACTAGCAACTCGTTTGAGAGGATGTATCATTTCTATGAGTTTCGTTACAATCGGCAACTTGCTAGAATAGTTACCAAATGAATCGCAATACAATCGGTTTTAATTTTTTACTGGTACGGATTTCGTACCTCTCCGATGCTTTAGAACGCAATTATAAAAAGATTGATACCAGCTACTCGTTTGTGAGGTTGGATCGCTTCTAAGAGTTTTCTTCCACCGACAACTTAATAGGATAGTTACCAAATGAATCGCAATACAGTCGGTTTTAATTTTTTACTGGTATGGATTTTGTACCTCACCGATGCTTTAGAGCGCAATTATAAGAACATGGATACCGGCTACTCGTTTGTGTGGTTGGATCGCTTCTAAGAGTTTTCTTCGATCTACAACATGCAGGGATATTTATCAAATAAATCGCAATACACCCAGCTTGAATTTTAAACCGGTACGGATTATGTACCTCTCTGATAGTTTAGATCTCAATTCCAAAAAGCATGCCTACATTCAACTCGTTTGAGTGGTTGGATCGCTTTTATGAGTTCTATTTCAACTGACATAATGCTAGGATAGTTACCAAATGAATCGCAATACTCCTGGTTTGAATTTTTGATTGGTACATATTTCGTAGCTTTATAATGCTTTTCAATTCTGAGAAGCTTGGATATCGGAAACTCGTTTGCGAGGTTGGATCGATTTTATGAGTTCGTTTCAACCGATAACATGCTAGGCTAGTTACCAAATAAATCGCAATACTCCTGACTTCTATTTATAACTTGCACGGATCTCGAACCTCTTCAATGCTTTAGATCGCGATTCAGAGTAATATGTATATCGGCTACTCGTTAGATAAGTTTGATTATTTTTATGAGTTCGTTTCGACCGAAAACAAGCTTTGATAGTTACCAAATGAATCACAATGCTCCCGGCTTTGAATTTTTGACCGGTACGGATTATGTACCACTTCGATGGTTTCTATCGCAATTATGAGAAATTTGGCTACTGGCAACTCGTTTGGAAGGATGGATCATTTCAAAAAGTTTCGTTAGGACCGGCAATATACTAGGATAGTTACCAAATGAATCGTAATACTGCTGATTTTACTTTTTCACTGTACGGATTTCGTAGCTCTCGAACCTTTGAACGCAATTATGAAAGGTTGGACACCGGAAAATCGTTCGTGCGGTTGGATAGCTTCTACTTAATCCGTGCGGTTGAATTTTTGACAGGTACGGATTATGTACCTCTCCGATGGTTTAGATCTCAATTCAAAAATCCATGTCTACATGCAACTCGTTTGAGAGGTTGGATAGTTTTTTAAGCGATCTGCTTCAACCGACAACATGCTAGGATAGTTACAAAATTTATCGCAATACTCTCGGCTTAAATTTTGAGTGGTACATATTTCGTACCGCTATAATGCTTTATATCGCAATTCTGAGAAGCTTGGATCTAGGAGACCCGCTTGAGAGGTTGGCTCAATTTTAAGAGTTTCGTTTCAACCGACAAGATGCTAGGATAGTTACCAAATAAATCGCAATATTCCTGGCATCTATTTATGAATGATTCGGATTTCGAACCTCTCCGATGCTTTAGATCGCAATTCTGTGAAGTATGGATACCGGCTACTCGTTAGAGAAGTTTGATTGTTTTAATGAGTTCGTTTCGATAAACAACATGCTTGGAAAGTTTCCAAATGAATCGCAATCCTCCCGATTTGAATTTTTGACCGGTACGGATTATGTACCACTCCGGTGGTTTCTATCGCAATTCTGAAAAATTTGGCTACTGGTAACTCGTTAGAAAGGATGGATCATTTCAAAGGGTTTCTTTAGGACTGACAACATACTAGGCTAGTTAACAAATGAATCGCAATACTGCCGGTTTTAATTTTTCACTGGTACGGATTTCGTACCTCTTCGATGCCTTAGGACACAATTATAAAAAAGTTATATACCGCCAACTCGCTTGTGAGGTTATATCGCTTCTAAGAGGTTCGCTTCTAAGAGTTTCGCTTCTATCGATAACATGCAAGGATAGTTTTCAAATGAATCGTAATACCCTAAATTTGAACTTTTTACAGGTACGTATTATGTACCCCTCCGATGGTTTAGATTTCAATTCAGCATCGCATGTCCAGATGCAACTCGTTTTAGCGGTTAGATAATTTTTAAGAGTTCTGTTTCAACCGACAACATGCTAGGATAGTTAACAAATGAATTGTAATACTCCCGGTTTGAATTTTCGAGTGGTACATATTTCGAACCCCTATAATGCTTTAGATCGCAATTCTGAGAAACTTGGACATCGGAAACTTGTTTGAGAGGTTGGATATGAGTTCGTTTCGACCGACAACATGTTGGATTGTTACCAAATGAATCGCAATGCTCCCGGTTTGAATTTTTGACGGATACGGATTATGTACCACTCCGATGGTTTCTATTGCATTTCTGAGAAATTTTGCTACTGGTAACTCGTTTGAGAGGATGTCTCATTTCTTAGAGTTTCCTTACGACCGATAACTTGCTAGGATTGTTACCAAATGAATCACAATACCGCCAGTTTTAATTTTTTACTGGTATGGATTTCAAAACTCACCGATGCTTTAGAACTCAATTATAAAACGTTAGATACCAGCTACCCGTTTGTGTGGTTGGATCGCTTCTAAGAGTTTTCTTCGATCGGCAACATGGAGGGATAGTTATCAAATGAATCGCAATACTCCCAGTTTGAATTGTTGACAGGTACAGATTATGTACCTCTCCGATGGTTTAGATCACAATTAAAAATTGCATGTCTACATGCAACTCGTTTGAGTGGTTGGATCATTTTTAAGAGTTCTGCTTCAACCGACAACATGCTAGGATAGTTATCAAATGAATCGCAATACTCCTAGTTTGAATTTTTGACTGGTACATATTTCGTACCTCTATAATGCTTTAGATCGTAATTTTGAGAAGCTTGGATACCGGAAACTCGTTTGAGTGGTTGGATCGATTTTAAGAGTTTCGTTTCGACCGACAACATGCTTGGATAATTACCAAATAAATCGCAATACTCCCGGTTTTTATTTATGACTGGTTCGGATTTCGAACCTCTCCGATGCTTTAGATCGCATTTCTGAGAGATATGGATACCGGCTACTCGTTAGGGAAGTTGGATTGTTTTTTTGAGTTCGTTTCAGCCGACAACATGCTTGGATAGTTACCAAATGAATCGCAATGCTCCCGGCTTGAATTTTTGACCGGTACGGATTATGTACCACTCCGATGGTTTTTATCGCAATTCTAAAAAATTGGGCTGGCCACACATTTGAAAGGATGTTTCATTTCAAAGAGTTTCGTTAGGTCCGACAACATACTAGGCTAGTTACCAAATGAATCGCAATACTGCCGGTTTTAATTTTACACTGGTACGGATTTCGTACCTCTTCGATGCCTTAGAACACAATTATAAAAAAGTTGGATACCGCCAGCTCGTTTGTGTGGTTGGATCACTTCTAAGAGTTTCGCTTCTAAGAGTTTCGCTTCTATCGATAACATGCAAGGATAGTTTTCAAATGAATCGTAATACCCTCAATTTGAAATTTTGACAGGTACGTATTATGTACCACTACGATGGTTTAGATTTCAAATCAACAACGCATGTCTAGATGCAACTCGTTTTAGAGGGTAGAAAATTTTTAAGAGTTCTGTTTCAACCGACAACATGCTAGGATAGTTAACAAATGAATCGTAATACTCCCGGTTTGAATTTTCGACTGGTACATATTTCGTGCCGCCATAATGCTTTAGATCGCAATTCTGAGAAGCTTGGACATCGGAAACTTGTTTGAGAGGTTGGATCGATTTTAAGAGTTTCGTTTTGTCCGACAACATGCTAGGATAGTTACCAAATAAATCGCAATACTCCCGGCTTCTATTTATGATTGGTTCGGATTTCGAACCTCTCCGGTGCTTTAGATCGCGATTCGGAGAAATATGGATACCGGCTACTCGGTAAAGAAGTTGGATTGCTTTTATGAGTTCGTTTCGACCGACAACATGTTAGATTGTTTCCAAATGAATCGCAATGATCCCGGTTTGAAGTTTTGACGGGTACGGATTATGTACCACTCCGATGGTTTCTATTGCATTTCTGAGAAATTTTGCTACTGGCAACTCGTTTGAGTGGATGTCTCATTTCTTAGAGTTTCGTTACGACCGACAACTTTCTATGATTGTTACCAAATGAATCGCAATACCGCCAGTTTTAATTTTTTACTGGTACGGATTTCAAAATTCACCGATGCTTTAGAACGCAATTATTAAATGTTGGATACCAGCTTCCCGTTTGTGAGGTTGGATCGCTTCTAAGAATTTTCTTCGATCGACAAAATGCAGGGATAGTTATCAAATGAAATGCAATACTCCCAGTTTGAATTTTTTACCGGTACGGATTATGTACCTCTACGATTGTTTAGATCTTAATTCAAAAAAGTATGTCTACATGCAACTCGCTTGAGAGATGATTGGATCGTTTTTAGGAGTTCTGTTACAATCGACAATATGCTAGGATAGTTACCAAATTAATCGCAATACTTTCGGTTTGAATTTTATGACTGGTACATATTTCGTACCTCTATAATGCTTTTGATCGCAATTCTGAGAAGCTTTGAAGGGTTGGATTGATTTTTAGAGTTCCGTTTCGACCAACAACTTGCTAAGATACCTACAAAATAAATCGTAATACTCCCGGCTTTTATTTATGACTGGTTCGGATTTTGAATCTCTCCGATGCTTATATCGCGATTCAGAGAAATATGGATACTAGCTATTCGTTAGAGAATTGGATTGTTTTTATGACTTCGTTTCGACCGACAACATGCTTGGAAAGTTACCAAATGAATCCCAATGCTCCCGGCTTAAATTTTGACCGGTACGGATTATGTACCACTCCCATGGTTTCGATCGCTATTTTGAAAATTTGGCTACTGGCACTCGTTTGAATGGATGGGTCATTTCAAAGAGTTTTGTTAGGTCCTACAACATACTAGGATAGTTTCCAAATGAATCGCAATACTGCCTATTTTACTTTTACACTGGTACGGATTTCGTACCTCTTCGATGCATTAGAACGCAATTATGAAAGGTTGGATACCGGCAAATCGTTTGTGAGCGTGGATTGCTTCTAAGAGTTTTGCTTCTATGGATAACATGCAAGGATAGTTTTCAAATGAATCGTAATACCCTCAGTTTGAATTTTTGAAAGGTACGGATTATGTACCTCTCCGATGGTTTAAATCTCAATTCAGAAACGCATGTCTACATGCAACTCGCTTGAGAGGTTAGATAGTTTTTAAGAGTTCTGTTTCAGCCGACAACATGCTAGGATAGTTACCAATGAATCGCAATACTCCCGGTTTGAATTTTCTATAAGAACATATTTTGTACCTCTATATTGCTTTAGATCGCAATTCGAAGAAGCTAGGATATCGGATACTCGTTTGAGAGGTTGGTTCGATTTTAAGAGTTTTGTTCCGACCGACAAGATGCTATGATAGTTGCTAATTAAATTGCAATACTCCTGGCTTCTATTTATGACTGGTTCGGATTTCGAACCTCTCCGATGATTTAGATCGTGATTCTGGGAAATATGGATACAGGCTACTCATTATAGAAGTTGGATTGTTTTAATGAGTTCGTTACGGCCGACAACATGCCTGGATAGTTACCAAATGAATCGCAATGCTCCCAGTTTGAATTTTCGACCGGTACGGATTATGTACCACTCCGGTGGTTTCTATCGAAATTGTGAAATTTGGCTACTGGCAACTCGTTTGAAAGGATGGATCATATCAAAGAGTTTCGGTCGGACCGACAACATACAAGGATTGTTACCAAATGAATCGCAATACGGCCGGTTTTACTTTTTCACTGGTACGGATTTCGTACCTCTTCGATTCCTTAGAACACAATTTTGATAGATTGGATACCGGCAACTCATTTGTTAGGTTGGATTGCTTCTAAGAGTTTTGCCTCTATCGATAGCATGCAAGGATAGTTTTCAAATGAATCGCAATACTCTCCGATGGTTTATGTTTCAATTAAAAAAAGTATGTCTACATGCAACTCGTTTGAGAGGTCGGATAGTTTTTAAGAATTTTGTTTCAACCGACAACATGCAAGGAAAGTTACCAAATGAATCGCAATACTCCCGGTTTGAATTTTTGACTGGTAACTATTTTGAACCTCTATATTGCTTTAGATCGCAATTCTGAAAAGCTTGGATATCAGAAACTTGTTGCAGAGGTTGTTGGATCGATTTTAAAAGTTTCGTTTTGGCCGACAATTTGCAAGGATAGTTACCAAATATATCGCAATACTTTCGGCTTCAAGTTATGACTGGTTCGGATTTCGAGCCTCTCCGATGATTTAGGTCGCGATTCTGAGAAATATGGATACTGGCTACTCGTTAGAGAAGTTGGATTGTGTATATGAGTTCGTTTTGACCGACATCATGCTGGATAGTTACCAAATGAATCGCAATGTTCCCAGTTTGAATTTTTGACCGGTACGGATTATGTACCACTCCGATGGATTCTATTGCAATCCTGAGAAATTTGGCTACTAGCAACTCGTTTGAGAGGATGCAACATTTCTAAAAGTTTCGTTACGACCGACAACTTGCCCGGATAGTTACCAAATGAATCGCAATGCAGCCAGTTTTAATGTTTTTTTGGTACGGATTTCGTACCTCTCCGATGCTTTAGAACGCAATTATAAAAAGTTGGATACAAGCTACTCGTTTGTGAGGTTGGATCGCTTATAAGACTTTTCTTCGAATGACAACATGCAGGGATAGTTATCAAATGAATCGTAATACTCCCAGTTTGAATTTTTGACCAGTACGGATTATGTACCTCTCCGATGGTTTAGTTCTCAATTAAAAAAACATGTCTACATGTAACTCGTTTGAGTGATTGGATCGTTTTTGAAATTTCTGTTTCAACCGACAACATGCTAGGATAGTTACCAAATTAATCGCAATACTCCCGGTTAGAATTTTTGACTGGTACATATTTCGTAACTCTATAATGCTTTAGGTCGCAATTCTGAGAAGCATAGATACCGGAAACTCGTTTGAGAGGTTGGATCTATTTTAAGAGTTTCGTTTCTACCGACAACATGCTAGGATAGTTACCAAATAAATCGTAATACACCTGTCCTTTATTTATTACTGGTTCGGATTTCGAACTTCTCCGATACTTTCGATCGCGATTTTAAGAAATATGGCTACCGGCTACTCGTTAAAGATGTTGGATTTTTTATGAGTTCGTTTCGACCGACAACATGCTTGTAAAGTTTCCAAATGAATCGCAATGTTCCCTATTTTAATTTTGACCGGTACGGATTTTGTACCACTCCGGTGGTCTCTATCGTAATTTTGAGAAATTTGGCTACTGGCAACTCGTCTGAATGGATGGTTCATTTAAAGGAGTTTTGTTTGGTCCGATAATATACTAGGATAGTTGCCAAATGAATCGCAATACTGCCTGTTTTACTTTTTCACTGGTACGGATTTCGTACCTCTTCGATGCCTTAGAACGCAATTATGAAAGGTTGGATACCGGCAACTCGTTTGAGAGATTGGATCGCTCCTAAGAGTTTTGCATCTATCGATAACATGCAAGGATAGTTTTCAAATTAATCGTAATACCCTCAGTTTTAATTTTAGACAGGTACGGATTATGAACCTCACCCCGATGGCTTAGATCTCAATTCAAAAACGCTTGTCTACATGAAACTCGTTTGAGAGGTTAGGTAGTTTTTAAGAGTTCTGTTTCAACTGACAACATGCAAGAATAGTTACCAAATGAATCGCAATACTCCCGTTTTGAATTTTTTGTGGGTACATATTTCGTACCTCTATAATGCTTTAGATCGCAATTCTGACAAACTTGGATACCGGAAACTTGTTTGAAAGGTTGGATCGATTTTTAAGAGTTTCGTTTCGGCCGACAATATGTTAGGATTGTTACAAAATAAATCGCAATACTCCTTGCTTCTATTTATGACTGGTTCGGATTTTGAACATATTTTGTACCTCTATATTGCTTTAGATCATAATTCTGAGAAGCTCGGATATCGGATACTCGCTGGAGAGGTTGGATCAATTTTAAGAGTTTCGTTTCAACCAACAAGATGCTAGGATTGTTACCAAATAAATCGCAATACTCCCGGCTTCTATTTATGGCTGGTTCGGATTTCGAACCTCTCCGATGCTTTAGATCGCGATTCTGAGAAATATGGATACCGGCTACTCGTTAGAGAAGTTGGATTTTTTTTATGAGTTCGTTTTTCCGGCAAAATACTTAGATAGTTACCAAATGAATCGCAATGCTCCCGGTTTGAATTTTTGACCGGTACGGATTATGTACCACTCCGATGGTTTCTATCGCAATTCTGAGAAATTTGGCTACTGACAACTCGATTGAAAGGATGGATCATTTCATAGAGTTTCGTTAGGTCCGACAACATACTAGGATAGTTACCAAATGAATCGCAATACTGCCGGTTTTACCTCTTCATTGGTAAGGATTTCGTACCCCTTCGATGATTTAGAATGCAATTATGAAAGGTTGGATGCCGGCAACTCGTATGTGAGGTTGGATCGCTTCGAAGAGTTTTGCTTCTATCGATGACATGCAAGGATAGTTTTCAAATGAATCGTAATAACCTTCAGTTTGAATTTTAGATAGGTACAGATTATGTACCTCTCCGATGGTTTAGATCTTAATTCAAAAAAGCACGTCTACATGCAACTCGATTGACAGATTGGATCATTTTAAGAGTTCTGTTTTAACCGAAAACATGCTAGGATAGTTACCAAATGAATCGCAATAATCCCGTTTGAAATTTTGACGGATACATAATTCGCACATCACTAATCTTTAGATCACAATCTTATAAGCTTGGATACCGGAAACTCATTTGAGGGTCGGATCGATTTTAAGAGTTTCGTTTCGACCGCAATATGCTAGGATTGGTTACCAAATAAATTGTAATGCTCCTGGATTCACATTATTACTGGTTCTGATTTCGATCATCCCCAATGCTATAGATCGCGATTCTGTTTCGAACAACAACATGTTGGATATATACCAAATGAATCGCAATGCTCCCGCTTTGAGTTTTTGACCGGTACGGATTATGTACCACTCCGATGGTTTCTATTACAATTATGGGAAATTTTGCTACTTGCAACTCGTTTAAGAGGATGTATCATTTCTAAGAGTTTCGTTACGACCGACAACTTGTTAGGATAGTTACCAAATGAATCGCAATACAGCCGGTTTTAATTTTTTACTGGTACGGATTTCGTACCTCTCCGATGCTTTAGAATGCAATTATAGAAAGATGGATACCTGCTACTCGTTTGTGAGGTTGGATCGCTTCTAAGAGTTTCGCATCTATCGATTACATGCAAGGAGAGTTTTCAAATGAATCGTAAAACCCACAGTTTGAATTTTTAACAGGTTCGGATTATGTACCTCTCCGATGGTTTAGATCTCAATTCAAAAATGCATGTCTACATGCAACTCGTTTGAGAGGTTGGATAGTTTTTAAGACTTATGTTTCAACCGACAACATGCTACGATAGTTACCAATGAATCGCAAATACTGCCGATTTGAATTATTACTGGTACATATTTCTACCTTTATAATACTTTAGATCGCATTTCTGAAAAGCTTGGATATCGAAAACTCGTTGGAGAGGCTGGATCAATTTTAAGAGTTTGGATTTGACCGACCCATGCTTGGATAGATACCAATATATCGTAATACTCCCGCTTCTATTTATGGCTAGTTCGGATTTCGAACCTCTCCGATGATTTAGATCGCGATTCTGAGAATATGGATACTCGCTACTCGTAGAGAATTTGGATTGTGTTTATGAGTTGGTTTCGACCGACAACATGTTGATAGTAACCAAATGAATCGCAATGCTCCCAGTTTTGAATTTTTGACCGGTACGGATTATGTACCACTCCGATGGTTTCTATTGCAATTCTGAGAAATTTGGCTACTGGCAACACGTTTGAGAGGAGTATCATTTCAAAGGGTTTCGTTACGACAAAAATTGCAGGGATAGCTATCAAATGAATCGCAATACTCCCAGTTTGGATTTTTGACCGGTAAGGATTATGTACTTCACCGATGGTTTAGATCTCATTCAAAAAATACGTCTACATGCAACTCGTTTGAGTGGTTGGATCATTTTTGAGAGTTCTGCTTCAAGCGACACAATGCTAGGATAGTTACCAAATTAATTGCAATACTCCCGTCCTTATTATGGCTGGTTCGGATTTCGAACCTCTCCGATGATTTTGATCGCGATCTGAGAAATTTGGATACTGGCTACTCGTTAGAGAAGTTGGATTGTGTTATGAGTTCGTTTCGACAGACACACATGCTTGGAAAGTTTCCAAATAAATCGCAATGCTCCCGGTTTGAATTTTTGACCGGTACGGATTATGTACCACTCTGGTGGTTTCTAATACATTTTTGAGAAATTTGGCTACTGGCACTTGTTTGAATGCTTGGATCATTTCAAAGAGTTTTGCTAGGTCCACAACATACTATGATAGGTTTACCAAATGAATCGCAAAACTGCCTGTTTCACTTTTTCACTGGTACAGATTTCGTACCTCTTCGATGACTTAGATCCCAATTATGAAAGGTTGGATACCGGCAACACGTTTGCGAGTTTTGATCGCTTCTAAGATTTTCGCTTCTACCAATAACATGCAGGATAGTTTTCAAATGAATCGTAATACACTCAGTTTGAATTTTTTACAGGTACGGATTATGTACCTCTGCGATGGTTTAGATCTCAATTCAAAAACGCATGTCTACTTGCAACTTGTTTGAGAGGTTGGATAGTTTTTAAGAGTTCTGTTTCAACCGACAACATGCTACGATAGTTACCAAATTAATCGCAATACTCCCGGTTTGAATTTCCTACTGGTACATATTTCGTACCTTTATTATTCTTTAGACCGCAATTCTGAGAAGCTCAATACCGGATAATCGTTTGACATGTTGGATCGATTTTAAGAGTTTCGTTTTACACCGACAAGATGCTAGGATAGTTACCAATGAATCGCAATACTCCCTGCTTCTATTTATGACTGTTTCGGATTTCGAACCTATCCGATGCTTTAGATCGCGATTCTAGAAATATGGATACAGGCTACTCGTAGAGAAGTTAGATTTTTTTAATGAGCTCGTTTCGACCGATAACATGCTTTGAAAGTTACCAA
>JACGCM010002289.1:0-36070 GCA_014058105.1 Kingdonia uniflora
AATTGAGATCTAACGCATCGGTGAGGTGCGAAATCTGTACCATTCAAAAATTCAAACCGAGAGTATTGCGATTAAATTGGTAACTATCCATGCATTTTGTCGGTCGAATGGAAACTCTTAAAAATTATTCAACCTCTCGAACGCCAACTCACTAGCCAAGCTTCACATAATTGCGATCTAAAGGATCGGGAGGTACGAAATCCGTTCCGGTCAAAAAATTCATACCGGAAGTATTGCGATTCATTTGGTAACTTTCCAAGCATGTTTAAGGTCGATGTGAAACTTTTAAAAATGATCCAACCTCTCGAACGAGTTGTCAGTAGCCAAGCTTCTCATAATTGCGATCTAAAGCATAGGAAAGGTACGTAATCCGTGCCGGTCAAAAATTCAAACTGGGAGTATTGAGATTCATTTGGAAACTATCATATCATATTAGCGGTCGAAGCAAAATACTTAAAAGCGATCTAACCTATCTAATGAGTTGCAGGTAAAAATAATTCTACGAATTGAGATCTAACGCATCGTTGAGGTACGAAATCCGTACTGGTCAAAAATTCAAACCAGGAATATGTCGATTCATTTGGCAACTATCCAAGCATGCTGTCGGTAGAAGCGAAGCTCTTAATAATGATCCTACCTCACAAACGACGTGTCGGTAGCCAAGTTTCTCATAATTGCGAACTAAAGTATCGGGGAGGTACGAAATCGGTACAGGTCAAAAATTCAAACCAGGACTATTGTGATTCATTTGGTAACTATCCAAGCATGCTGTCGGCAGAAACGAAGCTCATAATAATGATCCAACCTCTCGAACGAGTTGTCAGTAGCCAAGCTCCTCATAATTGCGATCTAAAGCATCGGAGAGGTACGAAATCTGTACCGGTCAAAAATTCAAACCGCGAGTATTGGATTCATTTGGAAACTATGCTAGCATGTTGGCGGTCTAAACAAAACTCTTAAAAGCGATCCAACCTATCAAACGAGTTGCCGGTAGCCAAACTTCTATGAATTGGGATCTAACTAATCGGTGAGGTACAAAATCCGTACTAGTCAAAAATTCAAACCGAGAGTATTGCGATTCATTTGGTAATTATCCTTGCATTTTGCCGGTCGAAACGAGACTCTAAAAAATATTCCAACCTCTCGCACGAGTTGTCAGTAGGCAAGCTTATCAGAATTGCGATCTAAATGATCGGTGACTTACGAAATCCATACTTGTTAAAATTTAGAACTGGGACTATTGCGACTCATTTGGAAACTATCCTAGCATGTTGTCGGTAGAATTGAGACTTTTAAAAAAATTCCAACCACTCAAACGAGTTGCCGGTAGCCAAGTATCTCAAAATTGCGATCTAACGCATCATTTGGTAACTATCCATGCATGTTGTCGGTAGAAGCGAAGCTCTTAAAAATGATCCAACCTCACAAACAATATGCCGGTAGCCAAGTTTCTCATAATTGTGAACTAAAGAATCGGAGAGGTACGAAATCCGTACCAGTAAAATATTCAAACCGGGTGTATTGCGATTCATTTGATAACTATCCTAGCATGTTGTCGGTCGAGATAAAACTTTTAAAAATGATCCAACCTCTCGAACAAATTTCCAGTAGCAAAGCTTCTCATAATTGCGTTCTAAATTATCGGAGAGGTACGAAATCCGTACAAGTCAAAAATTCATACCGGAAGAATTGCTATTCATTTGGTTATTATCCTACCATGTTGGCGGTCGAAAAAAAAACTCTTAAATACGATCCAACCTATCAAACTAGTTGTCGGTAACCAAACTTCAAAGAATTGAGATCTAGCGCATCGGTGAGGTACGAAATCTTTACTGGTCAAAAATTCAAACCAAAATTGTTACGATTCATTTGGTACCTATCCATGCATTTTGTCGATCGAAACGAAACTCTTAAAAATGATCAAACCTCTCGAATGTGTTGTCAGTAGCCAAGCTTCTTAGAATTGCTATCTAAAGGATCGGTGAGGTACAAAATCCGTACCGGTTAAAAATTCAATCCGGGACTATTGCGATTCATTTGCTACCTACGCAAGCATGCTGTCGGTAGAAGCGAAGCTCTTAAAAATTATCCAACCTCACAAACGACATGTCGGTAGCCAGGTTTTTCATAATTGTGAACTAAAGAATCGGAGAGGTACGAAATCCGTATAGGTCAAAAATTAAAACCGGGTGTATTGCGATTCATTTGGTAACTATCCAAGCATGTTGTCGGTCGAGATAAAACTGTTAAAAATGATCTAACCTCACGAATGACTTGTCAGTAGCCAAGCTTCTCAAAATTGCGATCTAAAGCATCGGAGAGGTACAAAATCCGTACCTGCAAAAAATTCAAACCGGGAGTACTGCGATTCATTTAAAAACTATCCTAGCATGTTGGCTAAAGCTAGTTGCAGGTATCCGTAATTCAAAGAATCGATATCTAATGCATCGGTGAGGTTCGAAATCCGTACCGGTCAAAAATTCAAACCGAGTGTATTGCGATTTATTTGGTAACTATCCTAGCATGTTGTCGGCCGAATGAAAACTTTTGCAAAATGAACCAACCTCTCGAACGAGTTGTCAGTAGCCAAGCTTCTCATAATTACGATCTAAAGCATCGGATAGGTACGAAATCCGTACCGGTCAAAAATTTAAACCGGGAGTATTGCGATACTTTTGGATACAATCTTAGCATGTTGGCGGTCGAAACAAAGCTTTTAAAAATTATTCAACCAATCAAACGAGTTGCCGGTAAACAAATTTCTAAGAATTTAGATCTAACGCATCGGGGAGGTACGAAACCTGTACCGGTCAAAAATTCAAACCGAGAGTACTGCGATTAAATTTGTAACTATCCTAGCATTTTTTCGGTCAAAGCGAAACTCTTAAAAATGGTCCAACTTCTCGAACGCGCTCTCAGTAGCCAAGTTTTACATAATTGCGATCTAAAGGATCGGATAGGTAAAAAATTCTTACCAGTCAAAAATTCAAAAACCGGAGTATTGCGATTCATTTGGAAACTATCATAGCACGTTGGCGGTCAAAAAAAAAAACTCATAAATACGATCCAACTTATCAAACTAGTTGCCGGTAACAAAACTTCATTGAATTGAGATCTAGCGCATCGGTGAGGTACGAAATCTGTACCGGTTAAAAATTCAAGCCGAGAGTATCACGATTTATTTGATAACTATCCATGCATTTCGTCGATAGAAACGAAACTCTTAAAAATGATCCAAACTCTCGAATTTGTTGTCAGTAGCCAAGCTTTTTAGAATTACTATCTAAAGGATTGGTGAGGTACGAAATCCGAACCGATAAAAAATTCAAACCGGGACTATTGCGATTCATTTGTTAACTATCCAAGCATGCTGTCGTTAGAAGGGAAGATCTTAAAAATGATCCAACCTCACAAACGGCATGTCGGTAGCCAAGTTTCTCATAATTGTGAACTAAATAATCGGAGAGGTACGAGATCCGTACAGGTCAAAAATTCAAACCAGGTGTATTGCGATTCATTTGGTACCAATCCTAGCATGTTGTCGGTCGAGATGAAACTTTTAAAAATGATTCAACCTCTCGAACGAGTTGTCAGTAGCCAAGCTTCTTATAATTGTGATCTCAAACATCGGAGAGGTACAAAATCCGTACCGATATAAAATTCAAATCGGGAGTACAGCGATTCTTTTGGTAACTATCCTATCATGTTGACGGTCGAAACTAAACTCTTGAAAATGATCCAACCTATCAAACGAGTTCCAGGTAACCATAATTCTAAAAATTAAGATCTAGTGCATCGTTGAGTACGAATTCCGTACCGGTAAAAAATTCAAGCCGAGTGTATTGCGATTCATTTGGTAACTATCCTAGCATGTTTTCGGCCGTGACGAAACTTTTAAAAATGATCCAACCTCTCGAACGAGTTGTCAGTAGACAAGTTTTTCATAATTGCGATCTAAAGCAACGGAGATGTACGAAATCCGTACCGGTCAAAAATTTAAACCGGGATTATTACGATATATTTGGATACAATCCTAGCAATATTGGCGGCTGAAACAAAGCTCTTAAAAATTATCCAGCCTATCAAACGAGTTGCCGGTAAACAAACTTCTAAGAATTGGGATCTAACGCATCGGTAAGGTTTGAAATCTGTACCATTCAAAAATTCAAACCGATAGTATTGTGATTAAATTGGTAACTATCCTTGTATTTTGTCGGTCGAAACGAAACTCTTTAAAATGATCCAAGCTCTCGAACGCGTTGTCCATAGCCAAGCTTCACATAATTGCGATATAAAGGATCGGTGAGGTACGAAATCCGTTCCGGTCAAAAATTCATACCGGGAGTATTGCGGTTCATTTGGTAACTATCCAAGCATGTTGTCGGTCGAGATGAAACTTTTAAAAATGATCCAACCTCTCGAACGAGTTGTCAGTAGCCAAGCTTCTCTTAATTGCGATCTAAAAGCATCGGAGAGGTACGAAATCAGTACCGGTCAAAAATTTAAACCGGGAGTATTGGATTCATTTGGAAACTATCCAAGCATGATGGCGGTCGAAACAAAACTCTTAAAAACGATCCAGCCTATCAAACGAGTTGCCGGTTGCTAAACTTCTATTAATTGGGATCTAACGTATCGGTGTGGTACGAAATCCGTACAAGTCAAAAATTCAAATAGATAGTATTGCGATTCATTTGGTAACTATCCATGTATTTTATCGGTCGAAACGAAACTCTTAAAAATGATCCAACCTCTCAAATGAGTTGCCGGTAGCCAAGCATCTCAGAATTGCGGTCTAACGCATTAGAGAGGTGCGCACCGGTATAGATTTCAAACCGGGAGTAATGCGATTCCTTTGGTAACTATCAAACATGTTGTCGGTCGAAACAAACTTTTAAAAATTATCCAACCTACCAAACGATTTGCCGGAAACCAAGCATCTCTGAATTGAGATCTAACGCATCGGATATGTACGAAATCCAAACTCGTCCAAAATTCAGACCATGAGTATTGCGATTCATTTGGAAACTATCTGAGCATGCTTTCGGTCGAGACGAAAATTTTAAAAATGATCCAACCTCTCGAACGAGTTGTCAGTAGCCAAGCTTCACATAATTGCGATCAAAAATATCGGAGATGTACGAAATCCGTAACGGTCAAAAATTCAAACCAGGAGTATTACGATTCATTTGGTAACTATCCAAGCCAGATGTCGGTCGAAACAAAGCTTTTAAAAGTGATCCAACCAAACAAACTAGTTGTCGGTAACCAAGATTCTCAGAATTGAAATCAATGGCATCGGAGTGGTACGAACTCCGTATCGTTCAAAAATTCAAACCGGGAGTATTGCGATTCATTTGGTAACTATCCTAGCATGTTATCGGTCGAGACGATACTTTTAAAAATGATCGAACCTCTCGAATGAGTTGTCAGTAGCCAATCTTTTTATAATTTGCGTTCTAAAGCATTGGAGAGGTACGAAATTCTTACCGGTCAAAAATTCAAACCAAGAGTAATGCGATTCATTTGGTAACTATCCTAGCATGTTGTCGGTCGAGACAAAACTTATAAAAATGATCCAACTTCAAGTTTGAGTTTTCTGCTGCCAAGCTTCTCGTAATTGCAATCTAAAACATCGGAGAGGTACGAAATCCGTACCAGTTAAACATTCAAACCGGGAGTATTGCGATTCATTTGGTAATTATCCTAGCATGTTGGCGGTCGAAAAAAAAACTCTTAATTATGATCCAACCTATCAATCTAGTTGCCGGTAATCTAACTTTAATGAATTGAGATCTAGCGCATAGGTGAGGTACGAAATCTGTAGCGGTCAAAAATTCAAACTGAGAGTATTGCGATTAAATTGGTACCTATCCATGCATTTTGTCGGTCGAAACGAAACTCTTAAAAATGATCCAACCTCTCGAATGTTTTTTCAGTAGCCAAGCTTTTTAGAATTGCTATCAAAATGATCGGTGAGGTACAAAATCTGTACCGGTCAAAAATTCAAACCGGGACTATTGCGATTCATTTTGTAACTATCCTAGCATTCGTCTGACGAAATAAATCTTTTAAAAATGATCCAACCTCTCGAACGAGTTGTCAGTAGCCAAGCTTCTCATAATTGCGATCTAAAGCATCGGAGTGGTACAAAAACCGTACCGGTAAAAAATTCAAACCGGGAGTAGTGCGATTCATTTGGAAACTATCCTAGTACGATGGCGGTCAAAGCCAAGCACTTAAAAATTATCCAACCTATTAAACGAGTTGCAGGTAACCATAATTCTTAGAATTGTGATCTAGCGCATCGGTGAGATACGAAATCCCTACAGGTAAAAAAATTCAAACCGAGTCCAATTGCGATTCATTTGGTAACTATCCTAGCATGTTTTCGGCCGAGACGAAACTTTTAAAAATGATCAAACCTCTCGAACGAGTTGTCAGTATCCAATCTTCATATAATTTGCGATCTAAAGCATCGGAGAGGTACGAAATCTGTACCGGTCAAAAATTCATACCAAGAATATTGCGATTCATTTGGTAACTATCCTAGCATGTAGTCGGTCGAGACGAAACTTTTAAAAATGATCCAACCTCACGATTGTGTTGTCTGTTGCCAAGCTTCTCATAATTGCGATCTAAAGCATCGGAGAGGAACGAAATCCGTACCAGTCAAAAATTCATGCCGGGAATATTGCGATTCAATTGGTAATTAGCCTAGCATGTTGGCAGTCGAAAAAAAACTTTTAAATACGATCCAACCTATCAAACTAGTTGCCAGTAACCAAACTTCAAAGAATTGTGATCTAGCTCATCGGTGAGGTACGAAATCTGTACCGGTCAAAAATTCAAATCGAGAGTATTGCGATTAAATTGGTAACTATCCTAGCATTTTGCCGGTCGAAACGAAACTCTTAAAAATGGTCCAGCTTCAAGAACGCGTCGTCAGTAGCCAAGTTTTATATAATTGCGATCTAAAGGATCAGTGAGGTAAAAAATCCATTCCGGTCAAAAATTCATTCCGGGAGTATTGCGATTCATTTGGTAATTGTCCTAGCATGTTGGCAGTCGAAAAAAAAACTCTTAAATACGATCCAACCTATCAAACTAGTTACGCGTAACCAAACTTCAAAGAATTGAGATCTAGCGCATCGGTGAGGTACAAAATCTTTACTGGTCAAAAATTTAAACCGAGAGTATTACTGATTCATTTGCTAACTATCCATGCATTTTGTCGGTCGAAACAAAACTCTTAAAAATGATCCAACCTCTCGAATGCGTTGTTTGTAGCCAAGTTTCACATAATTGCGATCTAAAGGACCAGTGAGGTACGAAATTCATTCCTAGCATCTTTACGGTCGAGGATAAACTTTTAAAAATGATCCAACCACTCGAACGAGTTGTCAGTAGCTAAGCTTCTCATAATTACGATCTAAAGCATCTGAGAGGTACAAAATCCGTACCGGTCAAAATTTTAAACCGGGAGTATTGCGATTCATTTGGAAACTATCATAGCATATTGGCGGTCGAAACAAAACTCTTAAAAGCGATCTATCCTATCAAACGAGTTGCAGGTAACCATAATTTTACGAATTGAGATCTAATGCATAGTTGAGGTACGAAATCCGTACTGGTCAAAAACTTAAACTGGGACTATTGCGATTCATTTGGTAACTATCCAAGCATATTGTCGGTAGAAGCGAAGCTCTTAAAAATGATCGAAGTCCACAAATGACATGTCGATAGCCAAGTTTCTCATAATTGCTAATTAAAGCATCGGAGATGTACGAAATCCGTACCGGTCAAAAATTCAAACCTGGAGTATTGCGATTCATTTGGTAACTATCCTAGCATGTTGTCGCTCGAGATGAAACTTTTAAAATGATCCAATCTCTCGAACGAGTTGTCAGTAGCCAAACTTCTCATAATTGCGATCTAAAGCATCGGAGAGGTACGAAATCTGTACCGATCAAAAATTCAAACAGGGAGTATTGGGATTCAGTTGGAAACTATCCTAGCATGTTGGCGATCGAAACAGAACTCTTAAAAGTGTTCCAACCTATCAAACGAGTTGCCAGTAGCAAAACTTCTATGAATTGCGATCTAAGGCATTGGTGAAGTACGGAATCCGTACCAGTCAAAATTCAAACCGAGTATATTGCGATTCATTTGGTAACTATCCTTGCATTTTGTCGGTCGAAACGAAACTTTTATAAATTATCCAACCTCTCGCACGAGTTGTCAGTAGCCAAGCTTATCAGAATTGGGATCTAAGCGATCGGTGAGTTACGAAATTTGTACTGGTTAAAATTTCAATCCGGGACTATTGCAATTCATTTTGAAACAATACTAGCATGTTGTCGATCGAAACGAAACTCTTAAAAGTTATCCAACCTCTCAAACGAGTTGCCGGTAGCCAAGGTTCTCAGAAATGCGGTCTAACGCATATGAGAGGTACGTACCGGTCTTGATTTCAAACTGGGAGTAATGCAATTCCTTTGGTAACTATCCAAGCATGTTGTCGGTCGAAACAAACTTTTAAAAACGATCCAACCTATCAAACGAGTTGTCGGAAACCAAGCTTCTCTGAATTGAGATCTAACGCATCAGATATGTACGAAATCCGTACTGGTCAAAAATTCAAACCGGTAGTATTGCGATTCATTTTGTAACCATACAAGCATGTTTTCGGTCGAGACCAAACTTTTAAAAATGATTCAACCTCTCTAACGAGTTGTCAGTTGTGAGTTTGGTTTATTTTTAAGAGTTTTGCTTCGACCGACAACATGCTAGGATAGTTTCCAAATTAATCGATATAGTCCCAGTTTGAATTTTTGATGGTACGGATTTCATACCATACAGATGCTTGGCTACCGAATAGTCGTTTGAGAGGTCGTATCATTTTTAAGAGTTTTTTTTTCGACCGACAACATACTAGAATAGTTACCAAATGAATTGCAATACTCTTAGCTTTAATTTTTGACCGGAAAAGATTTTAAACCTCTTTGATGCGTTATATACCAATTCTAAGAAGCTTGGCTACCGATAACTCGCTTGAGAGGTTGGATTATTTTTTAGAGTTTCTTTACAACCGACAACATGCTAGGATAGTTATCAAATGAGTAGTTATAGTCGTGGATTGAATTTTTGACCGGTACGGATTTTGCACCTCTCTGTTGCATTAGATCGCAATTATGATAAGCTTGAGTATCAGGCAACTCGTTTGAAAGGTCGGATCATTTTAAAAGCTTAATTTGGATCGACAACATACTATGATAGTTAGCAAATGAATCGCAATATTACCGGTATGAATTTTTGACCGGTACGGATTTCGTTGCTCACCAATGTAGTGTTAGATCGCAATTCTAAGAAGCTTGGCTGCCGACAACTCGTTTGAGAGGTTGGATCATTTTTATGAGATTTTTTTTTCGACCGACAACATGCTAGGATAGTTACAAAATGAATCTATGTAGTCCCGGTATGAATTTTTGACCGGTTCGGATTTCGTATCTCTTCGATCATTTTTAAGAGTTTCGTTATAAATGAAAGCATGCGAGGATAGTTACATAAAGAATCATAATACTCTCAGTTTTAATTTTTGACCGGAAAGGATTTTAAACCTCTCCGATGTTTTATATCACAAATCTAAGAAGTTTGGCTACCGGCAACTCGTTTGATAGGTTTGATCATTTTTAAGAGTTTCGTTTCGACCATCAGCATGCAAGGATAGTTACCAAATCAATCGATATCGTCCCGGTTATAATTTTTGACCCGCTCGGATTTCGTACCATACCAATACTTTAGATCGCAATTCTGAAAAGCTTGGCAACGGACAAGTCGTTTGCGATTTTGATATTTTTAAGAGTTTCGCTTCGACCGACAACATGCTAAGGATAGTTTCCAAATTAATCGATATAGTCCCAGTTTGAATTTTTGATGGTACAAATTTTGTACCATACCGATATTTTAGATCGTAATTCTAGGAAGCTTGGCTACCAAAAAGTCGTTTGAGAGGTCGTATCATTTATAAGAGATTTGTTTCGACCGAAAACATGCTAGGATAGTTACCAAATGAATCACAATACTCCCAGTTTTAATTTTTGACCGAAAATTATTTTAATCCTCTTTGATGCGTTATATAAGAAGCTTGGCTACCGACAACTCGTTTGAGAGGTTGGATTATTTTTTAGAGTTTCTTTTCAACCGACAACATGCTAGGATAGTTACCAAATGAATAGTTCTAGTCTAGGTTTTAATTTTGGACCGGTACGGACTTCGTACCACTCTGATGCATTAGATCGCAATTATGATAAGCTTGACTATCGGCAACTCGTTTGAGAGGCCAGATCATTTTTAAAAGCTTTATTTGGATCGGCAACGAGCTAGGATAGTTACCAAATGAATCACAATACTCCCAGCTTTAATTTTTGACCGGTATAGATTTCGTACCTCTCCAATGCTTTAGAACACATTTATGAGATGTTTGGCTACCGGCAAGTCACTGTAAGGTTGGATCGCTTTAAAGAGATTCGTTTCGACCAACGACATGCTAGGATAGTTTCCAATTGAATCTATATAGTCCTGGTATGAATTTTTGACCGGTTCGAATTTCGTATCTCTCCGATGCGTTATATCGCAATTCTGACAAGCTTGGTTACTGGCAACTAGTTTGAGAGGTTGGATAATTTTTAATAGTTTCTTTACAACCGACAATCAGTTAGGATAGTTACCAAATGAACAGTTATAGTTCCGGTTTTAATTTTCGACCGGTACGGATTTCGCACCACTCTGATGCATTAGATCGCAATTATGATAAGCTTGACTCTCGGCAACTCGTTTGAGATGTCGGATCATTTTTAAATGCTTAATTTGGATCGACAGCATGCTAGGATAGTTACCAAATGAATCGCAATAGTACCGGTTTGAACTTTTGACCGGCACGGATTTCGTACCTCATTGATGTGTTAGATCGCAATTCTGAGAAGCTTGGCTACCGATAACTCGTTTGAGAGGTTGGATCATTTTTAAGAGTTTATTTTCGACCGATAACATGCTAGGATAGTTACCAAATGAATCGATATAGTCCCAGTATTAATTTTTAACCGGTTCGGATTTCGTATCACTCCGATGCGTTATATCGCAATCTGAAAAACTTAGATACTGGCAACTCGTTTAAGGGGTTGGATCATTTTTAAGAGTTTCGTTATGGCTGAAAACATGCAAGGATAGTTACCAAATAAATCGCAATACTCCCAGTTTTAATTTTTGACCGGAAAAAGAATTTTAAACCTCTTCGATGCGTTATATCACAATTCTAAGAAGCTTGGCTACCGACAACTCGTTTGACTGGTTTGATCATTTTTAAGAGTTTCGATTCGACCGTCACAATGCTAGGATAGTTACCAAATCAATCGATATCGTCCCGGTTATAAATTTTGACCCGCTTGGATTTCGTACCATACCAATACTTTAGATCGCAATTCTGAGAAGCTTGCCTACGGACAAGTCGTTTGAGATTTTGATCTTTTTTAAGAGTTTCGCTTCGACCAACAACATGCTAAGGATAGTTTCCAAATTAATCGATATAGTCCCAGTTTGAACTTTTGATGGTACGAATTTCGTACCATACCAATGTTTTAAATCGCAATTCTGGGAAGCTTGGCTACCGAAAAGTCGTTTGAGAGGTCGTATCATTTATAAGAGGTTTGTTTCGACCGAAAACATTCTAGGATAGTAACCTAATGAATCACAATACTCCCAGTTTCAGATTTTGACCGGAAAGGATTTTAATCCTCTTTGATGCGTTATATCGCAATTTTACGAAGCTTGGATACTGACAAGTCATCTGAGAAGTTGGATTATTTTTTAGAGTTTCTTTACAACCGACAACATGCTAGGATAGTTACCAAATGAATAGTTTCTAGTCCCAGTTTTAATTTTGGACCGGTACGGATTTCGCACCTCTCCGATGCATTAGATCGCAATTATGATAAGCTTGACTTTCGGCAACTCGTTTGAGAGGTCGGATCATTTTTAAAAGCTTTATTTGGATCGGCAACATGCTAGGATAGTTACCAAATGAATCGCAATAGTACCGGCTTGAACTTTTGACCGGCAAAAATTTCGCACCACATCGATGTGTTAGATCGCTATTTTGAGTAGCTTGGCTACCGATAACTCGTTTGAGAGGTTGGATCATTTTTAAGAGTTTTTTTGACCAACAACATGCTAGGATTGTTTCCAATTGAATCGATATAGTCCCGGCATGAATTTTTGACCAGTTTAAATTTCGTATCTCTTCGATACGTTATATCGCAATTCTGAGAAGCTTGATTACTGGCAACTCCTTTGAGAGGTTGGATCATTTTTAAGAGTTTCTTTATAACCGACAACATGATAGGATAGTTACCAAATGAATTGTTCTATTCCCGGTTTAAATTTTCGGCCGGTACGGATTTTGCACCTCTCTGATGCATTAGATCGCAATTATGATAAGTTTGGCTATCGGCACGTTTGAGAGGTCGGATAATTTTTAAAAGCTTAATTTGGATCGACAACATGCTAGGATAGTTACCAAATGAATCGCAATAGTAGCGGCTTGAATTTTTGACCGGTACAAATTTTGCACCACATCGATGTGTTAGATCGCAATTTTGAGAAGCTTGGCTACCGACAGCCCGCTTGAAAGGTTGGTTTTCAATTGAATCGATATAGTCCCGGTATGAATTTTTGACCGGTTCGAATTTCGTATATCTCCGATGCGTTATATCGCAATTCTGAGAAGCTTGGTTACTGGCAACTCGTTTGTGATGTTGGATCATTTTTAATAGTTTCTTTACAGCCGACAACATGCTTGGATAGTTACCAAATGAATAGTTATAGTCCCGGTTTGAATTTTTGACCGGTACGGATTTCGCACCACTCCGATGCATTAGATCTCAATTTTGATAAGCTTGACTCTCGGCAAATCGTTTAAGAGGTCGGATTATTTTTAAATACTTAATTTTGATGGACAACATGCTAGGATAGTTACCAAATGAATCGCAATAGTACCGGTTTGAATTTTTGGCAGGCACGGATTTCGTACCTCATTGATGTGTTAGATCGCAATTCTGAGAAGCTTGGCTACCGACAACTCGTTTGAGAGGTTGGAGTATTTTTAAGAGTTTCTTTTCGACCGACAACATGCTAGGATAGTTACCAAATGAATCGATATAGTCCCGGTATGAATTTTTAACCGGTTCGGATTTCGTTTTACTCCGATGCGTTATATCGCAATTCTGAGAAGCTTTGTTACTTGCAACTCGTTTAAGAGGTTGGATAATTTTTAAGAGTTTCGTTATGGTTGAAAACATGCAAGGATAGTTACCAAATGAATCGCAATACTCTCAATTTTAATTTTTGACCAGAAAAAGGATTTTTAACCTCTCTGATGCGTTATATCACAATTCTAAGAAGCTTGGCTACCAACAGCTCGTTTGATAGGTTTGATCATATTTAAGAGTTTCGTTTCGATCGTCAGTATGCTAGGATAGTTACCAAATCAATCGATATCGTTCCGGTTATAATTTTTGACTCGCTCGGATTTCGTACCATACCTATACTTTAGATCGCAATTCTGAGAAGCTTGGCTACGACAAGTCGTTTGAGATTTTGATCATTTTTAACAGTTTTGCTTCGACCGACAGCATGCTAAGGATAGTTTCCAAATAAATCGATATTGTCCCTGTTTGAATTTTTGATGGTACGAATTTCGTACCATACCGATGTTTTAAATCGCAATTCTGAGAAGCTTGGCTACCGAAAAGTCGTTTGAGAGGTCGTATCAATTATAAGAGGTTCTTTTCAACCAAAAACATGCTAGGATAGTTACCAAATGAATCATTATACTCCCAGTTTTAAATTTTGACCGGAAAGGATTTTAATCCTCTTTGATGCGATATATAAGAAGCTTGGCTACCGACAACTCGTTTGAGAGGTTGGAATATTTTTTAGAGTTTCTTTACAACTGACAACATGCTAGGATAGTTACCAAATGAATAGTTCTAGTCCCGGTTTTAATTTTGGACCGGTACGGATTTCGCACCTCTCTGATGTATTAGATCGCAATTATGATAAGCTTGACTATCGACAACTCGTTTGAGAGGTCGGATCATTTTTAAAAGCTTTATTTGGATCGACAACATGCTAGGATAGTTACCAAATGAATCGCAATAGTACCGGTTTAAATTTTTGACCGGTACCAATTTTGCACCCCATCGATGTGTTAGATCGTAATTTTGAGAAGCTTGGCTACCGACAACTCGTTTGAGAGGTTGGATCATTTTTTAATATTTTTTTTCGACCGACAACATGCTAGGATTGTTTCTAACTGAATCGATATAGTCCCGTTATGAATCTTATACCGTTTCAAATTTTGTATCTCTCCGATGCGTTATATCGCAATTCTGAGAAACTTGGTTACTGGCAACTCCTTTAAAAGGTTGGATCATTTTTAAGAGTTTTTTTACAACCGACAACATGATAGGATAGTTATCAAATGAATTGTTCTATTCCAAGTTTTAATTTTCGGGCGGTACGGATTTCGAACCTCTCTGATGCATTAGATCGCAATTATGATAAGCTTGGCTATCGGCAACTCATTTGAGAGGTCGGATCATTTTTAAAGGCTTAATTTGGATCGACAACATGCTAGGATAGTTACCAAATGAATCTCAATAGTACCGGCTTGAATTTTTGACCGGTACAAATTTCGCACAGCATCGATGTGTTAGATCGAAATTTTGAGAAACTTGGCTACCGACAACCAGTTTGAGAGGTTGGATCATTTTTAAGAGTTTTTTTTCGACCGAAAAAATGCTAGGATAGTTTCCAATTGAATCGATATAGTCCCGGTATGAATTTAGGACCGGTTCGAATTTTGTATCTCTCCGATGCTTTATATCGCAATTCTGAGAAACTTGGTTACAGGCAACTCGTTTGAGAGGTCGGATCATTTAAGAGTTTCTTTACAACCGACAACATGCTAGGATAGTTACCAAATGAATAGTTATAGTCCCGGTTTGAATTTTAGACCGGTACAGATTTCGCACCACTCCGATGTATTAGATCGCAATTATGATAAGCTTGACTCTCGGCAACTCGTTTGAGAGGTCGGATCATTTTAAAAAGCTTTATTTGGATCGACAACATGCTAGGATAGTTTCCAAATGAATCGCAATAGTACCGGCTTAAATTTTTGACCGGTACAAATTTCGCACCCCATCGATGGTTAGATCGCAATTTTGAGAAGCTTGGCTACCGACAACTCGATTGAGTGGTTGGATCATTTTTTAGAGTTTTTTTTCGACCGACAACATGCTAGGATTGTTTCCAATTGAATCGATATAGTCCCGGTATGAATTTCTGACCGGTTCAAATTTAGTATCTCTCCGATGCGTTATATCGCAATTCTAAGAAGCTTGGTTACTGGCAACTCTTTTGAGAGGTTGGATCATTTTTAAGAGTTTTTTTACAATCGACATCATGATAGGATAGTTACCAAATTAATAGCTATAGTCCCGGTTTAAATTTTCGACCGGTACGGATTTCGTACCACTCCGATGCATTAGATCGCAATTATGATAAGCTTGACTCTCGGCAACTTGTTTGGGAGATCGAATCATTTTTAAATGCTTAATTTGGATCGACAACATGCTAGGATAGTTTCCAAATGAATCGCAATAGTACCAGTTTGAATTTTTGACCGTTGCAATTTTCCCACCACATCGATGTGTTAGATCGCAATTTTGAGAAGCTTAGCTACCGACAACGCGTTTGAGAGGTTGGATCATTTATAAGAGTTTTTTTTTCCGTCCGACAACATGCTAGGATAGTTTCCAATTGAATCGATATAGTCCCGGTATGAATTTTTGACCGGCTCGAATTTCGTATCTCTCCGATGCGTTATATCGCAATTCTGAGAAGCTTGGTTACTGGCAACTCTTTTGAGAGGTTAGATCATTTTTAAGAGTTTTTTTACAATCGACAACATGATAGGATAGTTACCAAATGAATAGTTATAGTCCCGGTTTAAATTTTCGACCGGTACAGATTTCGTACCACTCCGATGCATTAGATCGCAATTATGATAAGCTTGACACTCGGCAACTTGTTTGGGAGATCGGATCATTTTTATATGCTTAATTTGGATCGACAACATGCTAGGATAGTTACCAAATGAATCGCAATAGCACTGGTTTGAATTTTTGACCGGCATGGATTTCATACCTCATTGATGTGTTAGATCCCAATTCTGAGAAGCTTGGCTTCCGACAACTCGTTGGAGAGGTTGGATTATTTTTTAGAGTTTCTTAACATTCGATGACATGCTTGGATAGTTGCTAAATGAATAGTTCTAGTCCCGGTTTTAAATTTGGACCGGTACGGATTTCGCACCTCTCTAATGCATTAGATCGCAATTATGATAAGCTTGACTATCGGCAACTCGTTTGTGAGGTCAGATCATTTCTAAAAGCTTTATTTGGAACGGCAACATTCTAGGATAGCTACCAAATGAATTGTAATAGTACCGGTTTGAATTTTTGACCGGTACCAATTTCGCACCCCATCGATGTGTTAGATCGCAATTTTGGGAAGCTTGGCTACCGACAACTCGTTTGAGAGGTTGGATCATTTTTTATAGTTTTTTTTCTGACCGACAACATGCTAGGATTGTTTCCAATTGAATCGATATAGTCCCGGAATGAATTTTTGACCGATTCAAATTTCGTATCTCTCCGATGTGTTATATCGCAATTCTTAGAAGCTCGGTTATTGGCAACTCCTTTGAGAGGCTGGATCATTTTTAAGAGTTTTTTTACAACCGATAACATGATAGGATAGTTACCAAATGAATAGTTATAGTCCCGGTTTGAATTTTTGACCGGTACGGATTTCGCACCACTCCGATGCATTAGATCGCAATTATGATAAGCTTGACTCTCGACAACTTGTTTGAGAGGTCGGATCATTTTTAAATGCTTAATTTGGATCGACAACATGCTAGGATAGATACCAAATGAATCGAGATAGTACCGGCTTGAATTTTTGACCGGCACGGATTTCGTACCTCATTGATGTGTTAGATCACAATTCTGAGAAGCTTGGCTACCGACAACTCGTTTGAGAGGTTAGATAATTTTTAAGAGTTTATTTTCGACCGACAACATGCTAGGATAGTTACCAAATAAATCGATATAGTCCCGGTATGAATTTTTAACCGGTTCGGATTTCGTATCACTCCTATGCGTTATATCGTAATATGGAAATTCTGAGAAGCTTGGTTGCTGGTAACTTGTTTAGGAGGTTGGATCATTTTTAAGAATTTTGTTATGACTGAAAACATGCAATGATAGTTACCAAATGAATCGCAATACTCCCAGTTTTAATTTTTGACTGAAAAGGATTTTAAACCTCTCCGATGCGTTATATCGCAATTCTAAGAAGCTTGGCTACCGACAACTCGTTTGATAGGTTTGATTATTTTTAAGAGTTTCATTTCGTCCGTCAGCATGCTAGGATAGTTACAAAATCAATCGATATCGTCCCGGTTATAACTTTTGACCCGCTCAGATTTCGTACCATACCAATACTTTAGATCGCAATTCTGAGAAGCTTGCCTACGGACAAGTCGTTTGAGATTTTGATCATTTTTAAGAGTTTTGCTTCGATCGACAACATGCTAAGGATAGTTTCCAAATTAATCGATATAGTCCCAGTTTGAATTTTTGATGGTCGGAATTTCGTACCATACCGATGTTTTAGATCGAAATTCTGATAAGCTTGCCTACCGAAAAGTTGTTTGTGAGGTCGTTTCATTTATAAATGTTTGTTTCGACCGATAACATGCTAGGATAGTTACCAAATGAATCACAATACTCCCAGTTTTAATTTTACCCGGAAAAAATTTTAAACCACTTTGATGCGTTATATCGCAATTCTAAGAAGCTTGGCTGCCGACAACTCGTTTGTGAGGTTGAATTATTTTTTAGAGTTTCTTAACAACTGACAACATGCTAGGATAGTTACCAAATGAATAGTTCTAGTCCCGGTTTTAATTTTGGACCGGTACGGATTTCGCACCTCTCCGATGCATTAGATCGCAATTATGATAAGCTTGACTATCGACAACTCGTTTGAGAGGTCGGATCATTTTTAAAAGCTTTTTTTGGATCGGCAACATGCTAGGATAGTTTCCAAATGAATAGCAATACTACCGGTTTGAATTTTTGACCGGTATGAATTTCGCACCACATCGATGTGTTAAATCGCAATTTTGAGAACCTTGGCTACCGACAACTCGTTTGAGAGGTTGGATCATTTTCAAGAGTTTTTTTTTTGACCGATAACATGTTAGGATAGTTTCCAATGGAATCGATATAGTCCCGGTATGAATTTTTGACCGGTTCGAATTTCGTATCTCTCCGATGCGTTATATCGCAATTCTGAGAAGCTTGGTTGCGGGCAACTCGTTTGAGAGGTTGGATAAATTTTAAGAGTTTTGTTATGACCGGAAACATGCAAAGATATTTACCAAATCAATCGCAATGCTCCAAGTTTTAATATTGACTGAAAAGGATTTTAAACCTCTCCGATGTGTTATATCGCAATTCTAAGAAGCTTAGCTACCGACAACTCGTTTGAGATGTTGGATCATTTTTTAAAGTTTCGTTTCAACCGACAACATGCTAATATACTTTCGAAATGAATAGTTATAGTCCCGGATTGAATTTTTGATCAGTACGGATTTCGCACATCTCTGATGCATTAGATTGCAATTATGATTAGCTTGACTTTCGGCAACTCGTTTGGGAGGTCGGATCATTTTTAAAAGCTTAATTTGGATTGACAATATGCTAGGATATTTACCAAATAAATCGCAATAGTACCGGTTTGAATTTTTGACCGGTACGGATTTCGTACCTCACCGATGTCTTAGATCGCAATTCTGAGAAGCTTGGCTACCGATAACTCGTTTGAGAGGTTGAAGCATTTTTAAGAGTTTCTTTTCGAACGAAAACATTCTACGATAGTTACCTAATGAATCGATATATTCCCAGTATGAATTTTTGACCGGTTTGGATTTCGTATCTCTCTGTTGCGTTATATCGTAATTCATAGAAGCTTGGCTACTGGCAATTTATTTGAGAGGTGGGATCATTTTTAAGAGTTTCGTTATAACCGAAAGCATGCAATGATAGTTACAAAATGATTCGCAATACTCCCAGTTTTAATTTTTTATCGGAAAGGATTTTAAACCTCTACGATGCGTTATATCGCAATTCTTAGAAGCTTGGCTACCGACAACTCGTTTGATAAGTTTGATACTTTTTTAAGAGTTTCGTTTCTACTATCAACATGCTAGGATAGTTACCAAATCAATCGATATCGTCCCGATTTTAATTTTTTACCCCCTCGGATTTTGAACCATACCAATGCTTTAGATTGCAATTCTGAGAATCTTGGCTACGGACAAGTTGTTTGAGAGTTTGGTTCATTTTTAAGAGTTTCGCTTCGACCGACAACATGCTAAGGATAGTTTCCAAATTAATCGATATAGTCCCAGTTTGAATTTTTGATCATACGGATTTCGTACCATATCAATGCTTTTAGATCGCAATTCTGAGAAGCTTGGTTGCCGAAAAGTCGTTTGAGAGGTCGTATCATTTTTAAGAGTTTTGTTTCGACCGAAAACGTGCTAGGATAGTTACCAAATGAATCGCAATACTTCTAGTTTTAATTTTTGACCAGAAAGGATTTTAAACCTCTTTGATGCGTTTTATCGCAATTCTAAGAAGCTACCGACAATTCGTTTGAGAGGATGGATTATTTTTTAGAGTTTCTCTACAACCGACAACATGCTAGGATAGTTACCAAATGAATAGTTATAGTCCCGGATTGAATTTTTAACCGGTATGGATTTCGCATCACTCCGATGTATTAGATCGCAATTATGATAAGCTTGACTATCGACAACTCGTTTGAGAGGTCGGATCATTTTTAAAAGCTTAATTGGGATTGACAACATGCTATGATAGTTTCCAATTGATTCGTAATATTACCGGTATGAATTTTTACCTCACCAATGTGTTAGATCGTAATTCAGAGATGCTTGGCTACCGACAACTCGTATGAGAGGTTGGATCATTTTTAAAAGTTTCTTTTTGACCGACAACATGCTAGGATAGTTACCAAATGAATCGATATAGTCCCGGTATGAATTTTTAACCGATTCGGATTTCGTATGTCTCCGATGCGTTATATCGCAATTCTGAGAAGCTTGGTTACTGGCAACTCCTTTGAGAGGTTGGATCATTTTTAAGAGTTTCGTTAGACTGAATGCATGCAAGGATAGTTTCCAAATGAATGACAATACTCCCAGTTTTAATTTTTGGTCGGAAAGGATTTTAAACCTCTCCGATGCGTTATATCGCAATTCTAAGAAGCTTGGCTACCGACAACTCGTCTGATAGGTTGGATTATTTTTAAGAGCTTCGTTTCGACCGTCAACATGCTGGGATAGTTACCAAATCAATCGATATCGTCCCGGTTATAATTTTTATCCCGCTCGGATATTTTACCATACCAATGCTTTAGATCGCAATTCTGAGAAGCTTGGCAACAAACAAGCCGTTTGAGAGTTCGGTTCATTTTTAAGAGCTTCGCTTCGACCGACAACATGCTAGGATAGTTTCCAAATTAATCGATATAGTCCCAGTTTGAATTTTTGATGATACGGATTTCGTACCATACTGATGCTTTAGATTGCAATTCTGAGAAGCTTGGCTACCTAAAAGTCGTTTGAGATGTTGTATCATTTTTAAGAGTTCTGTTTCGACCGACAACATGATAGGATAGTTTCAAAATGAATAGCAATACTCCCTGTTTTAATTTTTGACCGAAAAATATTTTAAACCTCTTTGATCTAAGAAGCTTCGTACCGATAACTCGTTTGGGAGGTTGGATTATTTTTTAGAGTTTCATTACAACCGATAACATGCTAGAATAGTTACCAGATGAATAGTTATAGTCCGGGTTAGAATTTTCGACCGGTACGGATTTCGCACCATTCCGATGCATTAGATCGCAATTATGATAAGCTTGACTATCGGCAACTCCTTTGAGAGGTCGGATTATTTTAAAAAGCTTAATTTGGATTGGAAACATGCTAGGACAGTTACCAAATGAATCGCAACAGTACCGATTTGAATTTTTTACCTGCACGGATTTCGTACCTCACCGAAGTGTTAGATCGCAATTCCGTGAAGCTTGGCTACCAAAAACTCGTTTGAGAGGTTGGATCATTTTTAAGTGTTTCTTTTCCACCGACAACATGCTAGGATAGTTACCAAATGAATCGATATAGTCCCGGTATGAATTTTTAACCGGTTCGGATTTCGTATCACTCCGATGGGTTATATCGCAATTCTGAGTAGCTTGATTACTGGCAACTCGTTTGAGAGGTTGGATCATTTTTAAGAGTTTCGTTATGACTGAAAACATACAAGGATAGTTACCAAATGATTCGCAATACTCCCAATTTTTATTTTTGACCGGAAAGGATTTTAAACCTCCTCGATGCGTTATATCGCAATTCTAAGAAGCTTGGCCACCGACAACTCGTTTGATAGGTTGGATCATTTTTAAGAGTTTCGTTTCGACCGTCAACATGCTAGGATAGTTACCAAATCAACCGATATCGTCCCGGTTATAATTTTTGACCTTCCCGGATTTCTTACCATACCAATGCTTAAAATCGCAATTCTGAGAAGCTTGGCTACGGACCAGTCGTTTGAGTGTTTGGTTCATTTTTAAGAGTTTCGCTTCGACCGATAACATGCTAGGATAATTTCCAAATTAATCGATATAGTCCCAGTTTGATTTTTTTATGGTGTGGATTTCGTACCATACCGATGCTTTAGATCGTAATTCTGATAAGCTTGTCTACCGAAAAGTTGTTTGAAAGGTCGTATCGTTTTTAAGATTTTTGTTTCGGGCGACAACATGATAGGATAGTTACCAAATGAATCACAATACTCCCAGTTTTAATTTTAGACCGGTAAGGATTTTATACCTCTCCGTTGCGTTATATCCCAATTCTAAGAAGCTTGGCTGCCGACAACTCGTTTGAGAGGTTGAATCATTTTTTAGAGTTTCGTTTCAACCGACAACATGCTAGGATAGTTACCAAATAAATAGTTTAGGGTGCAGTTCAAATTTATTATCAGCAACAAGCCTATTCAACATCTGTGAAAAAAGCTCCATCATCAGCACAAAGAGATAAGGGGACATTGGGGCCTAATGCCTTTTTTCCCTTTTAAAATAACCACACAGGGTCCCATTGATACAAACTGAGAATCTAGGGGTGGATATACACTCATGTATCCAATTTATCATTCTTTGAGGAATTTTATAAGTATGTAGAACAACCACCAAGCTATCCCAGCTGATAATATCAAAAGCTTTACACAGGTCCACTTTAATAGCACACCTCATAGGGAGGTTTTCTCTATGATAGTTTTTCACTAGTTCATGAGAAAGCAAAATGTTATCAATGATGCTTCTACCTTTGATGAACGCAGACTGATTAGGACTTATGAGATCACTAATCACCTTGCTAAGTCTTTTGGTGATGATTTTGGTAATTGTTTTGAACACAATATTGCAATAAGCAATGGGCCTAAAATCATTGAAGGTCTTAGGGCTATTAACTTTTGAAATAAGTGAAATAATAGTGGCATTAACTTCACTCAGCATTTTAGAAGATCTAAAAAAGTTTTGTATTGCCTTTGTTAAATGGCCTCCAATAATACTCCAAGCAGCCTTAAAAAGAGAGCAGTGAAGCCATCAGGGCCAGGGGCTTTATCATTGCCCATTGAACTGAGAGCTTCAGTGATCTTATTATCTGTAATATCTGCTTGAAGCATAAGAGATTGGTCACTATTAATGGTCGTAAGATTCTCAAGGGCAGCCGGGGGCATACTAGGGACATGATAATTGTGGCCAAGGATATTAGTGAAGTGCCTCATACTCTCCTCACCAATCTCTTTGTTATCAACAATCCTGTCACCATTTTTCTTTAAAAATCACAATTATGAGAAGCTTGGATACCGGCAAATCGATTGAGAGCTTGGATCACGGTTAAGAGCTTCTTTTCGACCGACAACGCGCAAACCAAATGAATTGCAATACTCGCAGTTTCAATTTATGTCCGAAATGGATTTCGAACCTCTCCGATGGATTAGACCACAATTCTGAAATGCTTGGCTACTAACAAAATGTTTGAGAGGGTAGATTGTTTTTATGAGTTTCTTTTAATCCGGCAACATTCTAGGATCGTTGCAAAATGAATCGCTATACTCCCAGTTGTAATTTTTGACCTGTACGGATTTTGAAACTCTACGATTGTTTAGATCATAATTATGAGAAGCTTGGCTACCAACAACTGGATTGTGAGCTTGGATCACGGTAAAGGGTTTATTTTCGACCGATTACAATCAAGGGTAGCTTCCAAATGAATCGTAATACTCCCGGTTATAATTTATGACCGAAATTGATTTCGCACTTCTCCGATGGTTTCGATCATAATTCTGAGAAGCTTGGCTGCTGGTAACTCATTTTTGTGGATGGAATACGGTTAAGAGTTTCTTTCCGGCCGATTATATGCAAGGATTATGATTTAATGAATCGTAATACTCCTAGTTTAAATTTTAGATCGGTATGGATTAGATCATTATTCTAAGAAGCTTGGCTACCTACAACTCGTTTGTGAGGTTGGATAATTTTTAAGAGTTTGTATTCGACCGACAATATTCTATGATTATTACCAAATGAATCGCCATACTCTCGATTTCAATTTTTGACCATTACGGATTTCACACATCTTTGATGTCTTAAATTGTAATTTTGAGAATCTTGGCTACAGGCAACTCGTTTGAGAGGCTGGTTCATTTTTAAAAGTTTTTTTTATGATCGACAACATTCAATGATAGTTGCTAAATGAATCGCAATACTGCCAGTTTTAATTTTAGAACAGTGCGGATTTTACACCTCTTTGTGGTTTTAGATCGTAACTATATAAACTTGTCTACTGGCATCTCGTTTGTGAGGCTGGCTCATTTTAAAGATTTTTTTTTGGATCGACAACATTCAAGGATTATTACCAAATGAATAGCAATAATACCTGTTTTAATTTTAGAACGTTATGGATTTCACTCCTCTCATATGGTTTAGATCACAATTATGAGATGCTTGGCTACTGGCAACTCGTTTGAGGGGCTGGATCGCTTTTCAGAGTTTCTTTTCAACCAACAATATTCTAGGATTGTTGCCAAATGAATCGCAATACTCTCAGTTTTAATTTTTGACCGGTATGGATTTCGCACCTCAGATTGTTTAGATCACAATTATGAAAAGCTTGGCTACTGGCAACTCGTTTGAGAGGCGTGTTCATTTTTAAGTGTTTTTTCTTGATCGACAACATTCAAGGATTATTATCAAATGAATCTCAATACTCCCGGTCAGTTTTTGACCAGTGCGTATTTCAAACCTCTTTGTTGTTTTAGATCGTAATTTTGAGAGGCCTGGCTATTGGCAATTCATTTGAGGGGCTGGTACATTTTAAAGAGTTTATTTTTGATCGATAACATTCAAGGATTGTTACCAAAATGAATTGAAATACTCCCAGTTTTAATTTATGACCGAAACGGATTTTGTACCTCTCCGATGGTTAAGATCACAATTATGAGAAGCTTGGCTACTGACAACTCGTTTGTGGGGTTGGATCGCTTTTATGAGTTTCTTTTTAACCAGCAACATTCTAGGATTGTTCCTAAATTAATTGTTATATTCCCCATTTAAATTTTTGAACGGTTTGGATTTCGCACATCTACGATTGTTTAGATCACAATTATGAGAAATTTGGCTACCGGCAACTCGATTGAGAGTTTGGATCACAGTTAAGTGTTTCTTTTCGATCTACAACACGCAAAGATAGCTACTAAATTAATTGCAATGTACCCGGTTTCAATTTATGGCCGAAACAGATTTTGCATCTCCCCGATGGTTTAGACCACAACAATTCTGAGAAGCTTGGCTATTAACAACATGTTTGAGAGGTTTGATCATTTTTATGAGTTTTTTTTAAGCCGGAAACATTCTAGGATTGTTGCAAAATGAATCGCTATACTCCAAGTTTTAATTTTTGTCCTCTACGGATTTTGAAATTCTACGATTGTTTAGATCATAATTATGAGAAGCCTAGCTTCCCGCAACTCGATTGTGAGCTTGGATCACGGTAAAAAGTTTATTTTCGACCGATTACACGCAAGGATAGCTACCAAATGAATCGCAATACTCCCAGTTTTAATTTATGAACCAAATGGACTTAACACCTCTCTGATGGTTTAGATCACAATTCTGAGAAGCTTGGTTGCCGGTAACTCATTTTTGTGGTTGGATCACGATTAAGAGTTTCTTTTTGGCCAAATATACACTAGGATTGTGATAAAATGAATCGCAATACTCCCAGTTTTCATTTTTGACCGGTACGGATTTCAAATCTCTCTGATGGTTTAGATCATAATTCTAAGAACTTGGCTACCAAGAACTCGCTTGTGAGGTTGGATAATTTTTAAGAGTTTCTATTCGACCGACAATATTCTATGATTATTACCAAATAAATCGCAATACTCACGATTTCAATTTTTAACCATTAGGGATTTCACACCTCTTTGATGCTTTAAATTGTAATTTTGAGAAGCTTGGCAACAGGCAACTCGTTTGAGTGGTTGGTTCGCTTTAAAGAGTTGTTGTAGTGACCCTGAAAATTCTTAATATCTTTTACTATTCCCATTTCGCATATTTCAAATTCCTGATCATTCTGCATATTCTAACTCTTTAACTTCTGCATATAATCATTCACGTTACTCATTCCACGCTTATTCTAACCGTTATGCATACATTGGTGTACTATATTTTCAGTTTTGGGTATTAGATTCCCTTATAGAGGTTTTGGTGGTTTCGGCGGGAGGAAGCCGTATCATGACCTTGGCGACCCCTAGACGGGTCGGGTATGATGTTGTAAAGGAGTGTGTGTGGTTTGGGGTGATTCCGGAAGATCGTAGGGTTTGCCGCTAGGTTCTGGAATTTTTAGGTAAAGATTCCTTTTCGGCAACTTAGGCGTTCCGGTGGTTTTAGGGCGGATTAGGCTATTATTTTATTGTGGGCAACCCCTAGATGGGTTGGTTATGCTATTGTGCGCAAGTGGGTGTTGCCGACAACCCCTATTAGTTCCATTAAGGCTTAAGACTTAACCCATCCATTTTGTCATTTCGGCGTCTTTTCTGTCCATTTCTGAACTTTTGTTCAGAAAAGTTTTGAACTGCTTTTTTTTCGAGCGTTGGCTCTTCTAGATGGGTTGGTTATATTATTGTGTGCGTGTGGGTGTTGCCGACAGCCCCTATCTGTTTCGTTAAGGCTTAGGACTTAACCCATCCATTTCGTCCTTTCGGCGTCTTTTCTGTCCATTTTCTGGACTATTTTTTTGAACTGTTTGAGCTATTTTTTATAGCGTTGGCTCTTCCTCGTGATACACATTGGCCTTCCCCTATATATACAACACTTAACCCCCAAATTCATTTCGCTCCTCTCTCTGCAGATCCTCACCTCTCACGCCAAATTCTTCGCATCTCCTCGCTGTGATCTTCACCCCATTACTCGGTAAGTAATTCCTCTCTCTCTCTTCCGTTAGATTCGTTTCGATTACTGATGTTGGAGTATGATTTAGGGTTTAAAGGGTTTGTGATTACTGAGCTTCAATTGGGTTTTTGGGTGCTGTTAGGTCGTTCCCTTGCCGTTTCGCGATTCTTTGGGCTTGGAACTCCGGTTTTGGCATCATCAAGAATCGAGCATTATAACAGGCGAGTTTCCCATCTTTGCTAAATTTCCATACTAATTGCTTAGTGTTGATTTAGAGAACTACCTGTATTAGAGAGGTGTTGATAATTTTAACTATATACTAGTTAGCCGTTCTTAGCATACTTGTAGTTTATTGCCTGCTAATTTAGTTAGCTGCTCTTAGTATTGGTTTGTCAAAAGTTATGGGCTTCTAGTATTGTTAGAACATCTTGTGATTAGACATGTCAGATTTGACCCTCCTTCGTCGTTTAGCATAATTATGGCATAGCACTGTGATAGGGTAATTAATCACTGCTTGTCTATAAATTCGCTTACCCCTTGGATAGTATTTAATTCACCTAAAACTTAGTATGATCGGGTCTCAGATACAGAGACAAGATATGGTTGGATTAGTCTTCCTGGTGCCCGTCTCGTCCTACGAAGAGAGACATGGTTGGATACTATTTTCTGGTGCCCAGTCTTGTCTAGCAAGGTGAAGACATGGTTGGATTAGTTTTCCGGTGCCTAGTCTCGTCCTGCGAAGAGAGACATGGTTGGATACTATTTCCTGGTGCCCAGTCTTCTCCTGCGTGCAAAGTCATGGTTGGAATAGTTTTTCTGGTGCCCAGTCTCATCCAACAAGGAAAGACATGGTTGGATACTAGTTACTGGTGCCCAGACTTCTCAGACGAGGTTGAAATGCATGTCTCATAGCAACACATCTTGTAGAATTTTGAATAAGTATGGGATTATTCCAAATTTACCACCATCATATCATCATAGCATTGGATCATATCATATTTTGCATACTCTCTGTTCCTCTTAACTCTTATTCCAAATCCTATCATCCATTCTTCTGTTCTTATTCTAAATCACTCACTTCTTCTCTTGGCAGCATTATAGATCTTGTTAGTGATCGTGTAGAGTAACTGTAGCGTAATTAAACTGTAGTAGTAGTTGTTGTTTTTGGTTACTTTACATTAAAGATTTTCCCTTTATTATTCACTCCTCACTCTTCTTCGGCACTGGATCACTTAGTTTGTTATTAGCTTTGTTGGCTTTCGGCGAGCTGTGGTTTTGCTCACCTTCGCTATTTGTTAACATTTCAGAGGTTGAGTAGCTATTTTCTGCCGAGGATTCCAGCTGGTTTGGAGCTGATTTTGGGGCTGTTGCAGATCTCCATAGTTTTAGACATCCCTGTATATGATCTTAGCTTTTGACTCTGTATATTATCAGGACTTTGTATATATTCAGTTGATGTATATATGTCTTTGCTTCGCTATTGTTGTTCATTCTTATTTTTCTCTGATGATTTTGCTAAGTGAATGATCGAGCCAGAATTTGTCTACGACTCGATCGTTCGTGGGTTAAATTTTTGGGTTCCTAACCTGTGCAACCTCGAGTCTCAGTAATCGGTTCAGGTACTGATTATTAGATTTTGGGGTCGTGATAGTTGCTTTATGATCGACAACATTCTATGATAGTTTCTGAATGAATCGCAATACTCCCGGCTTCAATTTTTGAACATTGCGGATTTCACACCTCTTTGTGGTTTTAGATTGTAATTATAAAAGTTTGTCTACTAGCAACTCGTTTGTGAGGCTGGTTCATTTTAAAGATTTTCTTTTGGATCGACAACATTCAAGGATTGTTACCAAATTAATAGCAATACGCTGTTTTAATTTTTGACCGTTATGGATTTTAATCCTCTCTTAAGGTTTAGATCTCAATTATGAGAAGCTTGGCTATTGACAACTTGTTTGTGGGGTTGGATCACTTTTATGAGTTTCTTTTCAACCAACAACATTCTAGGATTGTTCCCAAATGAATCACAATAATCCCAGTTTTAATTTTTGACCGGTACGGATTTCGCACCTCAGATTGTTTTGATCACAATACGCGAAGCTTGGCTACATGCAATACGTTAAAGAGGCTGTTCATTTTTAAGAGTTTCTTTTTGATCAACAAAATTCAAGGATTATTACCAAATGAATCGCAATACTTCCGGTTTCAATTTTTGACCAGTGCGTATTCAAACCTCTTTATTATTTTAGATCGCAATTTTGAGAAGCTTGGCTATGGCAATTCGTTTGAGAGGTAGGTTCATTTTAAAGAACTTATTTTGATCGACAACATTCAAGGATTGTTACAAAATGAAATGCAATACTCCGGTTTCAATTTATGTCCGAAACGGATTCGCACCTCTCTGATGGTTTAGATCATAATTATGAGACGCTTGGCAACTGACAACTCGTTTGAGAGGTTGGATAATTTTTATGAGTTTCTTTTAACCAGCAATATTCATGGATTGTTTCCAAATTAATCGTTATACTCTCAGTTTTAATTTTAGACCGGTACGGATTCGAACCTCTGCGATTGTTTAGATCACAATTATGAGAAGTTTGGCTACCGGCAACTCGATTGAGAGTTTGTATCACAGTTAAGAGTTTCTTTCGACCGACTACATGCAAGGATAACTTCCAAATGAATCACAATACTTTCGGTTTCAATTTATGAGCGAAACGGATATCGCAGCTCTCTGATGGTTTAGATCACAATTCTAAGAAGCTTGGCTACTGACAATTTGTTTGTGAGGTTTGATCAATTTTATGAGTTCTTTTCCAACCGACAACATTCTAGGATTGTTGCCAAATGAATCGCAATACTCCCAGTTTTAATTTTTGACCTGCACAGATTTTGCACCTCTCTGATTGTTTAGATCACAATTATGAGAAGCTTGGCCACTGGCAAATCGTTTGAGAGGTTGTTCGTTTTAGATTTTCTTTTCGACCGACAACACGCAAGGATAGCTACCAAATGAATCGCAATACTCCCGGTTTCAATTTATGTCCGAAACGGATTTCACACCTCTCCGATGGTTTAGATCACAATTTTGAGAAGCTTGGCTTCCGGTAACTCATTTTACTTGGTGGATTACGGTTAAGTGTTATTATTGATCAACAATATTCTAGGATTGTTACCAAATGAATCACAATACTCCTGGTTTCAATTAAGACCACTGCGGATTCACACCTCTTTGATGTTAGATCGTAATTTTGAGAAGCTTGGCTATCGGTAACTTGTTTGAGAAGTTGGATCACGGCTAAGAGTTCTCTATGGCCGGCAATATGTAAGGATTATTACCAGATGAATCACGATGGCTTTTATAATTCAGAGAAGCTTGGTTACTTACAACTCGTTTGAGAGGATGGATCAATTTAAAGGGTTTATTTTCATCCGATAACATTACAGAATTATTACCAAATAATCGCAATACTCCCGGGTTCATTTTTGACCAGTACAGATTTTACAGCTCTCTGTTGCTTTAGTTTGTAATTATGAGAAGCTGGCTACTGGCAACTCGTTTGAGAGGCTGGTTCAATTTAAAGAGTTTCTTTTTAATCGACAAAATTCTAGGATTGTTACCAAATGAATCACAATAATCCCAATATTAATTTTTGACCAGTACGAATTTGACCCTCTCCTAGGTTAGATCAAAATTATAAGATTGGCTACGACAAATCGTTTGAGAGGTATCACGGATAAGAGTTTAATTTCGTCCAAAACACGCAAGGTTAGCTACCAAATGAATCGCAGTACTCCCGGTTCTATTATGACAAAAACGAATTTCACACCTCTCCGATGGTTTAGGTCACAATTCATAGAAGCTTGGCTACCGACAACTCGTTTGAGAGGTTGGATCGTTTTATGAGTTTCTTTTCGACCATTAACATTTTAGGATTGATGCTAAATGAATCACAATACACCCAATTTTATTTTGGGCGGTACGGATATCGTACCACTCCAATTGTTTAGATCACAATTATGAGAAGCTGGCCACCGATAATTCGTTTGAGAGCTTGGATCGTAGTTAAGAGTTTATTTTTGATAGACTAAATGCAAGGATAGCTACCAAATGTATCATAATATCCCGGTTGCAATTTATGACCGAAACGGATTTCGCACCTCTCTGATGGTTTAGATCACAATTCTAAGAATCTAGGCTACTAACAACTCGTTGAGTGGTTGATCGTTTTTATGAGTTTTTTCAGCCGACAACATCAAATGAATCGCAAACTCCAGTTTTATTTATCAACGACACCGATTTGCACCTCTCCGATTGTTTAGATCACAATTATGACGAAGCTTGGCTACTTGCAACACGTTTGTGCGGATGGTTCAATTTGAAAGAGTTTCCTTTTGATTGACAACATTATAAGATTGTTACCAAATGAATCGCAATACTCCCAGTTTTAATTTTTGTCCGGTACGAATTTTGCACCTCTCCTATGGTTTAGATCACAATTATGAGAAGCTTGGCTATCGGCATCTCGTAAGGGAGGTTGGATAATGGTTAAAAATATCTTTCCACCGACGACACGCAAGGATAGCTACAAAATGAATTGCAATACTCCAGGAATCAATTTATGACCGTAACGGATTTCGCACCTCTGATGGTTTATATCACAATTCGGAGAAGAAGCAAGGCCACTGACAACTCGTTTGAGAGGCTTGATCATTTTGATGAGGTTCTGTTCAACCGATAACATTCTAGGATCGTTGCAAAATGAATCGCAATAATCTAGATTTAATTTTTTAATGATACGGATTTCGCACCTCTTCGATTGTTTAGATCACAATTATGAAAAGCTTGGCAACCGGCAACACGTTGAGAGCCTGGATCACGATTAAGAATTTATTTTCGATGTCTACATGCAAGGATTGCTACTAAATGAACCGCAATACTCTGGTTTCAATTTATGACCGAAACGGATTTCGCTCCTCTCCGATGGTTTGATCACAATTCTATGAAGTTTGGCAACCGGTAACTTATTTTAGAGGTGGATCACGGTTAAGAGTTTCTTTTCGGCCAACTATATGCATGGATTATGACCAAATGAATCGCAATAATCCCAGTTTCAATTTTTGAACGGTACGGATTTCAAATTTCTCCGAAGGTTAGACCATAATTCTGAGAAGATTGGCTACCTATAAGAGTTTTATTCGACCGACAACATTATAGGATTATTACAAAATGAATCGTAATATTCCCAGGTTCCATTTTTTAGTCACAATTCTAAGAAGCAAGGCCACTGACAACTCGTTTGAGAGGTTTGATCATTTTGATGAGTTTCTGTTCAGCCGATAACATTCTTGGATTGTTGTCAAATGAATCGCAATAATCCCAAATTTAATTTTTGAATAGTATGGATTTCGTACCTTCCCCGATTGTTTAGATCATAATTATGAGAGCTTGACAACCGGCAACTCGTTTAAGAGCCTGGATCACGGTTAAGAGTTTATTTTTACCGTCTACACGCAAGGATAATGCCAAATGAACCGCAATACTCCTGGTTTCAATTTATGACCGAAACGGATTTCGCTCCTCTCCGACGGTTTGATCACAATTTTATGAAGTTTGGCAACCGGTAACTTATTTTAAAGTTTGTATCACGGTTAAGAGTTTCTTTTCGGCCAACTATATGCATGGATTATGACCAAATGATTCGCAATAATCCCATTTTCAATTTTTGACGGTACGGATTTAAATCTCTCCGATGGTTTAGATCATAATTCTGAGAAGATTGGCTACCTATAACTCGTTTGAGAGGTTGGATAATTTTAAGAGTTTTATTCGTCCGACAACATTATACGATTATTACCAAATGAATCGCAATATTCCTAGTTTCAATTATTGATCAGAACGTATTTTACACCTCTCTGTTGCTTTATATTGTAATTTTGAGAAGCTTGGCTACCGGCAACTCGATTAAGTGGCTATTAAGTTTTTAAGAGTTTCTTTCTGATCAACAATATTCTAGGATTGTTTCAAAATGAATCGCAATACTCCCGGTTTCAATTTATGAGCGAAACAGATTTCGTACCTCTCCGATTGTTTAGATCATAATTTTGAGAAGCTTGGCTACCGGTAACTCATTTTAGAGAGTGGATCACGGTTAAGAGTTTCTTTCCGGACTATATGCATGGATTGTGACCAAATGAATCGCAATCCCCGATTTCAATTTTAGACTGGTACGAATTTAAAATCTCTCCGATGGTTTAGATCATAATTCGGAGAAGCTTGGCTACCTAGAACTCGTTGAGAGGTTGGATAATTTTTAAGAGTTTTAATTCAACCGACAACATTATAGGATTATTACCAAAGCAATAAGGTAAATGGCAGTGAAGATAGCTGCAACCCATAAATTCAGAGGCATATGTCCATAAGCAATAAGGTATGACCTATATCTGTAATATGACGGTGTTATCCTACGTAATGCCATTTTATTGCGGAATGTGGCAACATAGAGGTAATATTGGTCTGGACGTGATTTTTAAAACTACAGGAACTTATTTTTAAGTATGTCTATAAAGTTTTACCAAAATGTTTTGCTGTGATTTAATAGTCTATATAGCAGAGATCTAATTCTGACATTGATCACAATATCACTTTGTAGTATCATCATGATATTCTTTAGGATTCTTTCAGTTATTTCTAAATTTTTCTTTCCACATTTGAATTGTATCTCATGTGCATTATTGTCCTTATACGATGACCAAAATATATTTATGGCCCTCATTCACAGTTTTACATTTCCAACTTTTACATTATAATGCAGTAACAAATATGGATGATATAGACGGATTATCACTCTTTCTTTACGAATGTATGAAGCAGGGAAAACTCCCTTTACAAGTTCCAGCTTTTGTTGCTGTTGTTGTTGTTTATCCTTCCCAGATGGAAGGGACTGCTATCACCCTTACTACTGCTAGGGGGGAGGGTATCGTTTTGTAGATTGTCGTAATTGTTAGTGAGCTGACTGTCAGGTGTTCTCCCATCTCCATGTGATCCCCCAACATACTGTTGTACTACTAGCACAGATATTGTTGTAGCTGAGTCTGACGATAACAGGTCTCCTATGGCACCCAACTCTGGGCACTCACTCCAATCATTAAGGCTAGCGATGTGCGGAGATATCATTCCTTGCCCCCTCCAACTATGTAGAGGTCGTGAATATTTTCCATGGACCTAACAGCTACCACTGTCTCCTCTGCATTGTTTATGAACTTCTCTGTGTATACAATCGTTTCGTCACTTACATTCAGTCTAAAATCAGTTATGTACTTGTCATCGTATAGTCTTTCAGTTTCTGTTTCGGTGACTATATTAAGGTTGCTCCTACCATTGTGAAGTTATCATAGTTCCTTTTTGGCTTTACTGCATCCTCCCTGGAAGGAATCTGAAAACAGTCAAGCTAACGTCGGGATGCCTCGCCATTCTCCAGGCATAGGACAGTGCTTCACGATCATCTGGACCACCAAAGAAGAGAACTGCTATATTGCGAGAAATTTGACTGACTGCAACCCTGGTTAACCACCAAGACCCCTGTCGATGAGGATGCCCACAGAGCAAGGTGCATTAGCCAACACATTCTGATTGATATTTCTCAACGCAGGGTTTGTGGCCTCCATGCCGCCATCCACGCTTGCTGCTTGTGAAGGGAAGGATGATGAAGGTTACTCGTTCATCTTCAGCAAGGTTGCAGATATCCTCATGCATTGCAGAGTAAGGGATGATGGCAGTCAAGGGGTGAATAGATAGACCTGTTACGTGTTGTTGCAAGTTTTCAAAGGAATGATGATTTGTTCCGACTGCACTTGGGTTTTGTATATTGCTGGCTTTCCGACCCTGTGTGTTATGGACGATGAGCATGGCAGAGGCGCGGCTGTAAGTTCCACTAGCTGGAGAACGTAGACGGCGATATGGAACTTCTTGGTTAGGTTGGAGATTTCTAGGAGATTGATGACGGATGGAACATTTCGAGTGGTGTGGATGCATGTTAGTACCCGTAGTTCTGCAGGACCGCGTTGACCTTTGTATCGTTCTTCTCTTGTGGGTTATGAAACCCCGAGCAGGCTTGTAGATGGCCACTACAATGGGCGTGATCATGCCTGTTACCAATACTGCAACAACCACCATGGTTGCAAATAACTGGTCATCCAGAACTGTTTACTCTTCTAGTTAGTCATTTTATCGAGATGGAGAGAGAGACAGGGAAGTGAAGAAATATCGAAGTTCCAGATTTGTTTTATTTGAAATTTGGAATAGTTTTGGATTTTTTTTGCCGAAATTTGTTGAAAATTCTTGAATTCAGTAGAAAGTAAAGGTTTTCTACACTTAAATTTTGCAAAGGTTTAGGGAAGTAAGAAATAGTGTTAATGTATACCTTCTGATCCTTACCCACATTGAGTACACCATTTCAGTAAGGCCTTTAGTGTTCATGAGCAGTGCAAGAACGAAAGCTTCTCGAAAAGGCATCTTATAGTAAAGGGCAATGAGGAGAGTACCAGCCACCTTGCCAGCACAAGCCAAGACGATGATGGAATGAAGAATCCATAATCGCCTTTGCCACTCGCACTTGAAATATCAGTTCTCAGTCCGCTTATCGCAAAGTACAGAGGTATTATGGGATTATATTATAAGGAGAATGCAATATGAGCTTACCTTGGGCTCTTTGGGGGACTTCAACTCTATCCTACATTCTAATGAGAGAGTTGGAGGAGCCCAGTTCTTAATACTAACTTTTGTGATTTCATCATCCAGCAACAGGTCTAATGGGTTGCAAGTACAAAGGAAGTTTCTTACCTGGTCCAATTAAACCACGCATGGGAGACGGATTTTTTGCAAACTTGGCAGAGTCTTGGGTGACAGTGATGAATCAGCTCTTAAACAGTTCTGAAGTGGAGTTTTTAAAGCCTGGTGTGTCAGACCACTCTGCTATGGTCCTGTGTTGTAGCCATTCTCCTAGGGGAGGAGCAATACCTTTTAAATTCTTTAAATTATGGGCAAATGATCTTGGGTTTCTTGATGTGGTTAAGGAAAGCTGGGCAACAAATGTGGATGGTAATCTGACGTATTGTTTTATGCAAAAAATGAAGATTGTAAAGAAGAATCTAAAAGCTAGGTATTCTGATTCACACTGTGGGATGAGCAACAAGATGACAATGGCAAGCAGAATCTGGAAGCCATTGAGGTGATCCATAATGAACCAACAAATATTGCAACTGCTGTCAGAGAAATGCAAGAAGCTGAGGGTTTTCTCGAAACTAGTAAAGGATGAAGAAGCTCAAA